>ML781433.1:1082029-1099634 GCA_009831015.1 Picea engelmannii | reverse complement strand
TCTTGTACTTGAACATTTAAGTGGGGTAAAAGGAGGTTGCCCCCTCGAAGAGGCTCATTATCTGAAATTATCTCTTTTTCAAGGCGTTGAGTACTTTTCCTGAGGTTTTTCTATGCTATATTGATGTTTGGTTCTTAACAAAATCTGAATCTTCCTGATACATTTCATTAAGGTGCTCAAACCCTAATGTCTTCACTTGAAATTCCTATACAACCAAACTTCTCCTTCTCAAAGCATCTACAACTTTATTAGCACTTCCAGAAATATGTTTAATGACAAAAGTAAAATTCTGCATAAATTCTACCCACTTAGCATGTTTCTGATTCAACTTCTCTTTCCTAGTAATAAATTACAAAGCTTGATTATCCATATACAAGACAAACTCCTTTGGAATTAAATAATGCCTCCATTTTTTCAAAGCTTGAATCACTGCATAAAATTCCTTGTCATATGTAGACTATTTCTCTTTAGCATCATTCAACTTCTCACTGAAATAAGAAACTGGCCTATTATCTTGACTCAAAATTTCTCCAATGGCTATTCCACTTGCATCACACCTCACCTGAAATGTCTTTCCAAAATCTGGTAAAACTAGAACTGGTTGCTCTGTTATCTTCTTTTTCAAGAATCTAAAGCTTTTCTTAGCCTCCTCTATCCAATTAAAAGACTTATGTTTCTTATTCACAGTGTCCATCATGGGTGCACATATACCACTAAAATTTCTGATAAACTTTCTATAAAAACTTGCTAAACCATGGAAACTTCTCACCTCAAATATTCTCATGGGTGACGACCATTCTTTGATTTCTCTCACCTTTTCCGGATCCATCTTCAATCCATTTGATAAGATCACATAACCCAAATATATGATCTCTGTCTTCATAAAATAACTTTTCTTCAAGTTTATTAACAACTTTTCTTGTTGCAATATCCTCATCACTAATGTAAAGTGCTTTAAATGTTCTTCCTTTGTTTTGCTGAAAACTAATATATCATCCAGATATACAATGAAAAATTTACCTATGAAGTCCTTTAGTACTTCATTCATCAACCTCATAAATGTACTTGGAGCATTTGTCAATCCAAATGGCATGACTAGCCATTCAAACAAACCTTTATTTGCCTTGAATGTTGTTTTCCATTCATCTCCCTCTCTCATTCTTATCTGATGATATCCACTCTTCAAGTACATTTTTGAAAAATAGCTTTCTCCGCTCAAACAATCCATCAAGTCATCCATCCTGGGTAAAGGAAATCTATACCTGATGGTGATCTTGTTGATGGCTCTAGAAGTTGTACACATTCTCCATCCTCCATCCTTCTTTGGACTCAATACAGTTGGTACTGCACATGGGTTTAGACTTTCCCTAACTAAACCTTTATCCAACAACTCCTAAACGTGCTTCTTAACTTCTTCATTCTCTCGAGCTGCCAACCTATACATTGCTTTATTTGGAAAACTTGCTCCTGGAATCAAGTCAATATGGTGTCTAATGCTCCTAATAGGTGGTAATGAATGAGGCAACTCATCCACTACTATCTTAGCAAAGTTCTCCAATAATTCTTGGATTTCTTCAGGTAAATCATCCACAGAACTATTGGTAAGGATAAATCTCGGCTTCTTTACTACAACAAATTGCATTTCTTGATCTTTCTTGATCTCCTTCAGGAGTTCCTTCCCAGTCATGAGAAGTATTCTTGTGTTGGCTTCTTCCTTTTCTTTCATCTCTTCTATTGGCAGTAACATGTGGGTTCTACCATTCTTTTCGAGAGTATAAGTATTTTTTCTCCCATCATGAATAACATTCCTATCAAAATGCCATGGTCTCCCCAAAAAAATATGACAAACATCCATGTGAATCACATCATACAAAATATCATCTTTATAACCTCCTATTTTAAATTCAACTTTGCATTGTTGACTTAACATTACTTGATGTCCTTTTTGCAACCATGATACTTTGTATGGACTTGGGTGTTCAATTGTCTCTAGCTCCAACTTCTTGACCATTTCTATATATACTGAATTATCAGTACTCCCACTGTCTATACTCATTTTATAAACTTTGTCTTTTGTCTTACAAGAAATCCTAAACAACCTCATTCATTGAACCAGGTCTTCTATTTATTTCTCTGGCTTTAGAAGAACTTTCCTCATAACAAGATTTTGTCCTCCTTTTATTGCCTTTGCTTCCACATTCTTCTGAACTTCATAAATGTGTGCTTCTCCTCCTCCTTCTCTCTTCCTCTCGGGACATTCCCAAGACATATTTCATGTCTTTCTATAGGCATAAAATTTAACTCCACCTCCTCTACTTCTTCCTCTTCCTCGAGGAAAATAATTTCTCCCACCAAACGGTCTTCTTTGGGAACTTCCTCCTCTTTCAAAACGACCATATGATTTCTCATTCTCACCCTTAGATTTTGGTGCCTAGACAACTCCCTTACCTCTATTTAAGCCTCTTCTTATGTTCCACTGACTCTAGTTTCTGGCCAAATTCTCTTCTACCTTTAGTACAATCTGATAAGAATACTCCACTGTCCTCACAGTCATCATGTTGATTTCATCCTGAATTTCATACCCCAAACCATTTATATACCTAGAAACTTTTTCATCATCCTTCTCTCTTTGTCCAGTCCTAATATTCAGCCTATAAAATTCTTCTGTATACTCTTTCAATGTCATACCTCTATGTCTCAGGTTCTGCAATTTTCTAAACAACTCTATCTGATAATCCCTAGGTATGAATTTAGCTTTCAGTTTGGCTACCATCCTATCCCAATTATTTATCTTTTGTTTTCCTTTGCTCCTCCTTTCTGCCTACAGTTCATCCCACCATAGTGTTGCATGTCCCTTTAATCTTGTGACAACATGTCTCACCTTCCTTCCTTCCTCTAGTTATTCATAGTTGAAATACTTGTCCATGGACCTTATCCAGTCCAATGTCTCTTCAGCATCTAAATTACCTTCATACATTGGGACATCTATCTTTTCTTTGGCTCCCAACTTCATAACAACCTTCAAGAAGCATTTGTCACCCGCATCTTCGCTTGTAGCTTCTTCAAATTCTATTTCTTCACTCTCTGCATCACTACCATCTCCAGCGGAAGATTTTCTCCTTTGCATTACTTCCATCGCTTCCAAACTTGCATGAAGTTCTCTCACTTCTCTTCCTACAACACGGTTTTCTATAGGTGGTCATGTGCGTTCAACTTCTCACTTCTCTTCCTACACACTAAGTTCAACTTCAAATATTTTTTAGGCTCTAATACCACTTGGTGCAGAACTCCCTCCTCTCCAAGGGTTGTGCGACCTTCGGGTCTAGGATCTTCTCAAGATTGACCTGAAACAGTCTTTGATTCCTTTCTGAAGAATTTCTCCTGCTCAATCCTCCGTACGTGTTCTTCCTTCGAACTTTCAATTTCTGCGCTCCACTTTTGAATGCTTCAACTCTTCAGGACTTAGAAATTATTCTAAGTATTTCTTCTTGAAGTTTAGAACCACTACTCCTCCTGAGATTCTGAAAAATGAAATCTAAACCTCTACCTTGGTGCACGCTTGCACTTGACGTCTTCTTCAAAAGACTTTCTGATGCCCTCTTGGCATACTCTGTGCTCAACTTCCTGATTTTTCAAACTTAATATAATTTTTATTCTATGCATACTTCTTGCGCTCAATATGCATACTCTGCATCCAAAAATATCCCCGCTATCTCTTTTGAGCTTCGAGTCAAAAAATACTTCCTCACACGCACTCCTTGTGCTCCGCATGCACTCCTTGCATAACTTACATAAGAGAAACAATTGAAACTCATTCAATTATTCATTCACTCACCATAAACATCATACATTCACAAAATACATAGTTAACAGTCAAAACAGTATCAACACCGTATGGTTTTGGTCAATTTTCTCTGTTCTATTCATTTCAAAGAGAAAAACATAAAATACGGTCCCTATCTCTTACAGCCATTACAATGAAAACTTGTCTAAGGAATCAGAGCCTCTTCGCTCTTCTTCATCCTATCTAAATCCTATTTCATTCTATTCAAGCGGTTACCTACTCAATTAAATGCAACGTAACGAATAATAAGGGAAATTATCATACACCTGTAATACATTACAGTCGTGTAAAGGAATTACAATTGTTCCTTCTCTTCAAACGATGGCCTGACTTCACAGACAACTAAATTAGTTAACGAGAAAAGAAAAAATCTCCACACCACTACCAAGCTGGTTAAAGGTCGATTTGGCTCCTTCAATGCGTTGAGGTGTCGACTTCAATTCCACGTCTGCCTTTCTGGATTTGATAATGATGCTCCTGCATCACCTTATTGCATCATAAGTGAGTTGGGATATTTCACCATTTGTGATTAAATTCAAGGTTGCCATCCATTGATGACTCCTATAATGAGTACAAATTTGGGGAAGTCTTCATCTAGTATCTAGTTGGTAGATATATTGTAGTTGGATTTGAATCTTTCAACACAATTATCCAATGACTCATCATCTCCCTCTGTCATTCATAAAATATTGTCTATTGTATCTCTAGATTTGCAATAATCCCAATATTTATTTGTGAAGGTTCTCTTAATTTTCTTTCATATATGAATATTATTCCTATCAAGACTCATGAACTAGCAAAGTGTTTCCTCCTTCAAGGTATATGTAAACACATTGAGATTTTGGGCATCAATATTATAGTCATAAGTTCTACAAAGAACTTCAAACTAAAATAAGAAAGTATTAGGGTCCTCTATAGTAAGCCCATGAAAGTGAGGAAAGACAAAGGAATTAATATTATTCATCCTTGCTTCCTCCTCTATTTTTTGAATGGGGAACTGGAATACCATTGGTTTCTATTCTTCTCTTTATTCTTCCATGTTAAATAGGGAAATGAATCCCCAAGTGGATGAAAAATATTTATAATATTTAGATCTTCCATGTATATGGGTTTATAAATATTCTTAACAACTACAACATTGTCTTTTGTAATAACTTATGGAATAGCTAACCCTCATTTGATTTTAGTATTTCTAGCAATCTCTTCTATTAAGTTGTGTGTCTCATTTAGACCTCTTGTAGTAGCTCGTATTATATGATACTCAAATGGGTATTCTTGCTTAACATCAAGGCTCTCAACTTATCATTCAAAAATTTCATGTATTTATTTCCCTTGTGATGCAAATTTTACCCCTTGGCTACTACTTTCTGCTTGTTTTTCACTAGAGTTACATGCTTTTAGTAAAAAATGTCCTAACTTATCTATATGGATATGCATGCATTTTAATTAAAGGAAGGCTATTGACTTGAAAAAATGAATACACTACATAGAGGAACACTCAAGGATGAATGTTGACCTTCAACATTGCATTTCCTTTACCACATAAACCGTAATCTTAAATTTGTTTAACCTTTCATAGTTTTAACACCTTCTTGACTACAATTCCAAAAATTGGTGGGTTGTGGAATTACAAAGAATTAACTACTACTAAAGTCTACATTCTCACTTTAATTTATCAATTTGTGCATGTTACCTTCAATGTGTTTTGCGCATGCATTTACAAGGTTCCTAGATACTAATATGTGCTAAGTTTACTACTATTCAACAATGTGTAATATACTATGTAGATATTGAATGCAAATAACTATTCCTTAGCATTAAGAACCAACATAATTATTCATTGCATGATGGTTGAAGAATTCATTTCATAACAAACCATTCACAACAAATCACAATTAAACCCTAACCATTCATCCAATGATTGTTGAAACTAAATAGTGCAAGGAATCAAAATAACATCATAAGCTAAATCATAACCATAATTCAACATTGTTGAAACTAAATGATGCTAGGGAAATTGAAATCGCAGCAACACTAGAAGGAACATATGTATTTTTGAAAGAAAATATGTGTTGGAAAATGAAATCACACAACACAATGCAACCTAAAAACATACACAACATGTATATTCATAAGATGATCTGAAATGGATTCAAACAAGAAAATGGTTGTAAGACTCAATAGCTACAAGTTTAAATAGGAAACTAAGGAAGGTTAGTAATGTATTAAAATAATGCAAATGTAAAAGTGAAAGACACAAAAGAAAGAAAAAAAGAGAAATAAATGAAAAAGAAAATTAATAGTAGGAGGAAAAAGACTGGGGAATGGGAAATGAAAGGTCGTTTTTGTTGGCCTTCCCATTACCCTAGATCTCCCTATTTGTTCCTATACTTTCACTCTCAAAATTTATTTTGGACAAGGAGAGGAGGATGCACAAAGAGACATTAGTTTCATTTTAAACCATAGATTTTCAAAATAAACTAAGCAACCATTCATTGGTGGGGTTTTTTCGTTTGGGATTCCCTAGGTGAAATTCTATGTCTTTATGTGATGAAATTTTCTTAGTGGTTGATGAATTGTGGTGTACTTGGTTGACTCTTATTAATTAACATTCTCTTGGTTAATTTGTTGAGTCATGCAACTTGCCATTCAAATCCAATTGATTAATTTGTTGTGTATTGAATACCTAGATTGTGGACATTGTATTTATTATTGTCTTGGGTATGTTAATTAATGGTTGTAATGCCACATTTTTGAGTCCTCATATTAATAATGTATTTTTTTCATTTTACAAAAGGTTGGAGTGCCTATAAAATTGAAAGGCCGGAGAGTCTAACAATGCAATACTTTGAATATTAATAATAAAAACTCATTGTTGGCTGCAAGATGGATAAGGATTGAATTAAAGGCATTTATGATTCCATGAGAGAGGGGGGATAAATGGGTTAAACCTTTTTATTATATTTGATTCACTCATCTAAAGTGGTTACACGAGCTTCTTGGGAAAGCCACATGGTGCATTATTACATGTAATTATACAAACCATGTTTTGGTTGTTTGAGGGTTCATCAATCATTCTTCATTATTGTTCCTCATTCATTCTTGCTTATTCTTGTTTTTTTGTTTTTGGGGAATGGAAAAAGATTTTTGGAGGTATAGAGCCATTGCTAGTTGGTTGTAGGTATCTACTAGTATTTTCCAACAAGAAATTGATTCATGTGTGCATAAGAATGACAACGTTTGTGAAATAATTTTCCATAATTGAGAATCCTTGAAGTTTCCAGCATTGATATTTCCTAACCAAGATCCCTACAAAGAAGTGGAATAGCCTGAGGGACTGCATTGTAGAGAATTTGGTTCATTTATTTGGGTTGCATAGTCTGAAGGGGAAAGAGATTAGCTAGAAAATAGGATTTGTTTTGTGGTTGAACAAACTGGGAGAGCTTGATAGATGAATGGTGTGTGTTTTAGAGTCAACCCGAGAACCTATCATTGTGTATTCATAGCCTTGGATCAGGGGTGGCTTGTTATAGATATTTAATGTGAAATAGAGCCTAAGGTTAGGTGGAATTTTTGAATCCTACAGAGAGTTGGTGAATCTATTATTTAAAGATAAGTTCTCTTTTCTGTGTTTCTTGTAAATTATATTTTCGTTGTGTAATTATCTTTGTGTTGTGTTTATACCATGCTTGTTTGTTGTTAATGTTTTGCATGGCATGAGAAATGTTTCTTTTATATTTTAATATGTTTATTTATTGTTGCATGCACTTGCATCATGTTTTTGATTTAAAGAATGGATCTAAATTCAAAATCAATCAAAAAGATGAATTTTTGAGGTACTTGGGAAAGTGGGTATGTCACAGATTAGTATCATACCACTAGTTGCAACACTTGGGCCATATGGGCCAACACATAGGTTGAAAATTTATTTCCTTCGCAGAGGCCAAGATGAAGGGTGCTTTAGGAGTTGAAGACATTTTCTTAAAAACATATATTTTTAGAATTTTGGAAAAAATGGAAATTTTCTATATAATGACATGAGTGATGACACGGAGGATGCATGTTGGGTGACATGGAATTCCATGGTGGGAGTTCCATAGTGGTGGGGTGGTGAGGCATTGCGGTGGACCAAATACCATAAGTGGTTTCAGAGAAATCGCTCGGTGGTTTTGAAAAATTGTAAAATGATCTCTAATGAATGTGAGGTCGCCATGTATACTAAGGGTGGTATGGTGGTTTGAGAGTTATTTTATCCATTAAATATCATTCACTTAGAGCTCCAAAATCAACCACACCATTGATATACTCTCTTTACCAACCGTTCGATCTATCATTGCTTAATTTTGAGGGGGGTTAACTCTGATGCATCTCAACAACCCACAAATGATCCACGTTGTAGATCTAGGTCAGGTGTGGGAAAGGTTTATGCTAGGGAAAAAGGTGTGTATGGGACCTGCCAATCGAATGTGATATTTATAGGGTTCCATGTGGAAACCAGTATAGGTGGGGTCCCATATTTAATAAATTATATGTTGAAGTGTAAATGTAAAATAAAAGAAAGACATAAAGAAGAAGAGAGAGGAGGCAGTGACAGAGGATGACAAGGTAGGGCCAGGGTGGTTGGAGGGGTGACATGGTGTCCCCTGTCCCCTTAGGATTCCGTATGGACCCATTGTTCCACATCAGTAGCCACATCATCATATGCCATATATGCAAAGATTAGCATATTTAATAAAAATAAAAAAACAAGTCTGGAGCCAAGATCATATTTTGGCCATAATAGGAGCATAATAACCCATATTGAGATGAAATTTTCTAGATATGTCCAAAGTGAGGAGGGATACAAAAGTTCCTATGAGGCCACTGGCCATTTCTACTTAAATTTTTCAGAAATTTCAAAATAGTGGTTCTTAAAGATATGGGTCCTGCTGAGTGATCGAGATCTAGATTAAGATGAAATTTTCATAGAGAGTTCAAAAAGAAGAAATGGAAATACCCAGTGAACCATTTATCCATATTCCAAGGGGTTTGGAATGAGAATGTTGAAACATGCCAAAATCCATTATTCCAAGCCACTTTTGGGGAATTTTAGGCATTTTTAGAGGAAAGGGGAACCTAGATCACAAAGTCATAAAATTTTATTACTTGAAATTTTTCCTAATCATCCATCCATATAATTTTTATTTCGTGAAGTTTTTCCCGAAGTGCTTATTTTGGGAGATAAACAGTTTTGCTAAAAATTCCAAGTTTAGAGAAATTCTAAACAAAAGACAAGGTTGTCAATTTGTTATTGTTTTAAAATCTTACTAAAGAAACAAATTAATAATCTAAAAGTTGTGTTTTCACCATCATGAATATCATTGGTGCCCAATACAAAAGGTTTATTTTATTTTTATGTATTTTCTTCTACGTTTGACATAAGTTGGACTCCTAATAAAATTACACTAGTAAATAAAGTGCACAAATCAGGTGAAAATGAATTTTTCAAGAATCCATAACTTTCAACTTATAAATTAGATCAAGACATAAAATAGTCATTAGAAATCTGATTTAGAGGAGAATAATCTTGAAATATAATAATTTGGATAAGCATGATAGTATTCTTCATTAATTTCTCTGGTTCCATCTTCCTAGCCATATCTAGGGAGTGTGGCAATCCCAAACTTGGCCCATATTACTATCTCTATCTGTCAATATGCCTTCACCCTGCTCCCCTTATGCACATCCTACATCCTACCCTTAGCCCTCCACCTTTCCCTGCTTCGACCTCTGTTGCACCCCTTCCCAATGTTCATAGTAAAGAGAATTACAATTGGGGTTCCATCCTAGTGGAAAAGGAGTTTCTTTATGTTCCACCCCAGCCTCTCATTAGCCTACATTGATTTCTCCTAGGGAGATTGAGCATTTTCTGAGTTCTTCCTTTCAAGAGGAAGACAGTCTTCCTAACCAGCCTCTGAACGAGTAGTGGATTTTTCTGGTCGTGGAGGAGATGATCCCCATGGATGTTGATGAACTTTCTCCTGCGTCCACTGGCATGAACATAGACCCTACTCAAATTGGACTTGAGACAACAACATTGGATCCCACATGCAGCTTCTCTGAGGAACAACTTTAGCATATTTTTGACCTTCGTCAAGATGTCATAGATCAACTCTTTCACTAGGATATCATCAGTCACAGGATGGGCATACTATTTGACTCACTTTTAGGTGCACCTGTCATTCGACGATGCCCTACATGTTGCCAGACCTTCATCTTCACTTCGGCCTGGACGTCCTCTCCTCTGGGTGTCGATGGAAGTAACAACATATCCGGTGTATGAAGTATTTTTAGTCTTAGCCTTTGTTTTTTCTTCTCTATTTTGATAGATGCAGTGTTTTATTGGCTTTCAGTCCAGTTTTGTAATATTTTCAAACACATAGACTTCTAATCATGATTCTTAGAATAGTCATGGATACTTTTCTCTAGGACTTGGGTCTAGATTTGGTTTCCATTGTTGGCAGAACAGATTCCAGGTACTTCAGTACTTGCATGGATTTCAGTTGGAGATAATAAAATATTTTACTTACAAAAAAAAAAGATAGCATTCTTCATTAATTTAGAATAAAAGGGACATATAGCTTTAATTGACACAATTATTATAATATGCATAATTCTAACAAAAATGGTTGCTTGCACATTTTGCAGAATTAGTGGTATAAGTAGATCAATTCAAGCTTAGGATTGCATATTAAATACATGGAGGATGCATATGGAGCCTGTATTCATGAAAGAGGATCCAAAGGCCTAAATATTAGTTTGGGTAATGAGGAGACATAATATAATGGACTTAGGAGCAGTGTGGAGTCAACATACTTGGTAGAGACTATGAGAAGCCTAAGAGTGGAAGTACGGAGTTATTAAGATGATAATGAGAAGATAATAAGAGCCTAGGAGGAACAAAATCAAATCAATACTAAGCTATTGCGAATCCTTAACCAGTTGCAGAGACAAATCAAGAATGGATTATGCTCAAGACATGAGGAAGAAGGAAGACCTCATTCAAGGAGAGATAATTATAGAGCATATAGTCACTCAAGAAGTGTTAGTATAAATCAAAGACATCACTACTAACCTACTCATTCATCCAAGAATTTTATGCATCTAAATAGTCAATAAACAACCCAAAAGTGTCTCCTATTAGGCATCAAAGAAGAATATATGAGTTGGACAGCTTGCAAGGAGAGCTTAGGAAGCTTAAGCCACCAATATTTGATGGTGAAAACAAAAGGGGAGATGATGTAGAAATGTGGTTTCTTGGAATTAGAAAGTATTTTTAGTTTCATAGATATTCATATAAGATAGAAGCCATGGTTTCCAAATACCATTTGCATGAAAAAGATTCTATTTGGTGGGATAAATTAAAGCAAGTCAAGCACGTTGATGAGAAAAGGATTTCTTGGAAGCAGTTTAAGAAATATTTTTAGTAGTAGTATCTTTCACAACACTATTATGACAATATCATGTAGGATTTATTTGAACTCAAGTTGGGGAGAATGACCATGGAAGAATATGAAAAAAAAATCTTGGAGCTGCTGAGGCATGTGGGTTTTATCAAATAAGAGAAGGTGAAAATACAAAGGTTTCTAAGTGGATTGCCATCTTTTTACAAAGACAAGATTCAATTTCATGAACCTAGAACCTTGGTAGAGGACATTAGAAAATCCAAGTACCTCTATGAGAAATGCAAAGGAAGATAATCTTTTCAAAAGTCTTGGAAGGATTAGAAGAAGGAGAAATCAATTCAGAGAAGGAAGGGATTCAAACCTCCTTTCAAATGAAACAGTCCTAATACATATAAGAACAAATGAACTTCTAAGAATGAATCCAAGATGGAAAACTCCTCAGGAAAAAAGGGGAAATATACCAATCAAATGTTATGGATGTAAAGAATATCACATGTACAAATATTTCCCTTATAAAGAAGACAAAATGAGTATTTTGCACAACATTCAAGAGGTTACTATAATGGAAGACATGGGAAAAAATATTCCAAGGATATATGCAACCCTAGAAGAATGACAAGCAGAGATTCAATTCCATATGATTGAGGTGGAAGGTAGGATTACAAATCAACCCATTTCTATTTTAAATGATTTAGGATTAATCCATAGTTACATCGACCCTAATGTAGTGGACATATTTCAATTGATGAAAAGAAAACTTGAAATATCATGAATTGTTCAACTAGCCACTTGAACCTAATTGTAATGGATTGGTTGTGCAAGCATCATGTTTTTATTTATTTCCATAACAATACATTTACATGTCTTGATGAAGAAGGAAAATAGATCACTTTGAAAGGAATTCCAAGACCCATTTTAATAAGGGAGATTCAAACTTACAACTAAAGAGATGTTTCAAGAAAGGATTTCAATTGTATGCAACTCATGCGGAGGATCCAGATAAGACCAAAGGGACAAGTATTGAAGATTTTTCAATATTGCAAGAGTTTGAGGATATAGTCAAGGAAATACCAAGATTGCCACCAAAGAGGGATATAGATTTATCTATTTATTTATTACTTGGAGCCACCCGAGTGTCCAAGACTCCGTATAGAATTAGTACACCAAAATTAAAATAACCACAAATGGAAATAGAAGAATTGTTGAAGAAAGGGTACATATACCCAAGTGTTTCACCTTGGGGAGCACTATTACTCTTTGTGAAAAAGAAGGATGGAATGTTGAGACTATGTATTGACTCTAGATAGTTGAATAAAGCCACTATGAAGAACAAATACCCTCTACCCAAAATTTATTACCTCTTTGATCAACTAAGATGAACAAATATATTTCCCAAGATAGACTTGATATTAGGATATCATCAAGTGAGAATTAAGAAAGAAGACATCAATAAGATGGATTTTAGAACTAGGCATGGACATTGTGAATTTTTAGTGGTGCCATTTGGACTGACCAACACACCAACTATCTTTATGTGTTTAATGAATTGCATATTCATAAACTGCCTGGATAAGTTTGTCATTGTGTTCTTGGATTATATACTTATTTATTCCAAGTCATATGAAGAACATGAAAGACAATTGAGAATGGTGCTACAAGTGATAAGAGTGCATCAATTGTATCCCAAGCTAATAAATTGTTATTTTTACCAAGATAAAATCCATTATTTTGGGATCATGGTTTTAGAGGATGGTACATCAGTAGATCCAGAGAAGATTGAAGCCATTATGGGATGGACAACACCAAATAATGTTTCATAAGTTATATATTTTATGTGATTAGTTAGATACTACAGGAGGTTTATAGCAGCGAAAATTGTTCATTCCATCACTTCTCTACAAAAGAAGGAAATTAAGTTTGAATAGATACCAAAATGTGAAGAAAGTTTTCATCTATTGAAATAGTTACTTAGAAGTGCACCTATTTTGAAGATTCTTGAGCCAAATGAAAATTTTGTGGTATGCATAGATGAATGCAAAGAAAGACTTGTTGGATTCCTCACTCAGAATGGGCATGTCATTAGTTATGATTCTAGAAATCTTAAATAACATGAGAGAAGTTATGTCACACATGATTTGAAACTTGTTTCCATAGTACATGCATTAAATATGTGGAGGCATTATTTCATGGGGAAGAAATTTGAATTAAGGAAAAACCACATTGGTCTGAAATATCTATTTGAACAACCAACTTTAAATGCCAAGAAAACAAGATGGCTGAAATTTTTAAGTGAGTATGAATTTGACATCAAATGTATCAAAGGAATATAAAATAAAGTTGTTGATGCACTCAATATAAGGGTACATATCATGCACACTACAACCATTAGTATGAATAGTTTAGATTTAAAGAGAAGAATTTTAGATGTTATTGTTACAGACCAACATTACCTAGATAGGTAAAAGAAATGTTATAGTAGGAAGATGTAAAACATAAATTTAAAGAGTATAAGATGAAAGAAGATGGAGTACTTATGCCTAAAAACATAATTTATGTTCATAATTACAAAGAACTACTGAAGTTGTTGTTAAAATAAATGCATAGTGTTCCATATTCCAAACTTCATGGTTATTAGAAAACAATCACAACAATAAGAAGAAAATACTTTTGGCCAAGAATGAACAAGGATGTTGTTCATTACATTGCTTGATGCATGGAATGTCGAAGAGTCAAGGTTAAGCATAGAGACCCAACACGTTTTCTACAGTTTGTTACCAATCCCAGAGTGGAAATGAGAAGTGGTAACCATTGATTTTATCACTAATTGCCAAGGACAAAAATACAACACAATTCAGTAATGGTAGTGGTGGATAAGTTGACAAAGTATGTTCATTGTATTCCAATCAAGAGGAGTCATAAGGAATCTAATATTGCATAAATTTACATGAGGAAACTCACTAGGTTACATGGAATACCTAAGGAAATTATTTCAAACAGAGATACAAAGTTTACTTCAAAATTTTGGAGAGGATGGTTTAAGGGATTTGGTATAAATATGAATTTTAGCACATCATACCATCCACAGTCAGATGGGAATATAGAGATAGTGAACCAAGTGATTAGATATATGTTAAGAATGTATGTGATGGATAAGCCATATCAGGAAGGTTATTTTCATTTGGTTGAGTTTGACTACAACAATGGGTATCATGATTCATTGAATATGAGCCCATTTGAAGCTCTATATGGTAGGAAATGCAATACTCCAGTAAGTTGGGAAGCCCTAGTAGATAGAGTGGTACTTAAGCTAGAATTTCTCATAGAGATGGAAGCAAAAAGGGTTAAAATTAAGCAGAATTTGATGGCAACACAAGACAAGAAAAAGATTTATGCAGATAAGAGATGACATTTGGAGAATTTAAAGTAGAAGAGCATGTGCTTTTGAAAGTGAAGGCGCAAGAAAATCTCATTAAAATTGGGCAGTTATACCAAGCTAGCAGCCATATTTTATTTTCCATTTGAAATATTGGGCATAATAGGACCACTTGCATACATGTTTTCATTGCATTATTCCATGAATTTGCATAATGTGTTTCATGTATCTTTGCTGAAAAAGTATATACATGATCCTAACCATGTCATTGATTGGACTTTGATTTAGGTAGATCCAGAAGGAGACTTATGGGTACAACTAATGTGTATACTAAATAGGATGGTCATTGTGCCCCGAAACAAATCCATAAGGAAAGTAAAGGTCCAATGGACATGTTAAAGCCTTGAAGAAGCAACATGGTCCTTGGAGGATATATTGCAAGAGGCATACCCACAGTTTTTGTTTTTTAATTTTTGATAAAAAATTATGTATATATGTACACCTGCATGGTGATATGCAGTAAGGATAGTGCCAAAATAAGGGGGAGGTGAATGTAATGCCTTAGTTTTAAGTCCCCATATTAATAATTTATTTTTGTTCATTTGATGAAAGGTCAGAGTGTCTGTAAAATTGAAAGGTTGGAGAGCCTAACAATGTAATACTTTGAATATTAATATAAAAATACATTCCATGAGAGTGGGGGGATAAAGGGGCTAAGCCTTTTTATTATATTTTATTCATCCATCTTGGATTTAGTTGGGAAAAGTGCTTACATGAGCTTCTTGGGGAGGCCAGATGGTGCATTATTGCATGCAATTATATAAACCATGTTTTTGGTTGTTGGAGGGTTCCTTAATTGTTCTTCATTCTTTCTTTCTCATTCTTGTTCTTGTTTTTGGGGAATGGAAAATGAAATGATGGAGGTAAAGAGTCATTTCTAGTTGATTATAGGTATCTACTAACATTTTCTAGAAAGAGATTTATTTTTGTGTGCATAAGAATGATGGAATTTGAGAAAGAATTGTCCACAACTAAGAATCCTTGGAGTTTCCAGCATTGACATTTCCTGACTAGTAACACTAGAGCCATGGAAAGTGTTGGAACTATTTTTACAGGCAGCATAGACTTGTCATTGATGGCAAGTACAGTAGTAATGCTTGCTTAAGTGGCTTAAGTACAACAGTGAAGCAGACATCAGAATCGTTTAAGGATTCGAGGAAGATAAGCTCAGGAGGAATAGCATTCTTATAAGCGCAAGAAGCACAGGAAAGAGACCGAGAGCCGTCGGATCTCACTCGACAATCCCGACAGCTGTTGGATCGGGAGAAGCTGCGCAGATGTTAAGCGCAGGAGTTGGCGTGTAGAAGAAGTGATCTGCGCTGTCAGATTGGAAGCAGATACCCGACAGCTGTCAGATCTGCAAAAGATGCGAGGGAGAGAAGCCATCGGAGAATCAGGAATCAGAGTTTCATGAGTCTCGTGAACAATGACAACGAAAACCCCGAAATCGCGATATGCGATTTCGCGATGAAATCGCAGCCGTTAAAACAAGAAGAGATCAGGACCATCCACTTGTAGACATGAGGCTTCATCAGAGTTTCGGGGATCGGGGTTTCAACATGCAAAGAAAACAATGCAACGAAAATCCTGATTTCGCGATATGCGAAATCCCGACTGGCAGGTGGCACAACCAGGTAATGACACGTGGCACAACCAGGTAATGACAGGTGGTAGGAAGATTCAACAGTTCAGGCACAGGTAAGTCACGAATCAGAGTGACACATGGCAGTGTTTAACACGTGTCAAAACACGTGTGACGTTAGCAGAGTATCGGGGTTCGGGACTTTGAAAGGTCCAAATCACTAGTCAATGAAAACCCCGAAATCGTGAAACGCGATATTGCGATTCAATCGCAACCGTTAATGCAAGATCACACCAGGACCGTTGATCACAGCTCTGTACGGATCGGGGTTCGGGACTTTGAAATGTCCAAATCACTCGTCAATGAAAACCCCGAAATCGCGAAACGCGATATTGCGATTCAATCGCAACCGTCAATGCAAGATCACACCAGGACCGTTGATCACAGCTCTGTACGGAATTTCGGGGATCAGGTGGAAGGAGTATGGAGGAATAGGGACCATCCATCAGCAGGGACAGGTGTCGAAGATCAAGGCACCGTCGGCATATTGGACATCGGGATATCGGAGATCCCGGGCACAAAGGTTTTGTGCATCTTGAAATCGCGATCCGTGAAATCCTGATGAGTGGGATACAGCTATCAGCACAGCAGCGAAGGAGGACAGAGGCGTAGTGGAGGCCAACTGTTAGCATATGAAAGGAGCGTCGGGTTTTGGACGATCGGGAATCACGCGGGTGAATGCATTGATGCATCACAAACCCCATAGCCCCGACGGGGTTAGGTTGTGGTCATGGGTAATGGTCATATGGACCATTGTGTAGACAGATGAGGCTAAAGCTCGGGAAATCGGGGATCAGGAATCCTGGAAGCATGTGCATGGTGACATCGAAAATGCCGAAACCCCGATGGGAGGTTTGACTAAGGTCATGTGTAGATGGTCATGTAGGCCAAGGCCTGTAGCCAGCAGGGCTAGCACGTGGAAATGGGCGCGCGTAAGTTTAATTCAAATTTTAAACAGGAGCCCGATTTCCTCCGAGCAATAAATATGGGACCCAATGAGCTTTGAACGAGTCCAGGACCAATGGGCTTAAAAAAAAGGGGGTCGATGCTCTCGGTAGAGGGTGGTTTTTGGAGGACGCGGAGGCCATTTTCTGACAATAGGGATATCTACTGGTGGGTGAGGTCATTTGAGCGGGCAGCATGGCAGGTTTGAAGAAAGAGGAACCTCCTTGTGGCAGTCGGGCAGCAGATCTACATTGACAGAGAGATCTCAGCTGTGGGTTCTGCAACCACAAGATCAG
>ML781433.1:1046938-1066033 GCA_009831015.1 Picea engelmannii | reverse complement strand
AAAGGAGCCTGGCAACAATACAAAAACATTGCAGTAAATATCACTGCAGTAGATGTCTCTGCATGCAACTATTCACTGCAGTAGATGTCCCTGCATGCAACTATTTCTTCACCTGAGCAATGACCTGAATTGCACATGCAGTATATGTCTCTACATGCAACTATTTACTCATGATGTCTCTAGATGTATCTGCATGCAACTATTTCTTCACCTGAGCAATGACCTGAATTGCACCTGCAGTAGATCTCTCTGCATGCAACTATTTACTGCAGCAGATGTCTCTGCATGCAACTATTTACTGCAGCAGATGTCTCTGCATGCAACTATTTCCTCACGTGAGCAATGACCTGAATTGCACATGCAGTAGATGTCTCTACATGCAACTATTTACTGCAGCAGATATATCTGCATGCAACTATTTCTTCACCAGAGCAATGACCTGAATTGCACCTGCAGTAGATGTCTCTGCATGCAACTATTTACTGCAGCAGATGTCTCTGCATGCAACTATTTCTTCACCTGAGCAATGACCTGAATTGCAACTATTCACTGTAGTAGATGTCTCTGCTCTGCATTCAACTATTCACTGCAGCAGATGTCTCTGCATGCAACTTCATTCTGTCCTTTTCGTCGTCATCAGTGCAATGAATGAGTCGTTGGAGGTGCAGAGGACATATATGACAAGGTTGCAGGACTGTGATAGTTTTCACCTGTGAGAAAATGAATCATCTTACATTGTTAATTACAACATACAGTATCATTTACTGTAATTGTTCGTAATTTTCTACCATACTACCATACATTGGAATGGCACCTGTAGCATGCTGTTTGAGATTGGAATGGCATCTATATGGGTGGTCTTCTCGTGGAGCTCCAGTCTCACGCTTCATTGTTTGCTTATCTGTTCACAAGGTTTACATGGAGTATTAGAAAGTATATGAGCTGATAGTTGTTGATAGTTGTTGCATTTTTGTGTGCAGATTTATTACAGATACCTATCCACACTTACTTTATACAGAGATATTAAGCAATTGAAAATAAATAAATAAAATTCATATCAATGATTGAGTGCTGAGTGCTACTTAATTGTCAGTTGTCAGTATTAGAAATATACAATTCCATTCAATACTTAATATTGAGTTTACACATAGCAAAAATATTAATAATAAAAATAATTAATCAATCCACCAACTCTTATATCCAAACTAACAACACTATCAATAAAGCATTGAAGGGAACCCAATACCAGAAGGACGAGGAGCAAACTCAACTTGGACTGCTTACATTTGGATCTTTACTTGCATTGCCATTAGGAGGCTTGGTTATATTATTTAGAATATAAATGAATCTATTTCCTACTTGTCCAGCCCTTTCTACTTTAGTCAAGACTAAGTTATAAGTTAAATATTTTAATATCAAATATCTATCTATATATATATATATATATATATATATATATAGTAATTATAAGCAGAAAAATTCTTATTGCAGATATATATAATAATTATAAGTAAAAAAATTCTTATTTCATGGATAATTACTTTGCAATTTCTAGTAAGAGAGAGATGTGTAATTTTTTGAATGTTTAATATGAAGTTGACATGTGGCATTTAAAAAAAAAATATTAATAACAAAAAGAATATTTCAATGTGAACCATAAATAAAATATTTCAATGTTCACATTCTAGAGAGATCTTATTGCATGGAAATACAATTTCTACATCCTATATATTGTGCACTATATACATCACCACTTAAAATAGAGATATTGAAATTTAAAAAAAAAATATTATGGTTAAAATATTTCAACGGTGTGTTGCTAAGTATGAGGGAGATGTGTAATTTTTTTTTTGTTCAACATGGTGTTGACACATGACATAGTAAGAAACAACAATCATGTGTCTAGAGGGATCAACAATTTGAGGAAAGGTCTCCACCTCTAGAGATTTGATCCCTCTCAATGCATGATAGATCCAATCAAAATTTTGTAGAAAGGTTTTCACCTTTAAGAATTTGATCCCTCTCATCACATAATAAATGAGGAGTTAAAATGAATTTACACTAGTAACCCTTCAACTCTTTTCTTTTTAAACTTCCAATCTACCACTTTTTGAAAATAATCTCTTTTAATTATGATGAGTAAAAAAAAATCTAACATTTTTATTGGGAAGTTACGTTCTTAGGCTAATTGTTACCTTCTAAAATTAGGCATTGTCATTTCCTCTACAAATAATTATCACTTTATCACTTTATCATTAGTCATCTCTTACAATTTTCCTCGTATTTTTAACATTGTAATTTACATACATATATATCACCAAAGTAAAATAATAACTATCATTTTATCATTAATCATCTCTTACAATTTTCCTCATATTTTTAACATTGTAATTTGAACATGAAGCATGTATATGTCACCAAAGTAAAAGTATGCTATGTGGGACATACTTTCTTATGGTGGGTGAGATACTTTGAGAGTGCCCTTGTTGTATTTCCCACTAAGCATATCTACATTATCTAGGATTTCAGACCATGTTATTTAGTTAATTTATGAACCACTTGGTCGAAATATAAGATAAAGGGTTTTACTGGTCTATTTTGATATGAATTGCGTAGCTATTGAGTTCTGTGTTAATTGACCATAAAATTTAAAAAGCCCAATTTTATTTGACCAACAAATTAATAAAGCCCAATTTTATGGGTTTTTCAAATTTTTACTAAGTAATGATTATTGATGTTACTATAATTTTCAGATTGGGTTGGTACCACATTTTTCTAATTAAGAAAAAAAAAACGTCATTCATAATCACAAAATCCTTTGTATACCCATTGTACCTTGTAATCTTGTCAATAAGTATGTTCGCAATGCCATGTAGTATGGATATCGATTACTTTTGATTATGTATTCATCATCTCGAACCATCTATTCCATGTCATTAACATTCCATCTCATTTCAATTTAGAGCACAGAAAGATTTATGTGAAATGTTTGGTTTCTACCAATAACATGGTTACATAGTTTCATATAACATGTTTACAAAGTTTTATAGGTTAAATTTTTATTAATAATGTAAGTTAAGAATTTATATCTAGGTATTGATTTTGTTCATTTACAATGCCTATGCATTGTTACAACCCCATATACAACTTTCTAGTTTGAATTTTTTACCCATGATAATGATGTGGATATATTGTTGCAACTGCATACACATTTTTGTAGGTTGAATTTCTACTAATAAAGTGGGTGCAGGTCTTGATGAATTCTCTTATCTGACATTTTGGTTAAGGATTCATATGCATAAGTAGCTTGTCTTAAGTTTGATCCCCTTCATGGCTCGTGCATTGATATAACTCTACAATGAAAACTACATATGTTGAATTTATACTAATGATGTGGGTACTTTGCCAAATGCTCTAGTCTAGCATTTGGTTTAAAACCCATATCCATATGTAATTAGCCTTGAGTTTGATCTACTATCCATCAACCCATATCCACAAGTAGTTAGTCTTGAGTTCGATCCACAATCCAAATTCTCTTAGAATTTTGGTTAAGGATTACATGTTTCCACAAATATTGGTATTGATTTTGATCCCTTTGTGGTACTTGTGCATTGCTACAAATCCACATACAACTCCTTGGGTTGAATTTCTACTAATAACATGGGTACCTTGCTAAATGACCTAGTCTGAAATTTGGGTTAAGAACCCATATTCAAAGGTAGTTAGTCTTGTGTAATTCCCCCCTCCAATTGATGACTCATTAGCCTACATGACTCCCGTAGGCCATAATCATCAAAGAAAAAGGGGAGTCAAAGTATCAAACCCTAAAGGGATATTAAATAGAATAAATAATTATATTTTAATCAAGTGAGGGTTTGATTTGGTTAAGAAGGAAGATCTAGAAGAATCAGAGAAGACGAATAAATAGAAGGGGAGCCTGCCTCTTTGGGTATTATGATTTGATATGTGTTGAGTTTTTTTGTGGCCAGCGTTTTTGTTAGGGTTTTGGGCAAAACCCTTCCAGTGTAGGTTTAGTTTTGGTGGTGCAATACCAACCCTAGCTAGACAAAGGCGAGTTCATTTGGATTCTTTGTCTTGTGGTATTTTCTGAAGATCTTGAAGTATATAAGAGTAGAGAAGTGGGAGGCTTGGAGAGCCTTGGTTTCTATGTTGGCATCATAACATGTTTCCTTGTGTGTTTTGTAGCAGATTGTGTAGTTTCCTAGTTGTCAATAATTTATATTCATAGTCTTGTTCTGCAATTGTTTTTACAGCCACTAGAGATATTTTTATTATTGTTCCCATTCATAATAAGATGTCATATTATTCTTCTCTATTTATGTGTGCTTTCCATGTGATTGATAATATTCCTCATTGAGAAAATTATTGTAAGGGTTTAATATCATTTTCACATATGAATAATTAATAATTTGGGTCAAGGATATTACAGTGGTATTAGAGCTGGTGATTCTGCCAACCTGTAATGTCGAGAAAGAAGGGGGGTGGAGGAAAACCCTCTAACAAATAATCGGAGAGGAATTAAGAAGAAATCCCATCAGAATCAGAACTAAAAGGAAGCATGGGAAACCAGGGTGAAGACAAAGTCCAACAATTGTTGGAATCTATAATTGCAGCACAACTACAAATGACTACTAGCCAACAATAGACAACACAAATCCTGACACAACTCATTCAAATCCAAGGAGGTTATAATGGGAATCAGACAGAGGGCAGTCAACAAAGTAGTAGGGCTTATAGGGAGAATAACAACACTCATATTCCAATACAAAGCGACTCACTGACAGGTAGCAGTAAAATACCAAGGCCATCATTACTGTAATTCTTAGAGAGCAACAAGCATAAGTTCTAGAACAACAGGATCAGGATAGTGATCCCCTTAAGGGTTACAAAGAGTACCTAGCCACACTAGAAGTTTTCTAGGAAGCATTTTTTTTCAAGACTATTACAATGATAAATGTAGGAACAAACCAAGGGAATGGAACAAAGTAGTTCAGTATCAACAAAACTATGATCTTATGTGCAGGGTGGGCAGGTTAACTATTCCCTCTTTCGATGGATCAACTAAGAATTCAGCTAGCGCTTGGGTGCAAAAGATGGACACTTACCTCCAGCTCAATCCAATGACTGAGGTAGAGGCAATCAAGATTTCCACCTTACATTTGGATAGGGAGGCTCATGAATGGTGGCATCATGGGTTGGTCACCCTTGGACATGATAACATTACATTATATGTAGAATTCACCCAGAGGGTGATGGACAGGTTCGAAAGGAAGGATCTTGAAATTCATTTCAGGTAGTTGGCCCAGTTGAGACAGACAAGTACACCAAAGGCATTTATCACAAAGTTTCAGAGCTTGGCTGTCAAGGTAACTGATATCTCAGAACAAAGGTTAGTGATGCTATTTACAGAAGGTTTAAGTGAAACCTTGAAGGGTTGGGTTAAGGATTTTAGGCCACCCACATTACATGAAGCCATCAAGAAAACTCAAGATATGGCAGACACAACGGTTAGAAAGGCCCCAGTAAAGACCTTCATTCCTCAGAAGGGGCAGGAGAAAAATTTTCTCTAGCAGATATGGAAAGGGAAAGACAGGTTGGATGAATACACTTAGAGAGAGATTAGAAGAAATAAACTATGATTTAGTTGCAACAATCCATGGGAACCAAGTCATAGATGTATCGGAAAGGGAAAGGCCCATTATATTGAAGTACTATCTGATGAAGAAGATGAAGATGAGGAGGAGAAATCACATAGTCTAGATGAGGGTCGGAATGGTGGTGAGGCACCACACCTTGAAATTCTAGAACATGCACCATTACAAGAAGGGGTCAAGAAGGTGACCATATCCACATTGGCAGGAGTCCCTAGGTACTATACCTTCCGGATCAAGGGCATTATGTAGGGACAAAGAGTTACAACGTTGATTGATGGAGGATTCCCCCATAATTTCATAGATGAAAAATTGGTTACCAAGAGACAAATTCCCACAAAGGAATTCGAGGGTTTTGAAGTAGTAGTGGTAGATGGGTAAAACATGATGTGTACCCGAAGGATTAGAGGGTTGGATGTGACATTGGAAAACTACACATTGACCGATGACTTTTATGTGGTGGAACTAGCAGACACCAATGTGGTATTGGGATTACAATGGATATATTGCCTTGGAGACTTCAAAATGAATTATCAGGAGATGAGGATGGAATTCATGGACACTAGGGGTCATCGGGTTATCCTAAGGGGTATTTCATCAGGAGGACCCAAGGTTGTATCCAACATATGCATGGTGGATCTCTTTAGACACAGAGATGTGGTATGCACAACAGAGTGTTTGGTCACAATGCAGAAGCCATCCCAGGATCGTCAGCATTACCATGAAGACATACAAGAGTTACTGGGTAAGCATGTGATGCAGGATCATCCTTAGGCTTGGGCAATCCACATCACCCAAAAATATTTCCATTTTGCAAATAGGAAATAAGTTGAATAAGGAATGTGTTATTAGTCAGTTTGTCGTAAATTCGAGTTGTTGATTACTCTTGTAACTACTCTTGTTGTGCTCAAACTCGTGTTGAACTTGTGTTGAAACACGTTCTCAAACACATGTTGAAACTAACACGTATAGAGAAATTTTACAAGTATCATGATGAAACACATGTTGAAACTTGTGTTGAAACACGCGGACATAATGAAATTTTACAAGTGTCATGATATTTATTTATTTGCAACACTGTGGTCATATGCATTTGATTTTTCCATGCTGGTATGTATTCATAATGATTCACAACTACCGTTAGAAAAAAAAAAAAAACTCGCGGATAAAGGACAAAACATGACCCGAGGCCAAAGGAAGTTGAAGCAAACTAGAAGACAAAGAGACGGTTTGGGTAAAAACTCATTCTTGGAGGGAAGGAAAATCATTTTAGAGCTGAGGAGGAGTTTTAAAAAGAAATGTAGCGTGATTTTGAAGGGGTCGGTGAACCACGAAGCAAGGAAATTGTAGAAGGTGGACTGGAGAGAAATATTCCAGATTGGGTGAGCACACAGGAAGAGAGAAACAAAATCTCAGTCCATACACATAGACCATTACCCTCTGGACGATTTTGTAGTGGTTTTCATCCATGCAAGTAGCAATTCATGGTAGTGTTTTTAGCCCAGGCTTGATGTAATATAGAAATGTATTCTCTGCATTGAATTAATAATCAAATGGCATTGAAATTCGTGGGTTTTCTAGTGTTTTAGTTTCCAGTGGATTCCTCGTTATTTGGTAAAAGTATTTATGTTTTGTTTTTCCGCTGTACATTTTGTAGCAGAGTGTGTGTTGTAATTATGTGGGTGTTTCATCCTAGTTACCTCTGCATTATGTGGTATCAGAGCTCGGTTCTTCTTTGGGATTAACATCTAATATGATTCTGTGAGATAGGGTACATAATACATGTTTGTGGTGGTTGTGCATCAATAGTGATGAAATTCAAGTTGGGTTACAGAACCATTTGAGGTCTGTGGATGTTGGTGAGACACCTACAACTTGGAGCAATGTTGTCGCGAAGGAGAGGAGCAGGAAGGGGAGGTACATGAAATAAAGAACTGAAAAATTTGAGAAGAAGAATAGAGGAATTGGAAAATCATAGGAATGGAGATGATGAAGTACATACTCAAAGCCAGAAGAAGAAATCGAAAATGAACATAATGGCGATGAAAGAAACCCATCAGCTAGATTGATTTTGTATTTGAGTAACAAGGGTAGTGCAAAGGTTGATGTTTCCTATTATGATGGTAGTCTAAGAGTTGATGTTCTCATTGACTATATTGGAGAACTTGAAAGATACTTCGAGTATTAAAATTTTCAGGATCCAAATCGGATAAAGTTTTCTATTAGGAAATTGAAAGGCCATGCATGACTATGGTGGGATATGTTGCAGAAGGATAAGTGAATAATCAGTTGGAGAAAATCAGAACTTGGAAGAAGATGGTTACCAAGATTAAAGAGAAATTTCTTCTTGTTGATTACCAATAATTTGTTCTGACAAGTCCAGAACCTCAGACAAAGGGATACATCTGTAAATGAATACACTGAAGAGTTCTTTGGGTTTTCACTGAGAGCAGGCCTCGAAGAAACAAAATTCCAACGAGTTGAGAGGTATGTAAATGGGTTGTAGTATTTGATTCAAGATGAAATGAGCACACACTATTTCCACATCGTCGATGAAGCTTATCAAGTTTCCCTAAAGGTAGAAGAAAATATTGAGAGGAAAACATAACCTTGAGGTAGAGGAAGAGGTTTTAAAGGATGAGGTAAAGCATGGACTTCTAAAGGAAGCGAAAAGGAAGAAGAATCTGCCAGTGGTCAAGGTGGAAGAGGAGGAAATGGAGTTGGTAGAGGCAAAGGATTCAGAAGAGGAAAGGGAAGATATGTAATCATTTGTTAACACTGCGATGTAGAGGGATGCAAGGAGTCTCAATGTCCAGAAAGAAAAACTTCAGGAAGAAGAGATGAAGCATGGGAACAAGTCACACAGGCTGATGAAGCTTTAGTATTTGGAGAAATTGTGTCTATTCTTTAGCAAGAACAAGGTGAGAATTTGTTGTTCTAGAGAGTGTTGCTTAAATCTGAACAAAAGGAGGCAAAATAACCAGAACAACGAAAGAAAGTTAAAAATCAAAATGTAAGGTTCAAGGAAAATATTGTAACTTGATTATAGATGGAGGAAGTATAAAAATTTAGTATCCACTGAAGTCATGAACAAGTTCAACTTGACAAGGTTGAACCATTTGAACTCTTACCGTGTTTCTTGGTTGAACAAGGGACATCAGGTGATTATGACTGAGTAATACTTATTGAATTTTCAAATAGGGAGGTTTTAGGAGCAGGTGTTATGTGATGTGATTGAGATGGATGTGTGTCACATACTATTGGGAAGACCATGGTTGTTTGATTGGCAAGTTCACCATGATGGTAAGGAAAACACATATGAGTTCAAGAGAGATGGAAAATGATATAAATTAACACCAATGTTGGAGGATACAGTAACAAGAACAAGAAATTGTGCTGATATAAACTCGAGTAGCAGTAGGATCATGCTATGTTCTGCTAAAGAATTCTTATAGGAATAAATTAAATCAACATTCTATTTAGCAGTGATTTCAAAAGAAGTGAAAAGTGTAGAGGAGACAAATGTTATACCTACAGAAATAAAGTCGTTGCTAGATGAATTTAAGGAGATTATTTCTAATGATCTGCCAAAAGGATTGCCTCCAGTGAGAAGTATTTCTCATCAAATTGGTTCAATGTATGGATCAAGTTTACCTAACAAAGCGCCTTTCAGGATGACTCCAACAGAGAGTGAAGAAGTGAATCAGTAAGTGCAGGAATTGCTTGACCGAGGGTTACTTCATAAGAGTTTGAGTATGTGTGCAGTACCAACGGTATTGACTAAAAAGAAAACATGGGAATGGTGAATGTGTATTGATTCACATGCTACAAAGAATATCGTTATCAAGTATCAGTTTTCATTACCCAAAATGGATGACCTTGTGGATTGCCTGAGTGGTTCAGAATATTTTTCAAAAATTGATTTGAAGAGTGGTTATCACCAGATTTAGATTAGAGAAGGTGACGAATGGAAGACAACATTCAATATGAAAGATGGACTATTTGAATGGTTAGTGATGTCATTCAGGTTAACTAATGTGCCCAACACATTCATGAGATTGATGAACGAAGTCTTGAAGCAATTTTTGAGTAAGTTTGTGGTTGTATATTTGGATGATATATTGATTTTTAGCAGGGGAAGAACAAAGCATGTTGAGCATGTGAGAGCAGTACTACAACGCTTGAAAGAAGAGAAACTATTGATAAGCCTGAAGAAGTGTACATTCATGCAGTGAGAATTAGTGTACCTGGGTTTTGTGGTTTCAAAGAAAGGTCTGAAAATGGATCCTAAGAAAGTGAAGCCTATCCTTGAATGGCCAACACCAAGATGCACATTCAATGTGAGGAGTTTCCATGGATTGGAAAGCTTTTGCCGAAAATTCATTAGGAACTTTAACCAAATATGTGTGCCTCTTACAAAATGTATGAAGGGAGTGTTTTAGTGGATTGTGGCAACAAATAAGTCATTGGAAGAATTGAAGAAGAGAGTAACAACACAACCAATATTAGCATTACCATATTTTAATAAAGTGTTTCAGGTTGACTGTGACGCTAGTATAACAACAATTGGAGTAGTTCTAAGTCAAAAAGGTAGACCCATTGCATTTTTCAATGAGAAGTTGAACGAGTCTAGAAAGAAGTATTATGTTTATGATACATAATTTAATGCTATTGTGCAAGCTTTGAAGAAATGGCGACATTATCTATTGTCGAAGGATTTTGTCTTGTTCATGGATCACAAAGCTCTATAGTACATTAACAACCAAGGTAAGTTGAATCAAAAGCATACTAAATGGGTAGAATTATTGCAAAGTTATTCTTTTGTGTTGAAACATAGGTTGGGGAAGTCCAATAAGGTAGTTGATGCATTAAGTCGGAGGATAGCATTACTCAATACCATGTTGGTAGAAGTGGTAAACTTGAACTGTCTAAAGACATTGTATGAATAAGATGTTGATTTCTCAGAAGCTTGGAAGGCATGTATGGAGCCTTGTAGTTTAGAAAGAACACCATATTTGGACTACCATATCTAGGAGGGTTTTTTGTTTAAAAATTAGCATTTGTATATTCCTAGAAGTCCCATACGGTTGAATCTCATTAAAGAGTTACATAGTGGTGGTTTAGGAGGACATTTTGGAATGGATAATACCGCAAACTTGGTAAAGGAGAGGTAATTTTGGCCCAACATTAATAAGGATGTTCGAAAGTTTGTTGAAGGTTTCAGGATCTGTCAACTATCCAAAGGAAAAAGTTAGAACACGAGACTCTATACTCCATTGCCAATACCCAAAGGACCTTGGGAGGATATCAATATGGATTTTGTCTTAGGATTTCCTATGACTCGAAGAAAGAATGATTCAACAATGGTAGTGGTGGATAGATTTTTGAAAATGGCACACTTCATAGAGTGTAAGAAGACTAGTGATGCTAGTGAAGTAGTTGCATTGTTTTTCAAAGAAGTGGTCAGATTGCATGGATTACCATGGAGTATTACTTTAGATCGTGATACCATATTTCTTGGGAATTTTTGGAGGACACTCTGGAAAAAAATAGGCTCAAATTTGTTGTACAGTTCAACGTATCATCCTCAAACAGATGATCATACAAAAGTATTGAACATGAGTATAGGAAATTTGTTGAAAAGTTTAAGTGGAGAGAATCCTAGTCAATGGGATTTGGCATTGGCCCAAACTAAATTCACATATAATGATTTGATGAACATATCTACATGAAAGAGTCCATTTCATATTTTTTATGGACGATCGCCAAAAGGTCTGGTAGATTTGGTTGCATTGCCAGATTTGGAAGGCAAGAAGAGTGTTGATGCAAATGATTTTGTGGACATTATGCATGAATTGCAAGAACAGGTAAAGAAGAAATTGCAGACCAATAATGATAGTTATAAGCAAAGAATAAATTAGCATAGAAGACATAAGGTATTCCAAGAGGGTGATTTGTTCATGGCTCACTTGAGGAAGGAGTGATTTCCTCAAGGCACATATAATAAACTCAAGTACAAGATGATACATCCATGCCGAATTCTGAAAAATATCTCTGATAATGCTTATCAGTTGGAACTTCCAAAGAAATTTGATATATCTCCTACATTCAATGTTGATGACCACTATGAGTTTCATGAAGGGGACAGAAGAGAAGATGAAGGTACCCTCAACGAATGGGAACAACATATACCAATTAAGTCTGAGGAGCAGATTGAAGAAATTCTTGCTACCAGAATTGGTAAGAAGACTCGCCAGACATAATACATGGAATATTTGATCAAGTGGAAGAATCAAGGAGAAAAGGATGCATCATGGGTGACTGAAGATCAGTTAGCACGTATGCAAAAATCTTCACTTTAGAAGTGATCCACACATGAGTTGGAGCTCATGTTTTTCTTACCATGGGTGTATGATGTAGGAGCATCCTTGGGCTCAGGAAATCCGCATCACCCAAAATTATTTTCATTTTGAAAATAGGAAATAAGTCGAATAAGGACTGTGTTAGTGGTCCATTTTATTTAGTCAGTTTGTTGTAAATTTGAATTGTTGATTACTCCTGCAACTACTCTTTCTATGTTGAAACTCTTTTTGAAACTCATGTTGAAACATGTACTGAAACTCATGCTGAAACACGTGTTGCAACACGTGTTGAAACACGTGCACATAATGAAATTTTACAAGTGTCACAATATTTATTTATTTGCAACATTGTGGTCATATGCATTTGATTTTTCCACACTGGTATGCATTCATAATGAGTCGCAATTATCGTTAGAAAAAAAAAAAACTCGCGGCTAAAGGAAAAAACGTGACCCGAGTCCAAAAAGAAGTTGAAACAATCTGGAAGACAGAGAGACGGTTTGGGTAACATCTCGTTCTTGGAGGGAAGGAAAATCGTTTTAGAGCCGAGGAGGAGTTTTAAAAAGAAATGGAGTGTGATTTTGAAGGGTTTGGTGAACCACAAAGAAAGGAAATCGTAGAAAGTGGACTGGAGAGAAATATTCCAAATTGGGTGAGCACACAGGAAGGGAAAAACATAATCTCAGCCCATACACGAAGACCATTACCCTATGGATGATTTCGTAGTGGTTTTCATCCATGCAAGCAATGATTCATGGCAGTCTTTTTATCCCAAGCTCAATGTAATATAGAAATATATTCTATGCATTGAATTAATAAACAAATGGCATTGAAATTAATGGCTTTTATAGTGTTTTAGTTTCTAGTGGATTCCTCATTATTTGGTAAAAATATTTATGTTTTGTTTTTCCGCTATACATTTTGTAGCAGGGTGTGTTGTGTTGCATCCCAGTTACCTCTACATTAGCATGATAAGGTATTCGAGCCAGTACCAACAGGAAGACCACCAGATCAAGGATTCGAACATGTCATTGAGTTAGAGGAAGGGGTCAAGCTAGTGATTACTACACCATATAGGCACCCAAAGAAGTTCAAGGAAGAGATAGGAAAAGGCCATGCAAGAGTTTTTGGAGATGGGATACATCTTTCCTAGCTCTAGTCCATTTGATTCTTCAGTAGTATTGGTGAAGAAGAAGGATGGCACGTGGAGAATGTGCATTGACTACAAGGCTCTAAACAAGAAGAATATTAAGAAAAAACACCTGATACCAAGGATTGATGAGTTGATAGAGGAGCTACATGGAGCAGTATATTTTTCGAAGATTGATCTTCGATCATGATACCACCATATCAGGGTGAGGGAGGAAAACATCCACAAAACAACATTTCGGTGTCACTATGGTCACTATGAGTTTGTGGTTATGCCCTTTGGGTTGACTAACGCACCAACTACCTTCCAATCGTGTATGAACCATATCTTCAGCAAACAATTGAGAAGGTTCCTATTGGTGTTCTTTGATGATCTTATGATCTACAATAAGATGTGGAGGGAACATTTGGGGAATGTGGATGAGATTCTCACCATTATGGAGGAACAAATGTTTTTTGCCAAGGAGGAAAAGTGAGAATTTGGATTGATAGAGATCATGTATTTAAGGCACATAATAGGTGTTGAGGGAGTGAATGAGAATCAAGAAAAGATCCAGAAGATCTTAGATTGGCCTACCCCTAGGTCGATCACAGAGTTTCGAAGATTCTTTGGGATATGCATCTATTACAGATGTTTTGTGAAAGGATTTTCAAAACATGGGGAACCGATGATAGATCTGACCAAAAAGGGAGCATTTAGGTGGACTGAGGAATCACAAGCGTAATTTGACCGAAATAAGAAGACAATGAGCACTTTCCCGGTACTAACACTTCCAAGTTTCTCTCAGTGATTTGTATTGAAGTGTGATGCATCCAGAGAAGGGATAGGAGCAGTACATATGAGGAACTTACATATGAGATTTTGAGAGAAGGAAGTTGGGGGAACCATAAAGGCTCTACTCCATCTATGATAATGAGATGTTGGATATTATTCATGCACTGGATAAATTCCAACAATACCTAGTGGGAGGACATTTTGTAGTGAGAATCGACCATAATAACTTAAAATACTTTCTAGAGAAAAAGGATTTGAGAGAAAGACAACATAAGTGGGTGAGTAAGTTACAAGCCTATGACTTTGATATTGAATATGTTTAGAGCAAGAAGAATGTAGTTGTTGGTGCCCTCTCCAGGAGGCCTTCAATATGTTTCCTTATCGAGGTCTCGATAGATTGGAAGTCTACCCTCTTGGTGGAATATTCCAAAAATACATTTGCCTATGAATTGATGGAAGGTCCCAGCCAGGATGACAGATATCGAGTAGTGGATGATATCATATACTACAAGGAGAGGATCTGTATTGTAATTAAATCCATGCTCAAGGATAAGATCTTGAGGGCAGTTCATGACGCCCCTTTAGCCGACCACCTAGGGTACTTGAAGACTTATAGACAAGTGAGACGAAGATTCTCATGGAAGGGTCTCAAGGAGGGTGTACTACAGTACGTGAGGGAGTGCAGAACTTGTCAGCAGAACAAGTGAGAAATGAGACACCCAATAGGTTTACTCCATCCACTACCTATTCCAGAGAGGAAATGGGAGAGCATTTCCATGGATTTCATTACAGGGTTACCAAAAGTCTAGGGCAGGGATTGTATTTATGTGGTGGTAGACAGGTTGACCAAATATGCACACTTTTTTCCCATTCATTTAGAATACAATGCATCTCAGGTGGCAGATCTCTTCTTTAGGGAAGTGTTTAGACTCCATGGTATTTCGAGGAACATAGTTAGTGATCGGTATAGCAGGTTTCTCATTGCATTTTGGCAGGAGCTATTTAGGTTATCTAGGACAAAGTTGAAACCTAGTACTAGTTATCACGCCCAGACAGACAAACATATTGAGATAGTGAACAAATGGGTAGAAGGGTACCTGAGGAACTATGTGTGAGGACAACATTGAGCATGGATAAAATGGTTGCATCTTGGGGAGCACTATTACAACACCACTCATCACATGTCCATCGGGATGAGTCCATTCAGGGTGTTATATGGCTATGATGCCCCATCATTTGTAGATTTGGAATTTGGAGAGAACAGGGCTTCCAAGGCCAAAGAATGGTTGTAGGAAAGTTAGGACATATTGAGGATCCTAAAGGAGAATTTGCAGGTTGCTCAGAACCAACAGAAGGTGTATTCATATAGGCATCAGGTGGAGCTCAGTTTTGAGGTCGGGAACCTAGTCTTTCTTAGGCTACAACCTTACCGAAAGTCTTCACTAAAGAAGAGTGGTGCAGAGGAGCTGAAACCTCATTTTTACGGACCCTACAAAGTGATCAGGAGTGTTGGAAAGGTGACATATGAGTTGGAGCTACTAGAGGGAAGAAGAATCCACAACACATTCCATGTTCCATGCCTCAAAAAGGCATTGGGCCAACAGGTCACCACTTCGAGATATCTTCCTCCGCTATATGAGGAAGGGCAATTGGTTTTGGCACCTGAAAGGATTGTGGATGTACAGGAATGGATACTGAGAAGTATATTTATTTGAGAGTACCTGGTCATATCGAAGGGGTTTCCTACAAAATATGCTACATGGGAAGGTGAACATAATTTACAACACCCCGATCTAAAATTTCTCGAGGAAAAGTAATTTTGAGAAGGGAGGACTATAATGTCCCCCTCCAATTTATGAGTCATTAACCTACATGACTCCCATAGGATATAGTCAAAAAAGAAAAGGGGGAGTCAAAGTATCAAACCCTAAAGAGATACTAAATAAAAAAAAAAAAAATTTAATCAAGTGAGGGTTTGATTTGGTCAAGAAGGAAAATCTAGAAGAATAAGAGAAGAAGAATAAATAGAAGGGGGGGCTGCCTCTTTGGGAATTATGATTTGATATGTATTGAGTGCTCTTGTGGCCAATGTTTTCGTTAGGGTTTTTGGCAAAACCCTTCCAGTGCAGGTTTAGTTTTGGTGGTGCAATACCCACCCTAGTTGGACAAAGGAGAGTTCATCTCGAGTCTTTGTCTTGTGGTATTTTCTGAAGATCTTGAAGTATACTGGAGCAGAGTAGTGGGAGGCTTGGAGAGCTTTGGTTTCTATGTTGGCATCATATCAGGTTTCCTTGTGTGTTTTGCAATAGATTGTGTAGCTTCCTAGTAACCAATAGTTTATATTTCAGGTCTTGTTCTACAGCTGTTTTTAGAGCCATTAGAGATATTTGTATTATTGTTTCCATTCATAATAAGATGTCATATTATTGTTCTCTATTTATGTGTGCTTGCCATGTGATTGATAATATTCCTCATTGAGCAAATCATTGTAAGGGTTTAATATCATTTTCACATAGGAATAATTAATAATTTGGGTCAAGGATATTACATCTTGAGTTTAATACCTCATAGTTCTCATGCATCAATATAACTCTACATACAATTCCATGGGTTGAACTCCTGATGATGACATGGGTGCCTTATTAAATGGCCCAATCTTACATTTTGGTCAAAGACCCATAGTTAGTGGTAGTTGCACGTGAGTTTGATCACTGCATGGTGCGTGTACATCATTGCAACTCCACATGTTGAATTTTGACCAATGGCATGGGTACCTCACTGAATGTCCTAGTTTGACATTTTGGTTAAGGAACAATATTTGCACAAAGTTGGTCTCTAGTTCTTAAGTTAAAATTTACTTGATAAGCATATCATTTGGATCTCATGCCCCCATGCTATATTAACAAGCCATTTGAATGTGTTGCATATGTTGTGTTGGGTGTTGAATATTTGGGTTATTAAGCTATCTTTAAAAGGCCTGTTTGACTTGCTTAGAACAAGGTGGGTTGATTAGACTAAAACCCAATTTGACTAGACAAGGTTGATTGTGTTGATAGGCCTTTAAGAGTTGAACATACATTTATGTATGGTTAATGATTTTGACTTACTTTGTCCAAGATTAATGGACTGGGCTTATACCCTTTTTTATTAGGGCAAGTTGGTTGAGCTAATAGACTTCTGAAGTCGTACATAAATATACATGTTTATTATATTTTTTACCACTTTTAACCAAGTCGAATTGAGTTAGTTGAAAGCCAACCAAAATATAAAAAAATTAACCTTATTTTCATTAATAATCATGGGTTAACCACAACTCCCTAAGAATTCATTCATTTTCATTAAAAAAAAAAAATCGTCCCTCACCAAAACAATATATATATATATATATATATATATATATATATATTACAATATTCAAAATTTTCCACTAATGTTTTTCTCATCCTTTACATTTTCATACTCTCTTATATACAATATTTTCTCTCTCCCTATCAATGCTTTTTAGTTATTTTGGATTCTTACTTTGTACTTTATCTTTAAATAATATGGCATTAGTCACTATCATCTCTTTACCTATCAACACTTTTTAGTTAGTTTGGCTTCCCTACTTCGTACTTTATCTTTTCTCTAATGTGACATTAGTAAGTATCTTTTATCTTTTCATCTCATCAATACTTTAGTTTGGATTCTCTACTTTGTACTTTATCTACATTTGAATGACACGACTAATCACGATTTTCATTTGGTAATTTTGTAGGTATGCTCTATATTTCTTTCTAGTCTACATTCAACAATGCTTTTGGGATATTGACATAAAATATTGAAAGAGATCAAGTACAAACGCATTCGTCATATGTATGTATAAGTAGGCACTGCAATTAAAAAATATTTAATGTGAAGAGGTCGTTGAAGTACTATGATGTGATGGCATTTTAAAGAAAATGTACATCAAGTTTTATTCTTACAATTTGCTTCAAAGTGTGAAATCAATAAGTAATTATTTTATCTTCTTTATGGTTACACAACATTGATAAGTTACATTGTTTATAAGTTATTATATTAATTGATTTATATCATATTATAAAGGAGAGGGAACTTGTAAGGTAAAAGTTAAATTAATTTTGTACTCAACATTATTAATCCTTATCGTAGGCATAGAGGGACTATAGAGATCGATAATTCGTTGACTTCATATTAGTTTGTCTTTTAACCACAAATATTTGCAAAAAATCTATTGTTGGAGCTAGGGAACTAAAAAACATTGATTTTTATATAATAAAAAGTACCATATATGTAATGATTTGATTGGATAACATATTGGAGGTCTTATTTCTGGTTTCTCTATTCCCAATGTTTTATATGTTAGCATATCCAAACTTTTTGATTGTATACAGTCTTTTTGAATCATATATTTTTCTTATACATTGCTTGAAGGTGCATTCATGATGGCATTAGTTCAAATGTTTGTCTTAGCATTTTCTGCTAGCATTGTCTTAGATCATATACGGTGCTTTTTTTTTATCTGTACTACTCATATTGAAATGTTTAGATATCCAAGGTTTATAGTGATCACTAATTCCAAAGTTTATAAGCTTGTATTGTGATTTTTTTTTGTGCTATTATTATTATTATTATTACTCCTTTGTATTTGTATTGAAATGTATTGACACTTCTTTTGAGGTGCTTGAATAGGACTAACAACTTAAATGTTTAAAGGGGCGGCCCTAGTAACCCGCGGGCTGTCCAGAGACAGCCCGCGGGTACCCGCGTGCACGATTCAGTCAGCGCGCGGGTACCCGCGGGCTGTCCTTCTACAGCGCGCGGGTTACCCCCGCGCAACCAAAAAATTGAAGTGACAAGTTGTTGACTCCCCTTTTTGCCTTGTGGTTTTTGCAGGATGTATGTGCACTGGAGAGAGAGAGAGCATGAGGCTGCCTATGAGGCAGTAGCTGCTGATCCAAACGTGATGGCCACGCTGACACAGTGTGGGCTCATCAAATTCTTTTTGTGTCCGTTCATGCGCGCACAACCAAGGCTGTTGAATGCCCTGGTTGACTACTGGCATCCTGATGCCGAGGCTTTCATGATAGAGGGGCAATCTTTGACGCCCACCACCGAGGATATATACTTTCTGACG
>ML781433.1:986609-1019015 GCA_009831015.1 Picea engelmannii | reverse complement strand
TTTCTTGTTAGACCAAGCTTCTTCTTTTTTTTCTTTCAGTTCTCACTACCTTGAGTGCGTGCTTTGTTTGTAGTTTTTTTCTTCGTGTCTTTTGCATCTGCATAGGACTCTTTCTCCTGATTGAAAGTAATGGAGCATTGAAGATTTTGTGTTTAATTTATGTATACATCATAATCAAAAAAAGAACATATATGCATTCTTGACTTTAGGTAGTGAAACTAGCTTGCATTTGAAGTAGCGGAATTGCATGTTTTCGGGCATTTTTGGGACATTGTGCATCTAAAATGATGAATGTTTTCACCTTCTCGTAGCATAGTTTTCATCGAAATGAAAATATTGCATATCCATCCCTTTGCATAACTTTCGAGTCAGTCAAAACACCATATTGTCCATGCCATTTTCATTTTGAGTAACAACAACCTTAAAAATCAAGCGCTAAACTAAAATTTATCAGACTTTTTACATCTTTGTTAGAAAATCTACATTAGTTTAAGGTGTAGGGCTTTGGAATAGGTTGAAAGGATAAATTTCCAAATATATCAAACAAACTTAGTATCTTGCGGTAGGGAGAGTGAAATCCAATTGTCGTATAGGATTTCTGGGATCCCCCTCTCACACAGGGGTTACGCACGAGGTCACATTCGGGCGAATTACAGAGATTATCCCTCTGTGGTTCAACTGTTTGTAGTGGTCGGATTGTATATTGGGGGTCACTTGAAGGTATACCCACGATTATGTGTGGGAGCCTCTCGGGTTGATTTCAGATTTGTTATCTTGCCCATACGTTCCAACTGGACTGTCGACTGTACTTGCCCAGGGGCTGACTACGAATTGGTGACCTTAGTAGCCATAAAATTTAGCATCCCACACAAGGTGACGATGAAGGGAAGTCTCACTGTACCTGGAACAGACGTTGGTCAAACTCACTCGGGCTCCTTGGAGGGTAAATCCACAATTACTGTGTGGAATCTTGCACTGAGGCGTAAGTCCGTTAAGCAGGTCGCCAATGTAACTGATCCACCCACTCTATCCCCGCCCCTTCCTATTTTGATATCATGACATTGGATTTCATCACCAACTAGTGGTTTCATCGTAGGAAGGTTTTTTTGATTGATGGCTTCTCAGATTCATAGCGTGTGTTGTTTGTTTTACTTAGTGGACCTTAGGTCGAGTCAGTGTTAATGACATTGAATCCCAAGAGTACCAATGGAGGAACCCCTTCTCCTGGGGAACCTTATACCTTTCCTTTGTTTGGAAACTTTGGTCCTCCATATATTGCCACACTGAGTCTTCCAGGACTCACCATCGGATTACCAGTTTGGTTGTTCCCCACTCCGGTGATCCCGAATCCTCCCAGTGTTTCAACTACACCTAACACTTTAGATGTCATTACACCACCCACACATCAACCTCATGTCAAATTTTCGCCTTCTCCATCCATCAAGTATCCTTCCATTTCTCCTTCTTTGCCTAGTGAAATCTCTAAAGCAAGTAGCCAGGTTGATAAGAAGAAGAAGAAATGGAAAGAGAAGAAGAAGAAGAAATGGAAAGAGAAGAAGAAGAAAAGCCCAAAAAGGACCAAGGCCCCAACAACATCAGATGTTGTCTTTAAGAAACCAGTTACTATTAGTAGTACTAGGAGTGTTGATGAGGTCAACAAGATTAAAATGAAGAATCCAAAACCCAAATTCCCTTGTAGTCTTTGTAAGGGTGACCACTTTCTGAGGGATTGCCCTGGTCTTATCAAGGTCTTAGAATTGTGGTCCTCCATGTCATCGGCCTCTGTTGGACATGCCAATGATACCCCATCAACTAGTGATGTTAAGGTTGGTAAGAAGAAGACAACTGTCAAGTTTCCTTGCATGTTATGCAAGGGTGATCATTACTCTCACCATTGTCCTCGCATGGATGAGGCTTCTTCTCTTTTGGAAAAACTTCAACTTCCAAAAGGTTATCATAATCTTTCCCCTAACTCATCGTTAGTTGATGAACTGGTCAATCCGGTTCCATCCTTGGTTAGTCTGATTGATCAGGTGGTCAATATAGTTTCCTCCTCGATTGAACTACAAACCCAAGTAGTTGATCTAGTTCCTTCATCGATCAACCCCACTCTTCATCAAAAGAGTCTAACCCAAGTGGTCGATCTGTTTTTATCCTTGATCAATCCCACTCTCTCTTTAGAGAGTGACTCCAAAGCGGTCGATCCGTTTCCACCCGTAGACCACATTCTCCCCTTGGAGAATGAAACCAAACTGGTTAATCCGGTTCTGTCATCGGTCGATCCCACTTCTCCTTTGACGAGTGCCAAAGTGGTTGATCCGGTCCCTTCCTCGGTCAGTCCCACCCTTCATCCGAAGAGTGCCAAAGTGGCTGATCTAGTCCCTTCCTCAGTCAGTCCCACCCTTCATCTGAAGAGTGCCAAAGTGGTTGATCTGATTCCATCATCGGTCAATCCCACTCTTCCTTTGAAGAGTGCATGCGCGGTCGATCCGATCCAATCATCGGTCGATCCTACTCTCCCTCTAGAGAGTAAACCTGATACTGCCCATGTTTTTCTCGTTGATATAGAATCTACTATGCCGGGGGGCATTCCTCATTCTCCTACAAAACCCCCTCCAAGTAATGAGGCCATCCTTTTTGATTGGGGTGCACTAACTGGACCTCATCTTCCCTCTCACATTCCTTTCCAAATTATAGTACAAGTTTGTGGTCAGGACATTTCTCAAACGTTGATAGATGAAGGTGCGTTCGTTAGTATTTTGTCCTCTGTTGCTTGGCACACTTTGGGTTGTCCTCTACTTGCATCGGTTACATAGAATCTGTTAGCTTTTAACAAAAGAACCAGTCAACCTTTAGGGACCCTTCCTCAGTTTCCTGTAACTTTGGGAGGGAAAACTGTCTTTATTGATGTCATGGTAGTTAGAGACCCCTTGGATTTTTCTTTACTCCTTGGGCAGGATTATGTTTATGCCATGAAAGCTATTGTATCCACTCTTTTCCACGTGATATCTTTCCCTCACGATGGAAGGATTGTGACTATGGATCAACTTTCATTCATCGGTCCTGATTGGATTACCTCCCTAAATGGTTCTTATATGCAGACAATATCACCCCCACCACATGTCAAATATGTGGTGTTGTCTCCAATGACTTCAACTTTTGATGATTTAGATCTGGTAGTTGACATGGTGATCTCTTCGGTAGGGCTATTGGAGCCTGATCTCCTTACCCCTGTCGCGGCCCTCGACATGTGTTCCTTCTAGAGTGATTATCTTCCATCCAGTGAAGATCTCTTGGAATCCATGCCTGAGTTTTGTCCCTTGACATGGTGTCCTTCCAGAGAATTATCCTCTTGGAAGCCATGATCAAGAAGAAACCATGAGCATAGTTTCTCTTCTCTGTGGAAATCTCGTTAAAAAATGAAACAGAGGTCACAAGCATAGTTTCTCTTCTCTGTGGAAAGCTTGTTAAAAAATGAAATAGAGGCCACAAGCATAGTTTCTCTTCTCTATGGCAAGCTCATTAAAAAATGAAACAGAGGCCCTGAGCATAGTTCTTTTCCTATGTCAAGCTCATCAAAAAATGAAATAGTCACATCTCTTGAACCTTCTTTTCATCCACCCTTCTCCTTTTTCTCATCTACTAGAGAAATTGGTGACAACCTCAAAGTCGGTGAATGAATTGAAGCTTGGAGGGCATGTCTCCAGCCTTTGATGATCATTCTGGAGTTAAGCCACTAGATTTTCAAGCTAGGGGCATACCGAGCTTAGTCTTTGTTCTTTCTCGTGCTCATAAATACATGAGAATGCATCCGGGTAAACTTTTATCTCTTTTTTGGACATGTATGGATACACGAAAAAGGAACCCCCTGGAGTCTCCTTTAAGCTCTTTTTAGACTCTCTAAACATGAAAAGATTGTCGAGTGATATTGCTTCCTTTCCCACTCATTAAAAGGTTTGAAAGGGGGTCTTTTGAGTGATAATTTATCTCTTTTTTAGCCTCGTGAGACTAACATTACGAAAAAGGACAACATTGGAGTCATCTTTAAGTTCTTTTTAGACTCTCTAAACATGAAAAGATTACCGAGCGACCTTGTTCTTTTCACGCTCGTTAATGTATTTGAAGAAAACGTCTGTTGGGTGATAGTTTATCTCTTTTTTGGTCTCATCAGACTACTTTACGAAAAAAGAACTGAGAGAGTTGTATTTTAAGTGTTTTTCCAGACTCTATAATCATGAAAAACCTTCAAGTTTTCTATCTTTGGACTCATTAAACAAACATCGTCAGGCCCATATGGGATCGAACCCTTACTTCTTCCAGTTCATTAAACAAAGGAAGAGGGACTTACTGAAGGTAAGTTATATCGAGCATGTGTTACTCTCCTTGAGCTCATTAAATTAAAAAGAGGTACTCGTCTATCTGGATGGGGGAAAAATTGAAAGAAGCAAGCCAAGCAGTTTTTGAGAACATTACCAGTAACTCTTAGAGTCTCCCTTGAACATGACACTTTGTCTTTGCGCACATCTTAATCCACTGAACCTCTGCACTAAACCAATCCTCTGAGTTTTTCTTACTCCTTTGGATTACCCGACGAAAGTCACAGTATCCACTACATTATCGTGTTTTGGTCCATGTCATGTTTCTGCTGTTATGCCTCAGTGTTCAAGGGAAGTATCTGCCTCGAGAGTCAACCATCAAAAATATCTTGTCTCAATACCCATGTTATTCCATGTTCATTTTATCTACCAATTACATCTTTGTGTCTGTTTCGTGTCGCTAATGGGGGATACATCAAGGCCTTCCTTTGACGAGTCTATTCCTGTTGACTTCAACACATTATCCAGGAACTAGACTTAGAAACCAGTTAGTACTTTGGGACCTGCATGCCTCGATGGCAGGCCTCCTCACGTTTGACAATGGGTTTACATCATTGACCTCTGATCGGATGATTCCACGGATGTTCGACTTCATCTCATCCATTCAGTTGGAATGTACTAGAGTACCTTGGGAATCATTGACATCAATGGTGACCTCCCTCGCGCTTGTTAATGGTTTACATCATTGATTGGTAATCAAGTGGTTTCTACCATGTTCGACATCAGGACATCTATTCACATGGTTAGATTCGTACTACATCGGGATCGGTAAGAATACCCTGGGTTGAGTGATCACTCTGATATGTACTTTTCCCAGGTTGCGATGGAGTTTCTCTTGAACCATGACAAATATGTTGTCACATAGATCCACTTTGTATTGGTCGTGGCTATGTCTTTTCATCTCGTAGATCCACTGTGTATTCTTCGTGGCTATGATCAGTTCAGGTCATGGGAGTATAGATCCATTGTGTATTTTTAGTGGCTATACCTTTGTATCAATATAATTATGAATCCGCAATGTATTTTATGGCGGCCATATCTTGCAAGTCTTGATCACCCAAGCATAGGTATGCCTGCCTTGGGTTTGAAACATGTCATAATATTTGTTGGATGTTTGTGTGCAGCTTCTACCAGGTTCTCTGAGTCTACACCGTTGCTTTAAATATTTGTAAAGTGTTTCGGCCATCATTCTCTCTTCTGACCTCACACTTTAGGGCGCATTCTGTTACACATGAAATTTGCACACCTAGGTACCTCTCCCTAAGTGTCATAAAGTGTCGTATAAGTGTCGCATACACCTTGACACCATGGAATAACCTATGTCACAATCCCTAGTTAATGTGGAGGAGGGATATATTACATGAAAGCCAAAATACCAAGTACACATGAATTATTATTAATATTCATGGAAAAGGAATTGATTAAGTGTGAGAATCAAGTGCACATGAATTATTATTAATATTCATGAAAAATAAAGTAATTAAGTGTGAGGATCGACCTCACATTTGGTTTCCTATTTTTTAGGGAAGGTGGAGGATCTCATGGATGGTTGAAATATTTCCTCCTTAAAATCCTTGAGAGATATTTCCTCCCCAAAATCCTTAAGAGATATTTTCTCCCCAAATATCTTAGAGATCCCTTTCTTAGTGGATCTGATGAGAGATCTTCTCCATGGTGGTTAAACCTCCAAATCCTATATAATGAGGGGTTTCCATGGAGGAGGGGGAATGGAGATTAAGAGTATACAAAAATTATGATCTCATGAGTGGTATGTCATTTGGAGCATCAACATTCTCTGTGTGGACTATTTAAGGAAGGGTTAGACAAGGAGGACTTGATGAAGCTGCTGCACTCGCATCTACGATTGTAAGTTTCCTTCATTGTTGTTCTCATTAATATGATATGCTTGGCCTGTTTCTTTCTAGTTTGTGCTTAATCCCACATGAACTTGTCTCTAATAGATAGATCTATTTCAAACTAATCTCAGTAGAGTAGGAAGTGGTTGTACTTGTGTTTGTCTGCAGGGCGTATCGAGGAGCGAAAGATTGGAGCTCAACTCGGACCGTGCAGGGACAAACACCGGTAAAAGATACTTCTTTTCTCCTTCCTCCTCACACATTAGTTTATCTAGATCTAAAAGGAATTCAGTGACCATGATACGCATCCTTTGTCTTAAGAGTTAAGAGTCTAGCTCTCAAGAGGATATCTGCCTATCCACAGGGAGATTTTCCTTCAACAACTATGGACCATGAAGTATTGGATTGCCCTAGAATGATTGCTAGGCTTGAGAAGCTAAATATGGAGCAAGCAAACCCTGAAGAAGATCAAGAGACCAATATTATAGCAAAAATCCAGAAAGAATCAGAAAAGATATTGCTACAGATGAAAGATACCTTGAATGACCACTGACATGTTAGGCTATTAGATATATTCAAAGAAAAGGAGCAAATCGAAGCAAGAATAGGGGACTTTGACATTCACTGTACTCTTGATGAAGAAACACTAGTGAACATTATGCCAGAAAGAACTTGGGAAGCTATAGGAAAGCCTGCCATGATCCCTTCCCTAGGAGGAACAAGTTTCTTCAAAGGAAAGCTAGTAAACCTACGGGGAAAGCTCGCCCAGATACCTATGACTGTCAATGGAACTTCGACAGAGGAAGACTTTGAGATCATTAAATTTGTTGAAGACAGTGCCCCGTTTACCATGATCATAGGAAAACCTTGGAATTATAGAGAACAAGCCAGACGAAAAGAGGAAGAAAAATTTTTGGAACAGAAGAAGCAAGAGTTAAAAGACTTTATGACCAGAAGGATCGCACACTTGATTGAAGAACAGAAGAGAAGATCGCATATATTTAATATTAGCAACTCCGATGACGAAGCTAAGAGAACACTTGAGGATTCATAGAAGATCGAGTTACCTATTTTTGATATAGAAGAAGTATTATCAAGGAACGCTAGGCAAGACTTCCAACATCATGAAGTAACTAAGACCACAAAAGATAAACCTCAGAATGGTAAAAGCATTACTGAGACAAAGATCATGGGGAAGAAGGATAGGAAGTTAAGAAAGAAAAGGGCTAATACTATAAGGTTACAAGAGGTTCTAGAGGACACTTCGCAACAAGAAGAATTGCAGAATTGGATCTTCATTGAGATATCAGAACAACAACATAGAGTACTTCACCATGACGAAGCAATAAAGCCATTGGAACCGATATACCCATTTGATCGCCGCTCCGAATGGATCAAAAAGTAGTTATGGGTTACCACTAGACCATTGGATAGCACCAGAACGAATATAACGGAGTTAATGAAGCCCCATGTCTGCTGCAAGCTGATCGTTGTTGAGATTGCCTACTTAACCCATCACGCCATGCACCGAGAATACTTTTTTCTAACATAGAATTTGAGAACGAACCTTGAGATTTACTTACCCTGAGATCATTGCCTTACTATTCACTATAGTCTCTGAATTCCTTTTGCACCCGAGCCAGCTAACCCAAGTTTTTATGTCGGACGAGCTCAGCGCTGCCGAGAAAATTGTCGAAGAAGTTCTAATTGACTTAGTGACTGAGAGAGTCATGTCAGAGCATGGAATGTCTACAGGTGTACAGGCATCGTCCTCAGGAGCATTGCCATCTTCCCCCTCCATTGCTCGAGTAGGACCATCCCGACTGCCTTCGAAAAGATGATTTAAGGTCGGAAACGACTTCGCCACTGTGAAGATGATCCCAAGCATCTTGCCTAAATATATCCCACCACTAAGCAGAATAGTGAATCGAGACACTGTAACCAGAGACTTCGACTATGTTGTAGTCACTACGTACCTCTCGAAAGGGGTGCGCACAGTTCATGCTGACCAGGAGAAGCTCACCACGTTGAAATTTAGTGATTTTAACCTTGGAGATCGCAAGGTTTACAGTATGCTAGCCCTGCACAGGTACTTGACTATTATAAAAGGAAAGAACCCCAAGATTGTACCACAACAATGGACCCATAACCTTGCGTAGTCAACCCTCCTCAACATAATGAAGATTCCACATTTCGGGAGGCATCAGGAAGTAAATGCACGTGTAAGAATGTTGTTGTCCTGCTACCACGGAGGATACCTATGGTTGGACCGTTGCATCACTGTGGATCCGATTCTGATCAATCAGATCACTAGGTTAAGCATGCAGGGCCCCGACCCACAGGAATTTTACCCAAGAAAGACCGCTGATCACGCTCTCATTCAACAAATAAAAGACACATATGATGATCTAGAGAAAGGCACGCGAGGTTACAAGGTAACCTCCATTGAGAATGTAGCAGTGCGCTTTGGTTGCCAGTTGATCGTAGGAAATTTAGTCCAAAAAAATAGACCTACAGAGGTGACCGGATTTGTAGTTGACCTCACAGGGAAGTGCGTGGAGGGACTACAAATGAAATGGGAAAAATACCTTATAAATCAGCTAGAGATTGACTATATACAAGGACAGGACCAAGGGTATGAGTTCCACTTTAGCTGGTTGCTCATACTCATCGCTTTCATCACATGGGAACTGCCCGAAGGAGCCACTTTTTCGGAGATCAAACTCTTCGAACCACTGGACGTGAAGTTCTGTACGCTGTGGTACTCCAGCGACATCAACAAACAGTGGCAGTCCAATGCTGTCTTCCATGCTTACTACACTCAGTTGAAGAATGCCATTCATTCTATGTCGCGCATCACACCCAACACACTTCATAGGTTTAGACCTTTGATGAAATTCAACACAGATCGTCACTTCACCTACATCACAGCGCGCGCAGATGAGCCCAAACAACAAATCTAGTCATATTACAAGCTGACAGAAGATGACTTGGAGGAGATTACCAAGGAATGGTCGGCAAACTTCCTTGTTGCAGAAGACCCCATAGAGATGTTCGATGTAGATAGCCCTGAAGCTATGTCGGATACACCAGGACCGCAAAAGACTAAGAAGGATGTGGAAGTTCAAGATATCCACAACACATCCAATAAGACTGCTTCACTCTCACCTATGAAAGGAGGTGATGACGAAGAACTAGGGGGCACAAACGTTGAGCAGAACAAAGGCAAGGTTATTCCACCTAGAGATGAGGAAGATCCCTCTAAGAAAAGGAAGATTACCCCACCAAAGCCCTCATCCCGAAAGAAAGCTAATGCCACCCAGACCATGCTTAAAACTACCCTTACCCTGGATGATTTCAATTTCTTAATTGCCACACTGAATGATGTTTCACTAGAGCTCGCAGAAAAGAAAGAAGCAAAGAAGGAGGAGTTATTCCGCCAGATCACGAGCGAACTCAATGAAGTGCAGCAGGCACTCCAGTCCAGCCAAGTAGTTTCTAGGGTTCCCTTAACAATGGAAATACCAGGAACAAGTGATGAGCCCACTCAATTATGCCAGATCGTCGAGAAAGTCGAAGCTCACCTTCGACAAGCTCAAGAAGACATAATGCAAGCCACCCAGGCTTTGGCGCAAGAACATAGAGAACATGGAGAACAATGGAGGAAGGAAGAATAGGAGCAACTTGCCTTACAAGCGAAGTGGGAGGAGGAAAAATCACAGTTACAACAGAGCAAGGACCAGTTGTTAGCAGAGCAACTTGAAGTACAGAAAAAATTTCACAAAGCACTGTGCTCTATGACGATCATAGAAGTGAAGATGGAAGATTGTCTCCCATAGCAGGTGACTCAACTGGAAGAAGTAATCCAACAACTTCAACAACGCATCATAGATCTGGAGCTCCGCACCATGCCTGAGACACCCCAAGAGATAAAATATCTAAGAGAGGCCACTGCTTGAAGCACAGTCGACCGATTAAAAACCTTGGCTTTGGAATGTAGGCAGTTAAGCACTAGAAGTGCCCAGACTTATGAAACCCTCGCAGAGAATCCAAAATTGCAGACATTGGAGGAACAACTCCATGAAGCAAAGCAACATGCATATGTGCTACAAGCGCAGCTGAAGTCTGTGACCCCAGTCGAAAGAATGAAGAGGTTCGCAGAACAACGCACAACCCAACAATAAGTACACATGCTGCAAAGTAAAGTAATGGAAGTCTCTCAACGAATGCAACCACTCCAAGAGAAGGCATGCCAACTTCTCACCGAACTTGAAAGCCAGGGAGCTGAACTCGAACAAGGTATCATCACTGCATAAAATGCTTGGAAGGACCGCTCAATGACATAGTAATCCAAGCATTTACTGAACAAGAGGCTATCATGATGCAGCAGGTCGAAGCAGCTCGAGCCAAGCTCGAGGCATTCGAAGTAGAATTGGTCAGACCTAAGTGACTCGAGACTAGTCACGGGTGAGTGTTGGGGGCCTGTTATCCCTTGATCAAGTTTTTAAGAATACTTGGTCATATTGGACCACTTGTGGGACTACGACAACTTTCCAAGGAAGGAGCACACCGCGAAGCGGAAATTAAGGAAGAAAGACCTATTTTTGGGTCCATTTTAGGGTCTTGGGTTGATGTAACAAGAAAGGGATGTCGACCTATGGGTTTACCCACGCTTAGGCCCATTTTGTAATCTATAAATAGGCAATGCAAATAGAGGAGAATAGTAGTAAAGTAGTAATGTAGTAATGTAGTACATCTATGTGATGTATAACTAAAATCTTAGAGCTAGTAACCGGGTCTGTGTGATCGGATGTATCTTAGAGTGCTCTGTGCATGAGATCGGAAGGCTAAGTGCAAGTTGTTGTAGTCTTGTGCTGAAGAGAAAGAAAGAAGGATCTAGCAAGCTGCACAAATCTTTTGTCTTGTGCGAAGTTAGGGTCATTGAAGCTCTGTGCTGTAACTACTTGACCAAGATAATATAAAGAAGACTTTGTGGACGTAGCCCCAGGGTGGGGATGAACCACGGTAACTATGTGTATAGTTCTTTGTGATTCTCTCTAATGTGTTTTATCTCTTTCTTGGCTAAGTGCTTGATGTGATTAAGTAGATCTAGTTATGCTCTATGTTGATGATATATGAATGAATGTTAGATCTGATATATAAGATGCTTAGTGCTTGATCTATTGAATCTAACCTATATTCCTATGGCTAAGTACTGAATAATATTTAGTATAAGTATTCACTGCGATGCTCTGTGCTATCTGCGAAGTACCAGATGGGTTAAATATTGATGAAGGATCTATGCTAAGTGCCCTGTAAAAGATATAATCACATATCAGTGTCCTAGCTAAGGTTGCAGACATTTGAGTCCTACAACCACCCCTGCCTCTACCTCTGGTGAGACTTCATCTTCTCCGCAGGTGTTTCCGAAAGGGTCGGTAGTTAGGTTTTTGTTGGTGCACTCTTGAGCTTTGAACCCTAGGTTTTCCCCTGTGCCAACAAGTGACATGGCCATGAGAAGTCAATCATCCCAGACATCAATAATAGGCTGACAAGGCCAAAGGTAAAGATGCATACATTCTGTTCCTAGTATGTTTACCAAACAAATATCCTTGGATATTTATTCATCTATGGCATGGAAAATATGTTGATGTCATCTGCAATACATGGTTTGCAGTTCACAAGAAGTATCAACAAGTACAAGTGAGATGTTGAACATAGCGTAGGTTCCACAGACTAAGAGGTGTGGTTGCAAAAATCTGGCTCCATAGTTCATCAAAGCTATGCGTCTACTTGTAGATTTATGCCAGTGAAAAAAGAATACAATAAACATATGCACACTACCATTCACTTTGGTTTTCCTGTTCAAAAATTGTCACTAGGTCTAGAGTTGTAACACCCAAAGTACTATCAATAGAGGGCTTGAATAGCCGCCAAACTGGACAAGTGTTCATCAGGGACATAATGGTCGTCTATATCACCTACTTGAACAAGGAAAACAAAACTAGATCCATTATGCATGCTGAGATGACAGACAAGGAGGCCATGATGAAATTCACATTGACTATTCCTACACAACTTGTCCATAAACATGTGGGAAATATATTGTCGGGTAATGGGATATCCATTACAAATTTTAATATATTTCCCAAAATAGTATATGATCGTGGTGATTGTGATTGGATTATTTCTTTCAACGAAACAAGTATTGTGGAAAAAATCCCCCCTGTTTGTTTAGAATATCGTATCTTCCTGGACTCAACTATCAGCCAGCTTGCACAGAATAGTGATATTTACCCAGTCGGAACCATTGCTCCAACTGTCACACTAGCGAGAACACTTGGCTCGCAACACATTCTCCATATAAAGGATGGAGAGTTGGACAACGACAAGGAAATGGTACCGTTTTCCATATCCAGTTTTGTCCTTTACTTTCGCATGTGCATGTATCTCGGGTAAGTTACACAAATATTGCATTGTTCCATGTTGCATCTGCAATTGTTCAATACCTATTCAATTTTTTTTTCGTCAATGGAACAATAATTGCATGAAGGGCAATTTCCACTTATGCTCTTCAAAAATATAAAAAATAAAAGGGATGTTAGAGAAAGGATATTTTGCACAACCCAAGCAACATTTGTAACATAGTTGCGAGCAGACATAGTACATGATCTGAAGAAACTAGCTATATCTACAACTGTTGTGCGTATACATCCACAGAATCATCCTCACTTTGCTTATACAAATATCCTTCACCAAATTTTTGCGGCTTGTTTTATTTGATTTTTTTTTTTTTCCGGGGGGGGCGGGGTGTGCAGTTGAGTATTATATTGTTCAATGTATTAATTCCTATGCTCGCATTTCCAGGTTGAAGGTGTTTTGGTTGCAGTGAATGCGTACTCAACCCTCTTTGAGCCTATATGTGTGAAATGCAACTCTCCTGTCTCTACTTCCACTTTGATAAGTGATGATACGATCAATTGTCTGCGATGTGGTGAAAAATGTCCATATATATATGGGATTTTCCTCAATGTTGTCATCCAAACCGTGGGTAACACAACCATGCATTGTACAATAAGGTAGCCTAGGTTACAATATGTGCTTCCTAGGTTGGCATAATTGTCGTATGAAGCATACATACAAAAAAAGGCAAGCAATGTCTACATGCTACGCGAGTTTCAGATACACAACAAATTTACCTTAAATGAGGACAATGCAATATTGCATATCGGTTGAAGAAGAAAAAAAAAGACAAGAAATAAAAAAAATATCAAGCTTTGGCAGGAAACGAAAATATCTTATGTGTCTCTCTAATATTTTTTCAACACCCAGATGAATGTTCGTCAGACTCGAGTACTTGAGATTGCATTCACATAATATTGTTCGGTCAAAAAATGGGAAGCATGGCAGCAAATCCCATATATCCCATGGCCCCGGTTATTTTCTCATGGGACCATATACCATAGGTAAGAGAAAACCAATGTCGTGATGTGTTTTCTTTGTATATCAAATTGTTTGATGCAAAGGTTGATGCGTGCTGCTCTATGGAACCTTGTGGGATCTTGCTTGCGACCTGTTTGGACTTTAGTTGGTTCTTGGTTGTATGCTTCGTCTGTCAATTTGTATATCGTGAAAATATGAGTGTTTTTTGGAGGACATTGAATAATAGAATTGCAATTTTTTAGCCAGCTAGTTCGCAAGTCCGCCTGTCAATTTGTATGGCGTTGTGACGCAAATGTAGTATGTGGCTTGTTTTAGCACTTTTCCTTGATCGATGAACTTGGTAAAATTAATCTCCTGGAATAATTTGAAATAAACGAATATATACTATGCGAAGTCCAATTGTGCTATCATATCAACAAGAGGCCCTTAAAATTCAAATTGGTCATTGTTATGCTTACGGTGATAGAATTTAAAAAACTTTTTTTTTCCTTCATTTTTTTTAAAATAAGAGATTTAACATCCTTTAATAATTTTATGTAATTAAATTGTACAATATCAATATTTAATATTAATGATTTAGTATTTGAAAATATTGTTTTTAGATAATGTTAGACAATTGATAGGGATGACCATCCGAAAACAATCGCAATCTTGAGCCCACCAGTCCTGGAGTCTGTCTGTAAATTTGTATATTGAGGAACTCTGAGTGTTGTTTGGAGGACACAGAACAATATAAGTGCAATGTTGAGCCAGCCAGCCCACAAGTCTGCCTGTCAATTTCTTATATCGCAGAACTCTGGCTACTATTTGTAGGACACAGAACAATAGAGGCCCAATTTTGAGCCCGCCAGCCCAAGAACCCGTGATCCAAAAAGTGGATAAGTATGGAAAGAGGGATCCGTACATGCTCTATAAAATCTCATGTCCATACTTTATAAAAGTACATATTTAGTATGTATTACTCGTTTCTCGAAAAATTTCCAAGTCTGGAAGTTGGCGGATACACGTGTTCAGATTTCCACTTACATTTATATCACCAACCCAACCAACCGCTTCCCCTTTTCATATTGTACAAAAAAAATTTGATCACGAGTTTACGAATACATGGGTTTTTGTTTTAAATAAGACATTTAACATCCTTTAATAATTTTATGTAATTAAATTGTACAATATGAATATTTAATATTAATAATTTAGCATTGAAAATCATGTTTTTAGATAATGTTAGATAATTGACAGCCTTGGAGTCAGACTGTCAATTTGTATATTGCGGAACTCTGAGTGCTATTTGGAGGACACAAAACAATAGAAGTGCATTGTTGAGCTAGCCAGCCCGCAAGTCCGCCTGTCAATTTGTATATCGCGGAACTCTGGGTGCTATTTGTAGGACACAGAACAATAGAGGCCCAATTTTGAGCCCGCCAACCTGAGAACCCATGATCCAAAAAGTGGTTAATTATGGAATGAAGGATTCGTACATGCTCTATAAAATCTTAGGTCCATACTTTATAAAAGTACATATTTAGTATGCATTACTCATTTCTCAAAAAATTTCTAGGTGCAGAAGTTGGCGGATACGTGTGTTCAGATTTGCACTTACTTTTATATCACTAGCCTGACCGACCACTTCCACGTTTCATATTGTACAAAATTTTTGGATCGTGAGTTTCCGAATACGCGGGTTTGTCTTTTAAATAAGATATTTAACATCCTTTAATAATTTTATGCAATTAAATTGTACAATATCAATATTTAATATTAATAATTTAGTATTGAAAATAATGTTTTTAGATAATGTTAGATAGTTGATAGCGCTGGAGTCCATCTGTCAATTTGTATATCACTGAAATCCAAGTGCTGTTTGGAGGACACCAAACAATAGAAATGCAATGTTGAGCCAACCAACCCGCAAGTCCTCCTGTCAATTTGTATATCGCGAAACTTTGGGTGCTATTTGTAGTACACAAAACAATAGAGGCCCAGTTTTGAGCCCGCCAACCCGAAAACCCATGATCCAAAAGTGGCCAAGTATGGAATGAGGGATCCATACATGCTCTATAAATTCTCATGTCCATACTTTATAAATGTACATATTTAGTATGTATTACTCATTTCTCGGAAAATTTCTAGGTGCGGAAGTTGGCAGATAGACGTGTTCAAATTTCCACTTACTTTTTTATCACCAGCCCGAACGACCGCTTCCCTGTTTCATATTGTACAAAAATTTTGGATCGCGAGTTTCCGAATACACGGGTTTTTATTTTAAATAATATATTTAACATCCTTTAATAATTTTATGTAATTAAATTGTACAATATCAATATTTAATATTAATAATTTAGTATTGAAAATAATGTTTTTAGATAATGTTAGATAGTTGATAGCCCTCGATTCCATCTGTCAATTTTTATATAGAGGAACTCTGAGTGTTGTTTGGAGAACACAGAAGAATAGAAGTGCAATGTTGAGTCAGCTAGCCCATAAGTCCGCATGTCAATTTGTATATCGCGGAACACTGGGTGCTATTTGTAGGACACTGAACAATAGAGAACCCACGATCCAAAAAGTGGCTAAGTATGGAATGTCGGATCCATCCATGCTCTATAAAATATTATGTCCATACTTTAGAAAAGTACATATTTTTTTATGTATTAATCGTTTTTTCGAAAAATTTCTAGGTGCGGAAGTTGGTGTATTCACGTCTTCAGATTTCACTTACTTTTATATCACCATCCCGACCGATCGCTTCCCCGTTTCATATTGTACAAACTTTTTTGTCTAATTAAATTGTACAATATCAATATTTAATATTAATAATTTAGTATTGAAAATAATGTTTTTAGATAATGTTAGTTATCTGATAGGGATCACCATCTGTAAACAATCACAATCTTGAGCCCGCCTCCGAGTTCAATATTGTGTTTCCATTGTTCCGTCGCCTACAAACAACACCCGGACTTTCACGATCTACAAATTAGAAAACAAATTGAAATAAAAGAATATATACTATGTGAAGTCTAATGGAACAATAATATGAACAAGAGGACATTAAAATTTAAATCCGTTGTTGTTATACTTGCGGTGAAGCTAACAATACAAAAAATTTATTTAAACATCCAAAAATTGATTTTCTTATAACTTTTCAACGCTTCTCTTATACAAAAAGATCCTGGAAACTATAAACATCGCTTGCTATATCTATTCTTTGATTGAAGAACCTATTAACATGTTTAATGCACTCCATAGTTATTGTTAAGACCATCAATGGTGCTTTCTTATAGCAATTCCCGCCTCCGAAAGTTTCCATCCGCTTTCTCTGTTGCCCTGTGCTTTCCCTTTCTTTACTTACTCATTTTTCGAAAAATGTCTAGGTGCGGGATTTGGCAGATTCACATCTTCATATTTCCATTGTTACTTTTATATCACCAGCCTGATCAACCGCTTCCTCGTTTCAGATTGAACAAACTTTTGAATCGCGGGTTCCCACATAGGCGGGTTCAACATTGTGTTTCCATTGTTCTGTCGCCTGTACATAGCACCTAGACTTCCACGATTTACAAATTAGCAAACAAATTCCCCTTCATTTCATATTCTTTTGCTTTCTGTTTACTTTTTCCTTTTTTCTGAATGTCTCATGATTTTATATACAGCATGTGAAGTTCCACAATATACAAATTTCCCACTTGACATTGTGCTTCCACTGCTCCCCTACGCATAAACAACACTCAAAATTCCACGATATACAAATTGATGGCCGAAATCTGTCACTGAAATGAAATATGGCCATTGGCCCCTCATGTCTCCTAGGTATATCTTCTGACCCTTTTTTTGTAACCTGCCCAACCTCTTTCCATACTTGGTTATTTCTTGGAATCTGTTTCGCGGGTTGGCAGGTGGACGAAATGTACAATGCTTGGTCGCTCTTCACCATCACTTCTACCTTCGTACTTATTTCTAGATATGCAATTATTAAGCTTTAATGCTAGTAGTTCATCTTACATGTACTGTTAAGATTGTCATTATTGTCTGGAAGGCCGAAGAAGATTTGTCATTACTACAAATTAAACCAATATTTCGGAGAAGAGTGTTATCCTTTCCAAGTATTCATTTCAAACATGATGCAATATCTTTCATGCGTCAATCAGTTGGCGCCTTTAAGAAATATCTAATTCTTAATTGTTGTACGTCGTCACCCGCACCTTCACACTTTTTTCTAAATATGCAATTAGTGAGCTTTAATGGTAACAACTCATTACACATGAACCCTGGATATTGTCATTGATCAACGAAAGGCTCGAGGAGATCTTCAATTGATATGCATTAAACCAATATTTTATGAGGGTTATATTATCCCTCCCCAATTTTCATTTCAAACATTGTCTGGAGCAAACAAAAATTCTCGATAACTTGTGGTAGTGGTTTTGTCCAGATACAGTAAACACATTCGGGCATGATGGCCAGAGGTTCCATTATTCTAGGGCATATTCTTACTACTCATCTCCCTCCGCCCAGGAGAAAAAAAGGACATGGTCCCTTGGTACACCAAGAGATATATTTCAAGCCAAAGAATTCCAAGGAAACCCTGCCTGCTCAGAGAACCTTCCCAGTTGCATTCATGGCTGGAGTAGAGGTTGATGCCATGGATTCCGAGCTGGAAGAAGATGATCTGATGGAAGATGATATGACAATGGATGATGGAAATGCAGATACTGTTCCAAATCCTGCGCCAAACTGAAATCAACCATAATGGGCGGAACTTGTCAGCTCAGTGATGGTGGTTCTGAAAACACCAAAAGAATGAGTTCCAGAAAAGAAACTGACGTTGAATGCAATAGCCATTTTTCATCTCAAAAGTAGGAATTCCAGAGGTCCAAATTAGTTCGTTTTGGGCAGAAGACTTCCACTATAAGGAAATGATATGTTGATGCTACCATAGATATATTTCAATCCAAAAAAATATACAATTGCGAGACTACAGTCCTATTCTCTGGGTATACAATTAACATCTTCGGGAATGAGGACCAGAACTCCCACTAGTGCAAGGAATATTTCTACTAGTCATCTCCTTCCACCCAGAATGGACTAATTTGGGCCTCTAGAATTGCACGTGCAACATGCAGTTTCTTGGTGTGTCCTAACTTTCAGTTAAGGGCTATTCCATTTTCCCTACAATGTTTTGTGTCTTCTTCCTCATGGGAAGCTTCTGAGAACTATCAATTTTACCACAGGATGATCCATCGAGGAGAAAACTGCAAGGATTTCCTAAAATAAAAGGCATGGTAATCAGTTTTGTATGCATGTTGAAGAGCATCTCAATGGCCCCTACATGCTGCGGATCCCATTCCTGTGTTTTTTGGTAGATACATTCAATTTTTTGGCCCAAAGAACTGAATCCAATTTCTAAGGATAGATGTACAGTACTCAGTGTTTTTTTTTAATTTTTTAAATGGATTTTCTATTAAAAAAAATTGCCTTGGAGTCTTTGTTGCTGCTTCCTTTTTTGATTTAATGACTTTTCTCATAGGCATGGTTCGGTAGTCTCGTAGTTCTTCGATATTGTATTTGCTTAGGTAATTTTTTCTAAGATGGAACATCTAACAATTATATGACAATGTACTATGTCGATCCACCGAAATTTTATGAAAACAAAAAATGGATTACAAACAGTTTTAAACCAACGTTCAATTCTATTCGCGATGAAGATAGAACATAGCAATACCAAATCATAATGTTACAACAAAATCATCATTCTTGTTTCTAGACATGCAATTATTAATATTTAATGCTAACAACCCATAATGCAAGAAGTTTAATACTTAAGTTAATATGTTACAGTCATGGAAGAATGTATCAAGAACACACTTACACCCACAAGTTGCAATAAAATCTAATCTTCAACAAAGAATTTGCTGACAATTACTAGAAAATGATGGTTTTGCAACAATGGGGCTTGTTTGAAACCAATTTGCGCTTACGAAAATTTCCCTCCTTTCTATTTTCCCACTCTTTTATTCCCTGTGATTTCTCTTTTTGGTTACTTAATTGTTTTTTTTTTTTTCCCAAAAATGCCTTGCTGTGCAGGTTGGCGGATTCATGCGTTTCGACCGAGTGCTTCCCCTTTGTCTAAATTGGGCCTCTATTGTTCCATTTTCTACAAGTAGCACCCATAGTTACGCGATATACAAATTGACAGGTGGACTTTCATGCTGGCTAGCTCAACATTGCACTTCTATTGTTCTGTGACCTCTAAATAGCATTCAGAGTTTCACGATATACAAATTGACAGATGGACTCTAGGGCTAGTGGGCTCAAGATAGTGATTTTTTATGAATGGAAAAGTGCTAAAACGAGCCACACACTACATTTGTGTCACAGAGGTTATATTAAAGGGCAAAGCATGTCCTCTATAGTTCTATGTTCTACAAACAACACCCAGAGTTCCGCACTATACAAATTGGCAGGCAGACTTATGGGATGGATGGCTAAAAAAATGAAATTCTATTGTTTCGTTTCCTGTAAACAACACTAACAGATCCGTGATATACAAATTGATAGAAGAAGCATACAACCAAGAACCAAGTAAACTCGTGGATTGTATTCCTAGTCGTTGTTTTCTGTGCCCGCCACCTTCGCACTTCTTTCCAAGTATATCTCTTGGCAGGAAATGGGATATTTGTTACAGATGTGAATATATTATCCCTTCTTTTCCATCTTCTATGCTTAGCCAAATATCCATTTCACTTTTCCCTGAACTTTATCTTTCTCGTCACTTATTCAATTTTTTGAAAATGTCTGGTCACACAGGTAGGCGGACTTGCGGGTTTGCATTTGCACTCATGATCTTATATCACAACACTGACCAACCGCTTCCCCATTACATACCTAGTCACTTCTCCACCTACGGATTCTCGATAGGCGGGATCTATATTGGACTTCTATTATTCCATGACTTGCGAACAGTACCGTGACTTCCGCGATATACTACTTTACAACAATTCCTAGTCGTTGTTTCCTTTGCCTGTACCCTTTTGCAATTAGAAATTACCAATTATATATAAGATATCATTTCTAAGTATGCAATTAGAAAGCGTTAATGCTAAACCAAGATTTGAGGAAATCTCCCATTAATATGCATAAAACCAAAATTTCCAAATGGTTGTATTATCCCTTCCGACTGTTAATTTCAAACATCATGGAATGTCCTTTGTGCGTCATCGAGTTGGTCCGTTCATGAAATATTCAATACTCGATTATAAAAATGAGTCTGAACGACCATTTCCCTATTCCGTACTTAGACACTCTCCCGGAATTCCACAAATATACAAACTGGCCACTGAACTGCCCCATCATGCTCTCTTCTGTTTTACATGTTTTGCAGTCAAAAATTTTGATACATAAAATTTGAAACTATTTTGATACATGTTCCTCATGTCTCCTGTGGAACTATTGCCACCCCATTTTGAAGTGCGCCCGTCCTCTTTCCATGCTTCGACATTTCTTCGAATTTCTTTCATGGATCGTCGGGTTGGTGGGTTCAAGAAATATCCAATTCCTAACCGTTGTTTCCTGTGCCCATGCCCTTTTGAAATTAGCAATTAAAAACTATATATAAGATCTTATTTCTAGGTATTCAATTAGCAAGTGTTAATGCTAAACCAGGATTTGAGGAAATTTCCCATTAATATGCATAAAACCAAAATTTTCGGATGGTTATATTATCCCTCGAGTGTTAATTTCAAACATCATGGAATGTCAGTTGCGCGTTGTTAGGTTGGTCCGTTCGTGAAATCTTCAATCTTCAATTTTGAAAATGAGTCCTACCGACCATTTCCCATCATCATACTTAGATACTTTCCCAAAATTCCACAAATATACAAACCGACCGTTGAACTTCCACATCATGCTCTCTTCTATTTTACATGTTTTGCAGTAAAAAAATTTGATACATAAAATTTGATCGTTGAACACTCGCTTCTCCTGAGTATCCCCCATAACCCTATTTTGAATCCCATCTGACTGCTTTCAGACCTTTCCATTTATTCCTTTCTCTCCCTCATCTCCGTGGCCTTCACACTTGTCTATAGTAAAAAAATAAATTGTTTTAATATATACATCTTGTTTCTAAATATGAAATTACTGTCATTTAATTCTAACAACTCATCATGTAGGAACCGTATAGATTGTCATTGACGGGAGAAAGGATCGGGGATATCTCCTATTAATATGCATTAAACCAAGATTTGCGGGGGGTTATATTATCCCTTCCGAGTGTTTATTTCAAAATCATGAAATGCCATTCACACGTCTTCGGCTTGGCATGTTCACGAAACCTCCAATCCTTATTTTCTTTTCATCATACCCGCCACCTCCACACTTCTAAATATGTAATAAGTAAGCTTCACTGCTAACAGTTCATAATGCACCACCCATACAGATTTTCATTAATCAGCGAAAGGCTCGAGGAGATTTCCCATTCACAAGCATTTAACTAGGATTTTGGGGAGAGTTACATTATCGGCTCCATCTGTTCATTTCAACCATCTTCTGGAGAAAACCAACGTTCTCATAAACCTATGGCATAAGCTCAACAAATGTTTTGTGGAGATACAGTGAACATCTTTGGGCACGAGGACTAGAACTTCCAGTGGTCCAGGGCATATTCTTATTACTCAACCCATGCCGCCCAGAACCAAGTAATTTGGACCTCTGGGATTGCTCGTGTAGGCTGTGCCTGAAGTTTTTGACTGTAAGGAGTTGGTCTCTTGGTGCATCGATAAATCTATTTCAGACAAAATAATCATTCCACTGTGAGACCGCTCTTATGTTTCTTTGTCACCTCAGGCCTTCCGCCAGATGTTAAGATTGTTAGAGCCAACATTGTTGTTTCAAAGGAGAAGATTGCAAAAAGTTCCTAGAAAAGCATAATAACAGGATGGACCTCTTGACCCATTTATTAGAAGACCCAATTGTAGTTCCTGAATATATCACAAGATTCCAGGTTAGTTCATTTAGAAATCCATTCCGGGAAATTGCCTGGTTGTTTACTGGAATAACGGGACATGAGTCCACAAAAATTGTTTCTTGGATGGCTCTTTATATTTTTTATTTCACAATCAAGGAACAAGCCATTTTTTATTGGGGCAAGTTAATTTCCCATGAAATATGTTCCCAATTGTCAATCTTCAAAAGGGAAGATAAATTTGATATTTTGTCCTACTTAGTTTTTGCAATAGCACATTGCTGCTAGTTTCCAAAACTGTCTCTGTCCAAGAATGTCAACTAGGAATTCGACCCAGTAACGTTTAGGTACTAGGCCTTGTGGAAGAACAAGGCTTCCCACTGTTTTTATGAGGTTTTTAATGGATTCGTGTCTATTTTCAAAGTTTTGTTGTTAGGAGAAGATGCTCCCCACATATTTGAACATGTAACCAGTTTTTTGGATCGGAAGGGGACACTTGAACATTTGGATAATTACACTGTGATAAGGATTTTTGTCTCCAGGGAAAAACCTGCTCTCCTTCCATGTCACATTATGGACAGAATGTTTGTTGTAGAAGTAGCACGAAAATACATGTCACGTTATTGGTTTCATCTATTCTAAGAAAAGAGAAAATAGCAGTTCATTCCTCTACCTTGGAAAGTCGAGGACTTCGTGTTGAAAAACGTCAACAAAATTGACGAATTCAGAGCGCATTCTAGAAACTTCAACCTGAGATATGCTGAAAGCCTAAGAGGGTTCTACCCCGATAAAAAAAATCAAAAAAATTTACAAACACTTAGCTTCAGCGATTGTTTTTTCAAAAAACACCTGTCTGAAAAAAGAGACACTGGTGGCAACGCTCCTGCTTCTGAAGTCAATGACCTAGACACATTGCAAAGCAACACTAAATTGTGCAGGGAACAAGGGAAATGCCCCAGTGACAAGAGTGTTCAATTGGCGAATAACACTCCAAAAAGTATGACATCTCAGAGCATCGCTCCAATGGCCCACCACAACAACAAAGAAACTCATATTTCTTCAAACGGAGGAGGAGATAATGACCCTCATCACTCTAAAATGGATAGTTCTCACAAGCTTCCAGTAGACAAGAAGAGAAAATAAAATTTGGGATAGGTGGAAGAGCCGGAAATTCAGAGTGAGAACATGGAACTTGAGCCTGATCTAGATAGCGTTCTCCACTACCTTGATCAGCCCAGAGATTCCATCCAGCATAGTCGTCCAATGGACATATACGATACCGAAAATTTTGACGAAGATGAATCCTTCGTGTTCCAGAGCATTGTTTTTGATAGCCAGTCCAAAAAATTGATTATTGAAAATCAAAATTTTAAAAATAAGAAATGAAAATATCGTTCAGAGGTTAACCTTGAGAACATGCGCCCGTCCCAAATCTTTCAACTTCACATAGCGACCAGAGATAAACTTCATGATTCCATTGGAGGCATCAAGGCCGAGAATGCCATACTGAAGGACCGGGTCAAGGAATTGGAAGAGGCTTTGATTCCTATGCCATTTCTTTCCAATCCTTTGGCAATAGCCATGCATGCCACCCTTGCAGCCAAGTTAAAAGGATCCTTCAACCTCCTCTCATCCTGTAGAGGATATGTGGAGAATAATATCAAGAAAAGAATGGAACTGGTTACCGAGGTGTGGGAACCATCACAAATGATGAATTCCCTTGGAACCAGGGCACATAGTTTGCTTGAACATTTGCAAGTGGAGTTAAAAGATCAAGAACATTTCTATTTAAACACGGTCCTTTCTTTTGGCACCATTGTCAACAACATGACAGAAACAAAAAGAAGACAACAAGATATTCCATCCAAAAACAGTCAATTAAATGCATGATGGAAAGAAAAAGTGAAGAACCTGCATCTCATTTTTCATTCATGTGAATAAGCCATATCAAGGAAAGAAAAATTATTCATAAGGATGTCCAGAATAAACTTAGCCGGAAGGACCAACGACTTCCAAGACCCCAACTTAATCGTCAACTCCTTTCCCTTAAATAGGAAAGACTTTGATAAACAGGTTGATATGTTTAAGGAATTGTCTTTGGAAAAGTTTTACAGCATCCTTGAATATGGTCAAGATCACGTCGACGACTGGCTAGTCAACCATTCAATACAGAATGAAGAAATTGATCAGGCTTTGCGTAATCTTTCTATCGACTTAGGGGAATTAGAAAACAAACTTTTCAACATAAAAATCCAGAATGAGATCAACGTCGCCCCAATGAGAAGCTACATTGGAGAATGTCTCAAAAGGGAATTGAAGCAGGCCGCCGACAAAATGAAATAGACAGTTTCCACGATTCCAGTAGTCGTCGACGATATCAATGAAAAGGCATCCGCAAGAAAATAGAAAAAGGGGTCATATGTACCATCACTGTAAGTCTACTGATTGCATCCTATTTTGCTTATCAACCCAGTTATTCCACCTTTTTAATTAGAAATGTCTAGCCAAAGACTGATACCTTTTGATTTTTTTTTCCAGGTATTTAACTCTACCGTCGCCCATTTCTTCTTTCTACAGTCCTATTTCTTGTACATATTTCTCTTATGGTCCGTGGGATCCCTAATCCAAGTCTATATGACAAACGCATTGAAATTTCCAGGAATATGTAATAGACTTTTATTTTTTGATAGATTTCAAATATAATTATTTTTTTAGCTCCTTTTATATTTATGTCTTCATACATTTTTATCTTTCACCAGTCTATATGACAAATGCATTTAAATTTCCAGGAACTTGTAACGAATTTTATTTTTTGATATATTTCAAATATAACTAATTTTTTTATCTCCTTTTATATTTATGTCCTCATACATTACTTTTATTTTTTGATATATTTCAAATATAACTGCTTTTTTTTAATCTCCTTTGATATTTATGTCCTCATACATTTTTATCTTTCACCAGTCCATATGACAAATGCATTTAAATTTCCAGGAACTTAGCAACTTATTTCGAGGAACTTGTAACTTAATTAAACTGCTTTTTTATTTCCTTTCATATTTGTGTCATCATAAATTTGTATCTTCCACTATGCAAAAATTCTATTCTATTCTATGCTTTCAAAAAATAAATGGGACCATGGGTCATTTACTGCATGGATACCACCTGTGCTTCATGCTGCTTGCCACATTTCTGCTGCAATTTCCATCTGCCTCTGCTACTTTTTCCTATCCCAATTCAATCCGACAGGGACTACACTGTCACACAGCCTTGTTATACATGGCAGACTATATTGTAATGGCTTTATAGTCATTTTGTTTTGAATTTTAAATAATTTGTAATTTTTTCACTTTTTGTCATAAAGTTTTTCAAAAGTCTTCAAAAAATATCTATTAAATTAATTATTCTTTAAATTGAAAAATAAAATTTTAAATTTTATAAGTATAAATTCATATTTTGTGATTGGTTGTTAATTATAATTAGACAATATTTATGTAGTTTTACACTTAATTGTCAAATTTTAAAAAATAAAAATTAAAAAATCAAACAGTTTACCATGTGTTCTCATTAATTATGACCAACAATACTTATTTGTACACATGTCACATCTATTAATGTCACTTCTATTAATTATTTTAGATATCAAATAAATATAGTAATAAGAATATTAAAATTATTGCATCAATACTTATTTGTACACATGTCACTACAGTAGTAGTGACATGTGTACAAATAAGTATTGATATAATAATTTTAATATTTCAGAATCTTTTTACCATATCTATTTAATATCTAAAATAATTAATAGAAGTAACATTAATAGATGTGACATGTGCCCCCGGATGGGGTGACAAATGGCAAGGAGGTGGGAGCCAGGTGGCGCTGGGCAACGTAGGGGGGTATTAATCCCTTCCGACAACCTCCCATCCCCCCATTTTTGAATGACTAGCATTCACTACAATTCAATGGAGATGCGTTGGGCACCTCAAGGAAATTTAAGAAAGCCTCATGTGAACCAGGCCGAGTGTACCTACATCAGGCTTGCAGTCACCTCGGCCCTAATGGCACCTCCTCATGTCAATTCGTGAAGTTTTATGGAGGTCAGGATGATGGACCATTGTTTCACTCCTCCCTGGCACATAGATTGTTTGCTCCTTGGCCTTCTCCGGATCCTCCACGACGTCTCTTCTCTGCACCCACCATTGCCTTCTTTGGTTAAGCTCTCCCAAGCCTACAACATGCCCTGGAAGCGAGGTAAATCCAAGTGAGGCCCACTCTATTATAGTGCCTACACTAGACATAATCGCCTCACCCCACCCAGCACACCCTCATCATAGCTAGTCATCTCAGGAAAAATCGTCCCCCCATTGATCCTTGTGGGGACCCCTCCATGGAATAAATTCCCCCTCTACGAACTCTACCCCCCCGTTCAACCACAGTCCTGAATTGGACACTCCAAGAGATTACTTTTCCGACCACTTCTTTGGCACTAGATCTTCCATAGTGGATGAAGAGATTCCCCCTTGTTGGCAGGAGACCTCCTTGAATATTATGGCTGTGGTGGATGAATATGATATGATGAATGAAAAGGATACAACAGACATAGGGAACACAGCTGAAGCAGCAGGTGCATTGGAATAAATGGACATTGATACGATGGAGGATCTGCCTCTGTCGACCCCACTTTGATTCATAGAGGAGCACATTTATCTCATCTTTGAGCTATGACAAAATTTGGATGAACAAGCCCATATCCAAAACATCTTGGGACAACGCATGGACCTACTCATGGACATGATGATAGCTGCTACAACAAGAAAAATATGTCCAACCTGTGGACAATTCTTTGTCCCAGCCTACAATGCTCAAGGACGACTAAGTCCAAGCTAGCTCCCAGGTTTCATGGTTTCTTTTTTATTTCATCATTTCTGCAAAGAATTACCATTCTCTTTCATGCTTTATAAGACAATCGACAATGGCCACTGCACAGTAGAACACTCTTCTCTCTTTTTTGTTACAGTTTATGTTGGCCCTTGACCAAGTCTAAGAGTACTTGGTCATACTTGACCACTCTTGGGGACTGCGACATCTTTCCAAAGATGGAGTGCAATGCGAAGCGAAAATTAAGGAAGAAAAACTTATTTTTGGGTCCATTTTAGGGTTTTGGGTTGATGTAACGGGAAAGGGATGTCATCCCGTGGGTTTACCCATGTTTAGGCCCATTTTGTAATCTATAAGTAGATAGGCAATGTAAGAAACAGAGGAGGTTGTTTCTTAGTTCACTTGGTGATTGCTTAGTGCAAGTAGGCTACAGTGCTAAGAGTTGGATCTGTGTGATCAAGTATTGTAAGGATCTGTGCATTTTGTGTAAGACTTGCAAAGCTAAGTGCAAGTCCCTGTGAGAGACTGTAGGAAGCTTTGTGCTAAGTGCAAGGAAGAAGGATCTAGCGAGCTGCACAGATCTTTTGTCCTATGTGAAGTAAGGGTCATTGAAGTTCCGTGCTGTAACTGCTTGACCAAGATAATATAAAGAAGACTTTGTGGATGTAGCCCCAGGGTGGGGGTGAACCACGGTAACTATGTGTCTAATGGTTTTTTCTTTTCTCTTATGTATTTATCTCTTTCTTGGATAAGTGCTTGATGTGATTAAGTAGATCTAGTTATGCTTTGTGTTTTTGATGAATGAATGAACATTAGATCTAATATATGAGATGCTTAGTGCTTGATCAGTTGAATCTAACATATATTTATATGGATAAGTACTGAATCATTCTTAGTATAAGTATTCACTGTGATGCTATGTGACTTCTACGAAGTATATTAATGAATGTATGTTAAGGAATAATTGTTGCTAAGTGCACTGTAAGAAAAATAACCACAGATCTATGTCCCAGCTAAGGTTGCAAACACCTGAGTCCTGCAACCAACCCTGCCTCTACCTCGGGTTGGTAGTTAGGTTTGGTGTTTCCAAAAGGGTTGGTAGTTAGGGATTTGTTGGTGCGCTCTTAAGCATTGAACCCTGGGTTTGCCCCTGTGCCAACAAATGGTTCCGTTGCCGGGACCGAAACTGTGATTGCTGGGAGCTGGAGAAGAAAAATCTTTGTGCAAACTAAGCTCTATGTGTAGATCCGTTGCCCTAGTGCGCAGTATTCTACTTGACCTACAAAGCTTTGTGCCTAGAAAAATAGGTCAGATATGAAGGGAAAAGGTCAGATCTGTAGAAAAAGAGGTTGATATCTGAACACTCTATACCCTAAGAAAAGTGAAAGTGGAAACTTATGAAAGACAAAGGTCAGATCTGTAGAAAAGAGTTAATATCTGTAAGCTTTGTGCTTTGATAAAGGTAAGAATAGTTAAAAGTATTAGATCTAGAAGCTTTGTGCTCTGTAGAAGTAAGATAAGTGAAATGTTTTGTTTCTAAAGCATGGATCTAGGTATGTTTGATAGATTATGTCCTAGCTTCAAAACTAGGGCATTAATAGATGAAAGAAAGCTTGATAGATTTGATAAGTATAGTGATAGATATGTTACACCTATGCATTGAAAGAATGTTTGGAATAACAAGTGGATGCAGGTTCCTAGAATTTTTTTTTTTCAGGTTAGCCGCCATGATCCTGGTGCACAGTATAGAAGGAGTTGGGGAACATCTAAATGAAAAAGAGGAGTAACCCTCTGTTATAGTTGCAGATGACCAGGACATATTGCCAAAGAATTCCCTGGGAGAAGACCTAGTTACCTCTATTGTAAGGCTATTGACCATGAAGTATTGGATTGCCCTAGAATGATTGCTAGACATGAGAATCTGAATATGGAACAAGCAAACCCTGAGGGAGATCAAGAGGCCAAGGTTATAGAAGAAACCTAGAATGAATCAGAAAATATATTGCTACAGATGAAAGATACCTTGAATGACCACTGACATGTTAGGTTATCAGAAATATTCAAAGAAAAGGAGAAAATCGAAGCAAGAATAGGGGACTTTAACATTTATTGTACTCTAGATGAAGAAGCGCAACTAAAATTTATGCCAGAAATAACTTGGGAAGCTATAGGGAAGCCTGCCATGATCCCTTCCCTAGGAGGAACCGGTTTCTTTAGAGGAAAGCTAGTAAACCTATGTGAGAGGCTGCCTGGATACCTATGACTGTCAATGGAACTTCAACGGAGAAAGATTTTGAGATCATTAAATTTTTTGAAGACAACGCCCTGTTTACCATGCTCATAGGAAAACCCTGGATTGATAGAGAACAAGCCAGATGAAGAGAAGAAGAGGAATTTTTGGAACAAAAGAAGCAAGAGTTAAAAGAATTTAAGACCAGAAGGATCGCACACTTGATTGAAGAAAAGAAGAGTAGACCACAGATACTTAATATTAGTACCTACGATGTCGAAGCTAAGAGAACACTTGAGGACCCACAGAAGATCGAGTTACCTATTTTTGCTACAGAAGAAATATTATCAAGGAACCTTAAGAAAGAGTTTCCACAGTGCAAAGTAACTAATACCATAGAAGATAAACATCAGAATGGTAAAAGCATTACTGAGATGAAAATCACTGGGAAGAAGGCTAGGGAGTTAAGGAAGAAAAGGGCTAATACTCTAAGATTACAAGAAGTTCTAGAGGACACTTCGCAGCAAGAAGAATTGTAGAATTAGAGCTTCACCAAGATTTTAGAACAACAACATAGAGTACTTCGCCACAATGAAGAAATATAGCCATTGGAACCATTATACCCATTCAACCACTGCTCCGAATGGATCGAAAAGCAGTTATGGGTTACCACTACACTGTTGGATAACACCAGAATGGATAGAACAGAGTTAATGAAGGCCCTATGTCCATTGTCAGCAGACTGTTGCTGATATTCCCTACTTAACCTGTCATGCCAAGCACCAAGAATACTTCTTGCTAACTGAGAATCTGAGCGTGAACCCTGAGATCATTGCCTTACTATTCAATGTCGTCTTTGAATTCATGTTGCACCTGCCCCAGCTGACCCAAGTTTGTATGTCAAATGAGCTCAGCGCTACTGAGAAAATTGTTGAAGAAGTTCTAATTGATTTAATGGCTGAGAGAGTCATGTCAGAACGCAAAATGTCTATAGGTGTACATGCATCATCCTCCAGTGTACTTCCATCTTCCTCCTCCACTGTTCGAGTAGGACCATCATGACCACCTTCAAAAATACGATCTAAACTCGAAAATGACTTCGCCACTGTGAAGATGATCCCAAGCATATTGCCTAAATATATCCCACCACTAAGCGGACCAGTGAATCGAGACTCTGTACTGAGAGACTTCGACTATGTTGTAGTCACTGCGTACCTCTCGAAAGGGGTGCGCGTAGTTCATGGTGACCAGGAGAAGCTCACCTCGTTGAAATTCAGTGATTTTAACCTTGGAGATCGCAAGGTATACAGTATGCTAGCTCCACATAAGTATTTGACTATTACAAAAGGAAAGAACCCCAATATTGTACCGCAACAATGGACCCATAACCTTGTGCAGTCAACCCTCCTCAACGTAATGAAGATTCCACATTTTGGGAGGCATTAAGAAGTAAATGCCTGTGTTCAACTGTTTTTGTCATGCTACCACGAAGGATATCTATGGTTGGATCGGTGCATCATCGTGGATCTGATTCTAATCAATCAGATCACTGGGATAAGCATATAGGGCCCTGACCCGCAGGACTTTTACCCTGGAAAGACCGCAGATCGTGGTCTTTCTCAACGAATAAAATACACATATGGTGATCTGGAGAAAGGAACGCGAGGGTACAAGGTAGCCTCGATTGAGAATGAAGTAGTACGCTTTGGTTTCCAGCTGATCGCAGACAAGTTAGTCCCAAAAAACAAACCTACACAGGTGACCGGATTTGTAGTTGACCTCGCAGGGAAGTGCGCAGAGGGACTACAAATGAACTGGGTGAAATACCTTATAAATCAGCTAGATATTGACTGTAGACAAGTGCAGGACCAAGGGTATGAGTTCCACTTTAGCTGGTTGCTCATACTCATCTCCTTCATCGTGTGGGAACTGCCCAAGGGAGCCACATTTCCGAAGATCGAACCCTTCGAATCCCTGGCCGCGAAGTTATGTACACAGTGGTACTCTAGCAACATGAACAAACAATGGTAGTCCAATGTCATCTTCCATGTGTACTGTTATCTCCCAAAATAGCACCATCATTTTGGGTGATAGAATGAGTCAAAAAATTCATTTCTGTGAGTCTTGGTTTTCAAAAATTACTTTTCTAGCTTTCAACAGCGCGCTCCTTTTAATTTTTTGCGGGTTAGCTGTTGAAAGCCGTCACTTTCCATAGCACACGAGTCATAAAATAATAGCTCTGCGCTGGGGAAAGTCCCGATTTTTCTCAAAATGACTTTTCTTGCACACGCCAAATGTCAAGTCCTCAATACACCAAATCAATTCCCAGGTCAGACCTCAAATTCAGCCACGAATCAAGCCATTAATCAGCCATGCGTTTCACTAAAGTAATAACACATTTTCTTCATAAGTGTTTTGTTTTGCATGGTCGTGTTTATCCTTTGATATCACAGATGCCAGTGCCCTGCAAGGATTGTGTTTGCCAGGTGTTATTAGAGTTTCTTCTAATAAATCAGGAAAGAATTTTCAGCTACAGTTTCTGCAACAAAGGACGCAGAAGATACTCTGTTCCAGAGATGCTTGATTGGGCATTCCTTTGGATTTTAATAAAGAGAGATAAGATCTGTGCATTTGGAATGCTTGCATGATTGCCTGTGCGTT
>ML781433.1:970491-983934 GCA_009831015.1 Picea engelmannii | reverse complement strand
TATTAGCTTGAAAACAGATCTATCACTAAATGATAAGTTCATGTAACATCAGACACAAACTAGAAAGAAACAGGCCAAGCGTGTCATATTAATGAGAATAACGACAACAATACTTACAATCGTAGATGCGAATGTGACAGCTTCGTCAAGTCCTCTTCTTCCAACCCTTTCTTGAAACATCCACGACCTGGATAACAACAGCTTCACTGATCACTCTCCTTTGGCTAATTGTAAGTTTCCTCCAAGATCATAAGTTTCACATATTCAATTCTTCCCCACCACTTATGAGATCATAAGTTTGGTGTAATTCTGCATTTCCCTCCTCACCTACGAGATCATAGGTTTGGTATCATTCTCCATTTGCAGTCCCCCTTTCACCATTAGAAAGCTTGCTTATATAGCCTTGGAGAGGCTTCAACCACTTGAGATATCCTTGGGGAAGGTGAGGATTTGCCTCCTTCAGTTGAGGATCTGCCCTAGGATCATGGTTGGACTAGGGATTCGAATCCAACTACCTCCCAAGAATGAAAATATGCTCTCCCCATTCATCTCAACAGTTTAACAACCGCCCAGAATAGGTAGCGCTCCCTCAAAAGGGCCATCAGAGCATTGTAGCACTCCCTAGTAAGATTTAGGGTGCTCCAGCGCTCTCAAAATCTATAGCGCTCCCTCAAAAGGGCCAGGGGAGCGTTATAACGCTCCCTGACAGTGTAAGGGGGAGCGCCGACGCTCTGAGATAGTGTAAGGGGGAGCGCTCCTCTCCAAAACTCAGTTTTTTGGGTGCTTTCAGATGGCAAAAGGTTTGCAAGCCTGCTGACTCATTTCTCCTCTTCCAAATCAAATGTTTGAGGTGTTTCAAGTGTCTTTCTCATGTCGTTATAGGAACGACATAGGCATCATGGAAATATGCTTTCTTTGACACCTGCGACACTTGTGAACAACATGCGACACTTGCAACTTTGTGAGCAAAATGCGACACCTGCGACCTTTGTAATGACGACACTTGCGACACTATCAAAGTGAGTAATTTTGATGTGTAACAGCTATAAAGCCTGGAAACTCAGTCAGAGTAAAGGGTCAGTTTTGGATACATGAATCCTCTATTGTACTCAGACTTTTTAATGCTAATACAGATCACAGGTTCCTTTCAATTTTGATTGTCAGTTTTCCATCATTCTTTCTGTACTATTATCTGTGTTGTCTAGCTTTGAATGGCTATTATCCCATTGTTTAGCTCATAGCCTGATAATTAGTTTCTTGATTGTCTCTTAGACCCTACATTGTACTGGTTTAGCTATAATATTTTCTTCACCCATTTAAAATTTATCTACTGGTTAATCAATCTTTGAGAGCACTGGTTTATTTGTTTACGATTTTGAATGTCTGAATTCCATACTTGAATTGAGTTATCCCATTGATCCACCTTTACAAAATACAAAAACATTCATTTCTTAAGTTACCAAGCACCTTTGGTCTGCAAACACAAAGGGTTTCTTGGAGTGATAACATGTACTACATTCAGTTGAGAAATGCCATTCAGTCTACATCGTGCATTACACCCAACACTCTTCATAGGTTTTGACCTTTGATGAAATTCAGCGCAAATCGTCACTTCACTTACATCACAGTGCATGTAGACGAGCAAAAACAACAACTCCAGTCATATTACAAGCTGATAGAAGATGACCTGGAGGAGATTACCAAGGAATGGTCGGCAGACCTCCTTGTTGCATCAGATCCCGCAAAGATGTCCGACGTAGATAGCCCTGAAGCTATGCTGGATACACCAGGACTACACAAGACTAAGAAGGATGTGGAAGTTCAAGATATCCACAACAAATCCACGAAGACTTCTTCTCTCTCACCTGTGAAGGGAGGTGATGATGAAGAACTAGGGGGCACAAAATTTGAACAGAGAAAAGTTGAGGTTACCCAGCCTAGGGACGAGACAGATCCCTCCAAGAAGAGGAAGATTATCCCACCGAGACCCTCATCCAGAAAGAAAACTAAGGCCACTTGGACCACGCTTAAGACTACACTTACCCCAGATGATTTTGATTTCTTAATTGCCGCGTTGAATGATGTTTCATTAGAGATCGTGGAAAATCAAGAAGCAAAGCAGGAGAAACTATTCCACTGGATGATGACCGAATTCAAAGAAGCGTAGCAGGAACTTCAGTGTAGCCAAGTAGTTTCTACGGCGTCGTTAACAATGGAAAAATCAGGAACAAGCAATGATCCCACACAGTTACGCCAGATCACCGAGAAAGTCGAAGCTCGCCTTCGATGATCTCAAGAAGACATAGTGAAATTCACCCAGGCTTTGGCATAAGCACAAAACACACATGAAGAGCAATGAAGAAAGGAAAAACAGGAGTAACTTGACTTACAAGAAAAATGGGAGGAGGAGAAAGCCCAGTTACAGCAGAGTAAGGACCAGTTGCTAGCAGAGCAACTTGAAGCATAATAAAGATTTCATAAGGCACTGCGCTCTATGACGATCATAGAAGTGAAGATGGAAGATCATCCTCCACAACAGGTGACCCAATTGGAAGAAGTAATCCAACAACTTCAATAGAGCATCATGGATCTAGCACTCCACACAGTGCCTGAGACACCCCAAGAGATAAGAGATCTAAGAGAAGCCACTGCTCAAAACACAGTCGACTAATTAAAAAAAAATTCTTCGAAATGTAGGCAACTAAGCACCAGAAGTGCTTAAACCTATGAAACCCTCATAGAGAATCCATCATTTCAAACATTGGAGGCCCAACTCCATGAAGCAAAGAAACATGCAGATGTTCTACAAGCACAGGTGAAGTCCGTGACCCCAGTCGAAAGAATGAAAAGGTTCGTAGAGTAGTGCACAACCCAACAACAAGTACACACACTGCAAAGTAAAGTAATTGACATCTCTCAACGGCTGCAACCACTACAAGAGAAGGCATGCCAACTGTTCACTGAACTTGAAATCCAAGGAGATGAACTCGAACAGAGTGTCATCACTACAGAACAACGCCTGGAGGGACCACTCAATGACACAATAATCCAGGAATTTACTGAACAAGATGTTGTCGCACTACAACAAGTTGAAGCCGCTCGAGCCAAGCTCGAGGCATTTTAAGTGGAATTGAATAGACCTGAGTGATTCGGGATGAGTCACAGGTGAGTGTTGGGGGCCTGTTGGCCCTTGACCAAGTCTAAGAGTACTTGGTCATACTTGACCACTCTTGGGGACTGGGACAGCTTGCCAAAGATGGAGCACAACATGAAGTGGAAATTAAGGAAGCAAGACCTATTTTTGCGTCCATTTTAGGGTTTTGGGTTGATGTAATGGGAAAGGGATGTCGGTCCATGGGTTTACCCACGTTTAGGCCCATTTTGTAATCTATAAATAGATAGGCAATGTAAGGAACATAGGAGGTTGTTGCTTAGTGCACTTGGTGATTTCTTAGTGCAAGTAGGCTACAGTGCTAAGAGTTGGATCTGTGTGATCAAGTATTGTAAGGCTATGTGCATTTTGTGTAAGACTTGCAGAGCTATGTGCAAGTCCCTATGAGAGACTATAGGAAGATTTGTGCTAAGTGCAAGGAAGAAGGATATAGATAGCTGCGCAGATCTTCTTTCCTGTGAAAAGTAAGGGTCATTGAAGCTTCGTGTTGTAACTTCTTGACCAAGATAATATAAAGAAGACATTGTGGATGTAGCCCCACGGTGGGGGTGAACCATGGTAACTGTGTGTATAATGGTTTGTGCTTTGCTCTTATGTATTTATCTCTTTCTTGGCTAAGTGTTTGATGTGATTAAGTAGATCTAGTTATGCTCTATGTTGTTGATGAATGAATGAACATTAGATCTGATATATGAGATGCTTAGTGCTTGATCAATTGAATCTAACATATATTTATGTGGATAAGTACTGAATCGTTCTTAGTATAAGTATTCACTGCGATGCTCTATGACTTCTGCGAAGTATATTAATGAATTTATGTTAAGGAATAACTGGTGCTAAGTGTGTTGTGTTGGGTTACGAAAAATGTATAAATATCTTCCTTTTGTCCACAGTTTATGATATCATTCTGATTGACTTTTCAATTAATTAGGAATAAATAGGAAAGAACATGATTAATATGTCTTTTAGAGTTGTTATTTAAGTTTTATTAAATAGATTCTAAATTACGATTGGAATGGTTTGATTTTGTTACAGAATTGGAAAAATAACTATCAAAGATAACCAAAGAGATTTTGGCTATGCGCAAGTTATTGGAGATTGAAGACTTTTTAGGCGCAAAGCAGTTTGAAGATAATACATTTGCTACATTGTAATTTTATAATAGTAAAGAAAGCCTGAGGATCTTTCGATCCTCAGGATAGCTTGATTTACCCAAACTATTGTAATATATAAGAGGGTAATATATCCAGAAAAACAATAAGAAAAAAACTGCATTTTAAGTATTCAGATTCAGAATTGCCCTGCGCGAGTAGTTGTTGTAAATGTTTAACCAGTTATGGAATCAATGAAAGTTTTGAGTGTTTTTATCATCCCTACGTTCTGAGTTTCTCGTAGAAGTACTTCTGAAGACCGAGGGCCCAGTCTGAAGAAGCTACTGTCTCGTTCTGTAATTATATCAGTTTAGAGTTTTGATTTCTATTTCGTGATTTAGATTTCTTTTAATTGCATGAGCGTATCAATGAATTGATGATTGTTTGCAGAAGACAAGCATTTCCTTAAGTATTCATGAATGTTGTTATGATTTCCATTTCTGAAGATTGTTGCTTGACAGTTCCTCACATTTTCATCTGCGTTGTTCCTTTGCTTTAGATTTACAATTGTCGTTCCTTTTAGTTAAAGTTACATTAGTTGTTCCTTTCAGTTAAGGTTACGATAGTTGTTTCTTTCCGTTAAAGTTACATTAGCTATCCCTTTCGATTAGAATACAATTGTTATTTCTTTCCATAGATAGAATAATTCGCTATGTCCTTTCCAGTGATTAGAATTCATGATTGATAGATTAAATCTGCAAGTCCTTTCTTAGATTCAGTTACTACTTTATAGTTAAGTGAATTCAATTAGATTAATTAGTTCCTTTCATTTTACAGCATCTTAGTGATCAGATTTCAATTTCATTTAGTTCTTAGAATATTTGGTGAAAGTTTGAGGAAATTGATTGTTGATGAACTCAGATCTGGTTTAGCTACACAATTTTAGGCTACCTGCATAAACTTTGCCGATATTCTTGAGATAAAAGATGAATCCCTGGGTTGATAAATTAATGTTAAACTAAGGTTGTTTTTAGGACATATTTAGAGCCCAACATTTTGGTGCCGTTGTCGGGGAGAATTTCAAAGGTAGCATAGGTTGTGTCTCTGGAGGACCAGGTATTGAAGACGGAAGGTAAGAACCTACGCAGGCAATAAGTAAAATGCTTATGCCAACGCTTACCTCCAGTTGACACTTAAAAGGTCTCATAGGTGTTTCTTTTGTTGAAATTTCTTTTCTTGTTGTGTGAAGTGTGTATGACTAGAAAGAAGGATCTTGAAAAACCAAAACCCCCATCAAAAACTACCAAAACCCAGGGTTCGGTGATCCCTGGAAGAAGCACTTTCATAGACGAAATCATCAAAAAAGGTGAATATCAAGCTTCGGTTGGACCTAGGAAAGGACCCACCCGAATCCCTTAGGTAGTAGTTTCACCAACTACGGCCCACACTGAGATGCATAGCAAATTTGAAGGGATCGAGTAGAGTTTTCAGAATACATATCTCCCACCCCTCAACCCCTTATAAGAGGGAAGCTCTAATAATCTGGAGGAGGGAATAGGAGAAACTAGCGGGGTTGCCAAGGCATACCCACCACCACCACCACCTAATCCTGAGTCTCCTGTGAGAGAAGGAGGAATATTTGAAATCCTAGATAAAGGGAGTGCAGTCAAATTCCTTGGAAGACCAAATAATCACAATTTCAAATAGAATACCCAGATCAAGAACGTCCTGAAAATTTTTGGCACATTTTCAAACAAATTGCACAAGCAAATCAACAACAACCCCAGACCTCCATGCTGGAGTATCCAATAGTTGATCCAATTGCTAATGCCCCCATGAAAGAAATCCCCTTGCAAAACCTGCCAACCTTCCATGGATTGATTTTAGAAGATTCGGATGCATTCCTATTTGAATTTGATGTCCTATGTAGAGGGTATGACTACACCTCTGAACCCCAAAAATTAAAACTATTCCCCTCTACCTTGAAGGGAGCAACCCTACGCTGGTTCAGGGGATTGGGAGGTGGAACCATCAATTCATGGGACCAGATGAAACAAACCTTTTTGTTAAAATATCAGGATTATCATAGAACCAGAGACCTAAAAGATGAAATCTTTCAAATGACTGCGAAAGAAAATGAATCATTAGAAGAATATGTCAAAATATTTCAGTATAATTTGCAAAGATCACCCTATGGTACATTACCAGGCCTAGTACTCAAAGAAACTTTGATCAAGGGTATGAAATATGAATGGGTAGAAACATTGAATTTAATGGGGAAAGGTGACATTTATCAAGAAACTTATGAATATATTGTTTTATTGTGTATCAGGTGCTCACGTGGGAGTACACGGACCAGGTCAGAAATGCGGACGCCCATCACAAGAAATAACAATATCTCCAGCGGGGGTGTCACGCGAGTTGAAGTCAGTAATCTCATAGAAAACTTTAAAACATATATTTTGAGCACTCTAACTACACAATTGGATGTATTGTAGGCCAAACAGAAAAAGGTAGAGGCATAACAGACCTTGGCTATATTTTGCCACAGGTGTAGAAAGAAACACGGTCCAAGAGAATGCCCCTTGGATATAGTTTAGGTCTATGCTATTTGCACCAAGGATCACGACACAGAAGATTGTCCATCACTCCCCAGATTGAAAGTTGTATTCAAAGAGGTAGAAGAGGAAACAAAACCATTATATCTGATGGCTCAGTGCCGTTAATGGCAGTCCCAGCCTCAAAATACATTTCAGGACCCTTCCTCTTTCTTTCCTGGACAGTACAATCAACAAAAAAATCCTGGATAGTATAATCAATAGTATAATGTTGGCAGCACATGGCAGGGCCAACCATTTACTAATCAGAACTGGCAGCCCCAACAATACCCACCTGCAATCCCCACTTGGAAAAACCAGCCTGCCACAAACCCCAACTGGAAAAATCAACCAACTACAAGTTCCAATTGGCCAAATTTGCAATACCCCACCTCATCCTGGAAAAATTCGAATAATACCTACCCTCCACAATGGCCTAACTTGACTGCCCAAAACCTAAATTGGAACCAGAACTGGCAGTGCCCCATGGGGATGAATAACCAACCTATGGGGATGACCTCTCAAACCCAACCTCTATTACAGACTCCACTCCCATTGCCCCAATCACAATTGCACCCTCAATTACCTGCCCAACCCCACCTGAATCCCAATAATAGGCCAGCTCAGCTCGTCTAGATCATGGAAAGTGGAGAAGGGGAAATCAATTCAGTAGGGTGCAATGAACTTTGGTTAAGATCGTTGTGCATCATCTCTCCTGAACAAAATGACGTTCCCCAAGAATAGGGGAATGAAAAACAACCAGCAACAACACCCTCGACTATGATAATAATAGAAGAAATCAGGCAAGGGGGGGACACAGTCGAATCGCAAGACTCTGATAAAGATACAATTCCCTCCACTCCGTTCCCCGAAAGACTGATGATAGCGAAACCAACCGTATATCCTGACTTCAACATTGTAGGGGAACTCAGGAATTTATACATCAAGATTCCACTCCTACAAGCCCTGCAAGACATACCGATCTACGCAAAGACAATCAAGGAGCTATGTGGGAGAAAGCCCGTCAGAAAAATAAAAAATTCATCATCAACAGTTCATGTAGTGGGAGCCTTATTTGATCTAATTTTGGGTAGAGAAACACCAGTTAAATATGCAGATCTCGGGAACCCCATACTAACAATATAGATTCAGGGCTATTCCTTTCCAAATACCTTAGTCGATTTGGGGGCGGCCATCAACATTCTAACTATGGAAACCAACAATGCCCTGGGATTTCACTCTTTCGACACAACCCCGATTATGTTGCAATTGGCCAATCGATCAGTGGTCAAACCACTCAACACACTACATGATATAACCATTTCAGTTGATTCCTTGGAATCCCACAGATTTTCTCATCATCAACCTAAAAAGTGGACTTGAAGGGCATCCATTGATATTGGGCAGACCGTGGCTCGTAACCATTGATGCATACATAGGTTGACGATCGGGTACAATGACAATTGCGAGAGGAGGTGTTACAAGGAATCTCATCCTATACCCTCCAGCCAAACCCAGTCCAACAATCATATATCTGCAATTGCCACCTCCACGATATCCAGAGAAGGATCTGTGTGCCCCACTCACGATGGAAGAAGCCCTCAAGCATAAGAATCAGATAGAGGATGATGTAATCAGTGGGTTTCTTAACAACCCAACCACTGTAAGTAACCCAACATGCCAGATGCTCCAAGCTGTTCTAGACTATGAAGCACAAGGAGACCCCCTGGAAGATTTAATGGAACAACAAATTCCAACTACCGTTGTCCACAACAACAAACCCGTCGAGATCGCACCAGGGAAATATCTGAACATTAATGCCAACCTAGAATAACAACAACAACAAAAGCTAATCCAAACCCTCTCTAAATACCAACAAGCTTTTTCCTGGGATTACTCTGATATGAAAGGTATTGACCCACAACTTTGCGCACACCACATTTATATTGAGAAAGACTCCTGACCTATCCGACAACCGCAAAGAAGGATGAATCCCCACCTCAGAGATATTGTTAAAGAAGACCTACAAAAGCTGTTGGACGCAGATTTTATATGCCCTATCTCAGATAGTCGATGGGTTTCCCCATTAGTCATCATCCCAAATAAAAATGGGAAGTGGCGAATCTGCGTTGATTACAGGGAACTAAACAAAGCTACTAAAAAATATCATTTTCCCTTACCTTTCATCGATCAGGTCTTGGATACCTTGGCAGGGAAGAAATTATTCTCTTTCCTAGATGGTTTCAGCGGCTACAATCAGATCCAGATTACCCCAGAAGATCAGGATAAAATGACATTCACATTTCCTTGGGGTACCTTTGCCTACAAAGTATTGCCCTTTGGACTTTGTAATGCTCCAGCTACATTCCAAAGGGCCATTCTGAGCATATTCAGTGATCTAATTAGCGAAGGGCTCGAAGTCTACATGGATGATTTTACTCCATATGGTGATGATTTCGATCAAGCCTTGACTAATCTGGAGAAGGTATTAGAACGGTGCATCGTTACCAGGTTATGCTTATGCCACAAAAAATGTTACATGATGATGAAAGAAGGTGTGGTATTAGGGAATTACATTTCTGTAGATGGAATTAGAGTAGATCCAACAAAAATTGAGGCAATACTTAATCTACCTACTCCACACACACAAACTGAGTACGTAGTTTCCTTGGTGCTTCAGGATATTATCGGAGATTTATGCCAAATTTTTCAAAAACTGTTGCACCCCTACATGCTTTAACTAGTAATGTAGAATTTGAATGGTCTGACAAAAGTGACGTGGCTTTTGCAGGGCTCAAGAAATTGATTTCAACAGTGCCAGTGTTGAGAGGGCCAAATTGGGAGATACCATTTCAGATCTCAACCGATGCCTCAGACATTTCCATAGGCATTGTTCTGGGATAGGAAGAAGAAAAGAAACCCTACTCCATTTATTTCATTAGCAAGAATCTAACTCCAACCGAACTTAATTATACAGTAACAGAGAAAGAGTTCTTAGCTGTTATACATGCCATCAATATATTTCGTCATTATATAACAGGATATCCATTTATCGTGTATACTGATCATTCTGCCATTAGATATCTAGCTAATAAACCAATTACTAATGGACGGATCACTCAATGGTTGTTTTTATTGTAGGAATTTGATATCACCATCAAGGATCGACCTGGGAGAGAAAATCTTGTCGCAGACTTTCTGTCCTGATTCCCAAAAATAGACGACTCATTAACAACTAAGGATCAATTCCTAGATGGGAATCTGTTTGCTGTCGACACAAAACCGTCATGGTACGCTGATGTATCAAACTATCTAGCAATGGGAAGATTACTAACACATTTATCATCCAGGGAAAGATGACTGATCATCCAACGTAGCGCACATTTCATTTGGATCAGTGAATATATTTTCCACACAGGAGTTGATCTACAGATCCAACGATGCGTACGAGAGGATGAAATCTATTGCATACTGAAAGAAGGACATGATGAGCCCTATGGGGGGCATTTTGTAGATCACAGGACTAGACACAAAATCTTGCAGATGGGCTATTATTGGCCCTCAATATTTAGAGATGCTAAGAAATATGTCCAGACACACAACAACTGCTAGCGGATGGGGAAACCAGGTCAGGCTGATGAAATGCCCTTGAAAACACAACTAGTCATAGAACCATTTGAAAGATGGGAACTGGACTTCGTCGACCCCTTTAATCCAAAGTAAAATCAAAAGGCCTATATTCTCGTCACAATGGATTACATGACCAAATGGGTAGAGGCAGAAGCTTTACCAAATGCAACAGAAGAAGTAGTCATCAAATTCCTTTTCAAATTGTTTGTACGGTATGGACTACCCAGAGAAATAATTCCTGATGGAGGGTCACAATTTACAGGCCATAGAATCACTGCCACCCTGGACAGTTATCACATTAAGCACAGAGTTACTTCTCCATACCACCCATAGGCAAACGGGCAGGTAGAAAGCACCAATAAGGTCCTAGAGGCAATTCTGATGAAGACTGTCTCAACAAACCGACAGAATTGGGCTACTGAGCTCCCAAATGCCTTATGGGATTATTGTACAACCTGGCATAACACCAATGGATACTCTCCTTACCATCTATTCTATGGTAAAGAACCCATCTTCCCAATCGAATTCGAGATGAAAACCCTAAGGATGGCCCAGAAATTGGACTAAATCTTATAGAAGCACATAAACGACGCCTTCAGCAACTCAACAAATTGGATGAAGCACGTTTGTCTGCTATAGAGCGTGCAACTGTCATTTAGGAGCAGAGAGAAACCTGGCATGACAAGCATATCAAGAAAAAATCATTCAAGAAAGGCGACTGGGCGCTTCTCTATGATTCCAGATTTCAGGACTTCCCAGGGAAATTATAGACACGATGGTTAGGGCCGTATGAAATTAACGGAGTCCATGATAATGGCACGATTACTTTGAGCACCATCGATGGGTCTGGATCACCCCTTCTGGTCAATGGACACTGGCTGCGACTTTACCACCAGCCACCTTCAAAAGATTCTTTCTATCAAGAGGTAAGCAAAGACCCTACTGTGCAGATTCTGGCTGGCTGGGAAGGTAACCCAGCCACCCCAACCCCATAAAAGATGTACTCTGTGTATACTGTACATAAATTGTACATAGTTTTCCAACTGAGTGGTTAGTTTTTCTTTATTTTATGAAAAGTCATCTAGGAAATAAGAAGCAAGACAAATAACTACAATTACCACCTTGTTATGTTCCTTACTCCCATTTTGTTTTATCACACGGACTCTGTCTTTTACATATCCACGCCTGTTGTTTCTTTTTCATGCGTCCGTTGTTCCTTTGTGAACGGAACAACTATTTTTCCTTTTTCATGCGTCCACTATTCCTTTGTGAACGAAACAACTGTTGTTCCTTTTTCGTGTAACTGTTGTTCCTTTTTCATGCGCCTGTTGTTCCTTTTTCGCGCGTCCGTTGTTCCTTTGTGAATGGAACAACTATTGTTCCTTTTTCGCGCAACTATTGTTCCTTTGTGAATAGAACAACTGTTAAATTTTAATTAAAATAAAGTACCAAGGCAAGTGTTTCTCTTCCCTAGGCACCTAAGAGGGAGAAAGTGCCTAATGTGGGTCCTAGTCATTTAATTTGTGAGATGCAAATTAAAAGGTGACTTTATGATTAAAGTGAGGGTGAGTGAAGAGACACCAAATCTCATCCACCCATCTAATCTAATCTCAGTCGTTATATTAGAAAACCCCTCACCTTCCCTCATGAGGTTGACTAAGGCAAGAGGGCGCACCCATTCTTGGGTAGTTGAAGCATTCTTGGTGAGAGACCAAGGAGAGGATATTTGGTGAGATGCCAAGATCAAGAGACTCTTGGTGAGATGTCAAGAGAAGGGACCTTTGGTGAGATGACAAGGTCCGATCTTTGGTGAGATGCCAAGATCAAGAGACTCTTGGTGAGATGCCAAGGTCAGATATTTGGTGAGATGCCAAGAGAAAGAGAGAGGTCGAGCTGAAGAAAAGAGACAGCATTTGTTGAAGGAGAGCACGCATCCCAAGGCAAAGAGAAGTGCAGATTTCAGGCAGCAGACAACAAGGAAGAACAGGCCATACCATACGGATTTGTGGAGGTCATACAACATTTAATGTGCACAAATATCGAGGAGGATAGCAGCTACAATTTCTAAGAGTATTGGCATGCATTCCAAGGTTGTCGTACAACATTTGTTGGCACAGAAATTGAGGTAACTGCTGTAATACATTTCTGAGTGTATTTCCATACAGTCCATATAGTTTGGCATGAATCTTGGGGACCGTACAGCTCAGTTTACAAGGAGTTGTTCATGCTGGGTTTTTCGTACAATGTTAGCAGAGTTTTGGCACAAATTTTGGGACAGTCCGTACAACATTAATTGTTGGGATAGCCGTACAGTTGTACGGATTTCCGGGATAGAAATCGAGGAGCATTTTCCAGGACTGTTCAAAATGATTTTAGCGAAAGAAAGTCCAGATAAGTTTGTGTAAATTTCTGAAGATGAATATGCTGTAAAAGAAATTTCTCAGAAGCTCATAAATAATAAAAATCCCTCTCTCACTGGTTTTCCCCTTGTGGGTTTTTCCAGGGTCGAAGTTAGACTGAAAATCTTTGTGTCTATATTTTCTGAGTTTTGCATATTGCTGATATGTTATTTCTGCGTTGAAAACAATGTTCAGAATCCTCATGTTTCAGTTCTGAAGTTTATTTTCTGTTAAGTTTTTATATGTTGAAACACCGATGTAACATATGCTGAAACAATGCTGAGACATATGATGAAACAGTGCTGAGACATATGCTGAAATAGTGCTGAGACATATGCTGAAACAATGCTGAGACATATGCTGAAACAATGCTGAGACATATGCTGAAATAGTGTTGAAATTGGAGTTTCGTCATTTAACTTTGGTTGAAAAACCAGTGAGACTAAAACTGGGTTGGGATCTAAAAATTCTAACATGGTATCAGAGCTGAGTTGAAGAGAGGCAGAAATTTCAGCAGACAGAAAGTAGGGACAACAACTTCAACAGAGGTGGAA
>ML781433.1:888497-948456 GCA_009831015.1 Picea engelmannii | reverse complement strand
AATTAAAGAAAAGAATTACAAAATAAGAAAGTGTCAGGTCGGCCCTAATGTTAAAAGGAAGTGACATAAATGGTATAAATAAACATAATTATACATTCATTTGATACAAGTTGAATTTCAGAGGTAATAAGAAGAAAAGAAGGACATATTTCAAGGGAGGATGAAGTCTTTTGGTGATGTGTTCTAAGGTATGTTATTTTCAGATCATCTTACCATTTTTTCTATGACCTTTTTTCTAGAATGATTCAGATGGTGAAATCGCTATGGTATTGAGAAGACATATCAAGGTACCTTTCGTAAAAATTTCAGCTCTTGATTCACTATAATTATGGAGATACACTCTATGGAAGATAGGGTTTGTGACCAGTCCTGAAGCTAGTCAATAAACAGGTGTTCCGGGTAAAAAAATCATAACGTTTTCATAAAGAATCCAAATGTAGTGGGACCACTTCCATTGGAAGGAGTACGGACTATAGTTTCTTGTGTGCAAGTTTTAGAATCGGATGTTAAATATTGAGCGTGGGGCATGTTGTGCAAGTTGGGTCTTATGAACAGACCAAAATTGAATAAAGTCTACCATTCTTTCTATAACCTCTTTTTGGGGAGGATTCAAGGAGTGAAAATTGGAGGTGTTTCAGAGAATACATTGAGTAATATTATCTACAAGATCAAAGTACTCCAAGAATTGAAGAATTGCATAAATTGAAGAAGTCTCAGGAAGCATTATCAAGTTCTATGTGATGATTGGTTGATGGTGATGATTTAATGTAAAGTTTTATTATCTCTCATATATTCTTGGGTGGAAGGAAGGGGAAAGGATGGAGAGTTCAAATCTCTCTTGATATTGGAGGATTGTATCTTCCTCTTGGAGGTTTATCCCTCCCTCTACATTTGGAAGCTGTAGCTACCTTTGGAAGTCATTACTTTCCTTGAACAATAAACTATTGATTATTTCTCATACATTGTGCATGGTGTATTATGGTGTATTGTTGTAACTCTTATACTATTGTTCATTGCTCATTGGATATAGTTGAATGGTTTAAGTATAAGTTGAAAAAGGTTATAAATTGTACTTGATATTGATTCACCCCCCTCTTAGTATCAACAAGTACTTCTGAAGACCGAGGGCCCAGTCTGAAGAAGCTACTGTCTCATTCTGTAATTATATCAGTTCAGAGTTTTGATTTCTATTTCATGATTTAGATTTCTTTTAATTGCATGAGCGTATCAATGAATTGATGATTGTTTGCAGAAGACAGACATTTCCTTAAGTATTCATGATTGTTGTTATGATTTCCATTTATGAAGATTGTTGCTTGACAATTCCTCACATTTTCATCTGCGTTGTTCCTTTGCTTTAGATTTACAATTGTTGTTCCTTTCAATTAAAGTTACATTAGTTGTTCCTTTCAGTTAAGGTTACGATAGTTGTTCCTTTCCGTTAAAGTTACATTAGTTGTCCCTTTCGATTAGAATACAATTGTTATTTCTTTCCACAGATAGAATAATTCGCTATGTCCTTTCCAGTGATTAGAATTCATGATTGATAGATTAAATCTGCAAGTCCTTTCTTAGATTCAATTACTGCTTTATAGTTAAGTGAATTCAATTAGATTAATTAGTTCCTTTCATTTTACAGCATCTTAGGGATCAAATTTCAATTTTATTTAGTTCTTAGAATCTTTGGTGAACATTTGAGGAACTTGATTGTTGATGAACTCAGATCTGGTTTAGCTACACGATTTTAGGCTACCTGCATAAACTTTGCCGATATTCTTGAGATAAAAGACAAATCCCTGGGTTGATAAATTAATGTTAAACAAAGGTTGTTTTTAGGACATCTTTAGAGCCCAACACGTTGTAAGAAAGATAACCATAGATTTGTGTCCCAGCTAAGGTTGCAAACACCCGAGTCCTGCAACCACCCCTGCCTCTACCTCGAGTGAGACTTCATCTGCTTCGCAGATGTTGCCGAAAGGGACGGTAGTTAGGGATTTGTTGGTGCACTCTTGAGCATTGAACCCTAGGTCTTCCCCTGTGCCAACAGTTTCAGTTATAGTTTCAGACATGTTTTAAGTTATAGTTTCAAACATTCTTGATGGCCACCTATCCTGGTTTCCTTGTTGTGGCGGGAGAGGTGACAAAATCATGTTTTTTTATATAGACACACAATGATGTGAATATATTTTTGGTCTCTTTTATTTAAAAAAAAAATAGTTGTGACATGTGTGCAAATAAGTATTGTTGTCCATAATTAATGAGGTCACATATAAACTCTTTGATTTTTTAATTTTTAATTTTTATTTTATTTTTTAATCTGAAAATTAAGTGTAAACCCACATAAATTTTGTCTAATCATAGTTAACAACCAATCACAATATAGGAATTTATATTTAAAAGAATTACAATTTATTTTCCAATTTAAAGAATAATCAATTTAATAAATACATTTTTGGAGACTTTATGAAAGTTTATTGCACAAAGTGAAAAAATTGCAAATTATTTAAAAGTCAAAACACATTGACTACAAATTAATCTACTCTTCAAATTATTTTCTTATAATGTAAAATTTATGTTGATTATGGATAATAAATTCCTCTCAATAATTATGTTAATTAATATATCGAAATTTCCTCGTATACTTATGAGAGAGAACTTAGGTTTATAATGTAATTTGATGTGAAAACCAAAAACATTTAACCATGTTATACACATTTGAATTACTTATATAACCTCATAACTCTAGAGGAAGTAGTGAAAAATATGCATAGTTGGATAGTGAAAAGTTATATGGTTGGTATATTAATGTTACATGGTTAAGAGTAGAAATAACTCACCAAATCCTTAATTTATTTTCTATATTTAATCACCAAGTCATTAAACTCCTAGCTTCTAACATACTAAACTCATAAATTTAAGTTAAACATGATCCACTAATCCACTAACTCCAACCCACTACCATAAACCCCTTAATGTGTAACCCATATAACCCAAAATAACCCCAACCACTAATCTACTAACCCCCTCACCATTTACCTACTAACCAACACACCCTCTAACCATTAATACACTATCTCAAACCTTCTTTCCCTTTAGCTAGTTTGGTCGTGACCCTAAATGCTTCGGGTCCTCAGAATTAGGTGCAACGAATTGGCTTTGGGGAAGAAACTTCCTTCTTCTCTCAGAGAACTAGCTTCCTTCTATGGAGGAAATATCCCCTTGGAATAATCTATCCTTCTATGGAAATATCTCCTTAAAATAATCTAGTCGATTGAAAGGGATTGTAACATACCCAGCCACCCACAGGCCGAGGTATGCTACCTTCAAGCCCGCCCTTGGGCTTCTTTCCCTTACCGATACCGTTTTGAAAATTAAATATTCATAAAAGAAAAGACTTTAACGACATGCACAACAGTAGTCAACAAGAATGCATAGTCTAAAGATTCAATTAAACAATAATTAAATATACAGCAGAAATACATTCATATACATGTAAATGATACCATAACAGAGAGCACTTATATTTATGAAAGATGACACCAACTGGATTCAGACCAAGGATGTTCCACCCAACCGTAGACACTACTATTCCAAAACTCAACAACAACGACATCCTCGAGCCAGGGCTATGAATCCACAAGGATGGTTCCAGAGTGTTACTTGGCTTCCCAAACCAGTCAGCACCCAATCTCTCACAGGCTTCCTAGCTCTCACAACAATCCAAGTACCTAGCTCTCTTCTACCCAACTTGCACCACCCGAGAGAACGAACCTCCACCCTTATATTCCATGCAATCCCTTAGGCATTCCTTCTCCTTATTCAGGCTCCAACGCAACTGGTCCAGAATATCAATGCTGGAACTCTCAGGAATCGTAACTGTGAGCAACGCTGGACGTAGGCCAATGCATCTCAGACATGCAAGCCTCAAGTAATGGCTACATCACACCAGCGACCCCTACAACCAACTATCCCATGGATAATTCTTTGACAGTTCGGTTCCCTTTCCCCATCCAAGACGCGGATGAGGATGGATCAATGAATGGGTAAATGGGTGCATGAAAGTGCACGAGGGAAATGAATGAACGTACAGGAAATCAGTGAAGAATCCATTAGTCGAACCCCCCCATCAGACTAGAGGTGGGTTTAAGTAACGTCGTGGGGAATCAAGAATCTCCTGGCCTTCACCAAGAAGCTCACATAATCGATCCACTCCCTTAGAAAAAAAGGGATAATTAGAATAGGAATAAACACTTAGCCCCTCAAGCCCCCTCTATTGTGGAATCATAGCCCCCTATAACTCTAGTCCTTGTCTGTCTAGCAGCCAACCATGTATTTATTATTAATAATGCTAAAAAAATTACATGTCTTGGGCACACTGGCACTTTAATAATTGTTTGGGCACTTTGGCCTCTTAGCATTGTAAAAATACATTATTTAAAATGGGGGTTCAAAACCTGGGGTGTTACATCCCCTCCCCCTTATTTTGGCACTATCCTCAGTGCATATACAAAATAGAGATCAAAATCTCAAATTTATTCAAAAAGTTGTGGGTACTCTGCCCGCATGGCATCTTCATACTCCTAGGTAGCATCTTTACGACCTTAGCAGGTCCACTGAACTTTTACCAGCTCTATAACTTGATTCCGGAGAATTTTGACTTTTCTATCCAATACTCGAACTGGTTGAACTTGAAAATATCCCTCTGTCTCTGCCTGAATCAGATGTCAATCAATAACATGGTTAGGATCATGTACATATTTCTTTAGTAAAGAAACATGAAATACATTATGCACATTCATAGAAGAAGGAAATGCAAGCATGTATGCAACTGGCCCTATTCTGTCCAATATTTCAAATGGACCACAAAATTTGGATGCCAGCTTTGTACAACTACCCAATTTCAAAGAGATTTTCTTGGGCTTCACTTTCAAAAGTACATGCTCCCTTACTTTAAATTATCTAGTTGTCATGTTCTTATCTGCATAGACTTTTTGTCTATCCTGAGCTGCCTTTAAATTCTGCTTGATCCTAACCCCCTAGTCTTCCATGTCCTTGAGAAAATCCGACCCAAGTACCACTCTATCTTCTGGGTTGTCCTAGCTTACTGGAGTATCGCATTTCCTATCATACAGGGCTTCAAATGGGCTCATTATCAATGAAGCTTGATACCCATTATTATATGAAAACTCAACCAAGTGTAAGTAATCTTCCCACTTAGACGAATTATCCATCACATACATTCTCAGCATGTCTTCAATTATTCGATTGACCCTCTCTGTTTGACCATCTGTCTAGGGATGATATGTTGTGATAAAGTTTAGATTTGTGCCAAATACTTTAAACAATCCCCTCCATAAATTGGAGGTAAAATTTGTATCTCTGTCCGAGACAATTGTCCTAGGTATCCCATGCAACCTAGCAATTTCCTTCATGAAAATTTCTGCAATATTAGTTGTTGTATGTGTCGTCTTCACAGGCACAAAATGAGCATCGTTTGTTAATTTTTCAACCACCACCATGATTGATTAATCATGTTACTTATTCATTTTGGGTAATCCTGTGATGAAATCCATGGTGGTCACTTCCCATTTATTCTTTGAGATTGGCAATGGTTGCAGCAAACCTGTGAGGTGCCTATGTTCATCCTTCACCTTCTAACATTCCATACATCGAGCGATGTAATCAACAACAACCTTCTTCAGTCCCGGCCAAAAGAACTAGATTCTTACTGCTGTAATTGTTTTTTGGTAACTGGGATGTCTAGCATAAGGAACATCATGCATTTCCTTTAGTACCAAATTCCTCAGTTCTCTAGAACTAGGAACATAGATTCTTTTTTTATGCATCAGTAATCCATCTTCCTTTATCTCATACTCCTTTATTTTCTGATGTACATCTCCTTGCTGTAAGTTTTCCTTTACCTATAGGTAATGCTAGTCTGTAACAAGACCATCTAAAATTCTACTCTTCAAGTCTGACTGATGCATACTGACAACAATAGCATGCATGATATGCACTCTTCTACTAAGTGCATCGACAAATTTATTCTCCTTTCCCTTGATATGCCTGATATCGAAGTCATATTCACTTTAAAATTCCAGCCATCTTGTTTTCCTGACATTCAAGGTTGGCTGTTAAAAAAGATACTTCAGGCCAATGTGGTCTATCCTTAATTCAAATTTCTTCCCCATGAGATAATGCCTCCACATCCTCAAGGCGTGAACAATGGAAGCAAGTTCCAAGTTGTGGGTGGCATAGTTCCTCTCATGTTCCTTAATCTTTCTGGACTCATATCCAATGACATGTCCATTTTGCGTGAGGACTCCCCTAAGTCCTTCCTTACATGAATCTGTACATACCACAAAACTTTCATTTGGGTCAACAATATTTAACACAAGTGCACTAGTAAGTATTTCCTTCAATAGATTAAAATTATTTTCACACTTGAGTGTCCATTCAAATTTAGTTCCCTTATTTTTCAAAGAAGTGATGGGATGAGCAATCTTAGAGAACCCTACTATGAACCTTCTATAGTATCTAGATAATCCCATAAAATATCTGACGTCTGACACATTTCTGGGTGTTGGCCATCCTCTAATGGATTTGATCTTCTCTGGATCTATTGTTATACCCTTCTCTGAAATAATGTGTCCCAAGTAATGGATCTTCTTTTGATAGAAAGAACACTTACTCAACTTGGCATACAATTGATGTTCTCTCAGTACTTGCAATACCAGTTTTAAGTGATGTTCATGTTCCTCTTCAGACTTAGAATAGATAAGTATGTCATCCAGGAGTATTATGACAAACTTATCCAAATAATTCTTGAATAGGCCATTCATTAAGAACATGAAGACAATTGGTGCATTGGTCAATCCAAATGGCACCACTACAAATTCATAATGCCCATACCTGGTCCTAAAGGTTGTCTTATGAATGTTTTCTTCCTTGATTCTTACTTTATGGTATCCTTCCCTCAAGTCAATTTTTGAAAATATATTTGTTCCTCTTAGCTGATCAAAGAGGTCATCAATTCAAGGTAGAGGATACTTGTTCTTTATAGTGTACTTGTTCAACTGTCAGAAGTCAATACATAGCCTCAAGGTTCCATCCTTCTTTTTGACAAAAAGTGTTGGTGCTCCCCAAGGTGAAACACTTGGACGTATGTACCCTTTCTTCAACAATTCCTCCAACTTCATTTGTAATTATTTTAACTCTGGTGTGCTCATTCTGTAAGGTGTTTTTGACACTGGGGAAGATCTTGACACTAAATCAATTGAGAAATCATTCTCCCTTCTTGGTGGAAATCCAGGTATTTCGGCATACATCTTCAAATTTCTGTAGTACCAATAAATCTTTGAGGCTTGGCCCCTTTGTATTTTCTGGTTTTTCCACATGAGTTGCATACAATTGACATCCTTTCCTAAAACATCCATTTAGCTATAAGGCTGAAATTTCCCTTATAGAGATGGGTATTGGAACTCCTTTCACAGTTCTCTATTTTCCATTTCCATCAAGACAGGTAAATGTCTTGCTATGACAATCTAGGACAACATGATGCTTTTCCAACCAATCCATTCCAATCAGAATATCATAAGACCCCAATGGCATGATATTTAGATAAATACTAGTATTCATGCCATTAAGAATTATTGAACAACTTCTGACCATATCATGGATTCTTCTTTTGGTTCCAGTGGCTAATTGAACCAAACTTGCCTTTCCAAGTTTACTTTTCTCCAAATGCAATTTGTCCACTATCTTAGGATCAATGTACCAATGACTTGCTCCTGAATCAATCAAAATAGAAACAGGTTCATTTATGATCTTACCTTCCACCTCGATCATATTGGATTGGTACTCTGCTTGTCGATCATCTAAAGCTGCATAGATTCTTCCCATATCTTCGACTGTTGTAGCCTCTTGGATGTTGTGCACAGTCTTCACTCTGTCTTTTCTGTGTGGGAAATTCTTATACAGGTGATCTTCCTTGCATCCCCAACATTGTATTAGTGGTCTTCCCCTTTTCCCCAAGGAATATTCTTTCTTGAAATCCCCTTTAGCATACAAATCCTTATGATTTCTATTAGGCTCATTCCTATTGAAGGGAGGTTTGAATCCTTTCCTCCTCTGATCAAAATTCGTATTCTTCTTGTCCTTCCAAGATTTATGTAGGGGTTCTCTTCCCTGGCCTTGCTCATACAGGTATTTAGCCTTCCCGGTGGCCTCAATCATGGTCTTGGGTTCATTATACTTGATCTTTTCCTTATAAAATGCTAGTAGTCCACTTAGAAATCTCTGTATTTTTACTTTGTCATCACCAATGAACCTGACATACTTTAACAATCCCAAGAACTTATTCTCATACTTTTCCATAGTCATACTTCCCAACCTGAGTTTGACGAACTCCTGCATTTTCTTGTCATAGAAATGATCTGAGAGGTACTCCTTCTGGAAGTACTTCTTGAACTTCTTCCAAGTGATCCCACATTCATTAACATGTTCCACTTTCTTCAGTTGGTCCCACCACATTGCAGCTTTCCCATGTAAATGGTAGGTGGCAATCCTGGATTCCAGATTTGATGAATAGTTATGCAACTGAAAATATCCCCGGATTCCAAGAAACCATGCTTCGGCATCATCTTCCCTTTCTCTTTCACCATGGAATGAAGGTGGCTTGAGATTCCTCAACTCTCCTTGCAAACTATCTATCTCGTGTTTCCTTCTTTGATGTCTGATAGGAGACACCTCTAGACTGCTTACGGGATATTCTGGTACATAAAACCTTCTTTCCGAGTAAGGAGGTGAGTGGTGTCCATGAGCTCTGCTAGCACTTCTGGAATAACCAGCTCTTCCATGATCATTCCTTCTTTCATGGCACCTACTTTCTTCCTCTTGTCTTAAGTTTGATCCCTTTTTCGTTTGTCTTTGAAACTGATTTAAGCTCTGCAACACTCGAGCATTTATCTAACTTTTCTCTCTCATCAGTCTCTCATTGTCTGCTTTGTAGCTCTACACTTCTATCTTCAGGCTTCTTACCGTTTCTAGTAACATTTCCTTCTCTCCTTTTCCCTTGCATCCATTGGACTCTACCTCTGCATTACCAACTTTGGTATTCTGGCCTTTAGCCTCCTTATCATGACTGGAGGCTCCCTCTCCTTTTTTCATTTCCTCAATACCCATCTTGATTTGATGTGTTTAAACCCCTTAATTTTGCAAAATGTGCAAGAGACCATTTTGTTAGAATTATGCATATGATAAACAAAATTGCCAAACGTTGCTACAGGTTTATTTCTTTTTTTGTTCATGGAGATAATATCCCCATTCTCTAAAAATAATAGTGTCCTGTTATCCTTGGCCGACACAGAATATCATCCTGCACAGGCGCTTCCTTCAAACCACCTTCCCAAGTGACCACGACTAGAAACCGCAGCTAAATCCTTAGCACTTTTCTATCTTGAAGACAATCAATTCAACCCTTAGCCCTCCTTCCCTCAGCTATCAATCTACATATGATCACGGCCATGACCCTGCACTTAGCTGAAAAAAAGCGCTTGTCCAGAGCTTCAAGAATTCAGAACTTTCAGCCAGGACTGGATCAACGGTACTTGTCCTCTTTCACAATCAATGGTCAAGATCTACTTTGGGACTCCGCACTTCGAGAGTCTCAACTTTCCTCACTTGCCTCCTCCCGAAATGATTTTACCTGGAGTTCATGATCTGCTGATGGGTGTCCTCCCACAGATCATTGGCTGTGAATCGCTTCAGCTCTTTGGGCTTCAGAAGTTTCAAACTTTCCTCCTACACTTTCTCCTAGAGTTATTTCACCTAAAGTCGACGATCCTTCGATGTGTGTCTTCTGGAATCAACAGTTGATATGTACTCTGTCCTTTGGGCCTTCAGGAGTTTTCAAACCAGCACAACCTATCACATCTTTCCCCTCTGTAATGCCCAGTCTCTGGGCTGCACGATCTATCGCCACGTGGAGAGATACTGGAAGCAGACACATGGTTCAATCATGCGGGTGACATGTGTCACGTTCTAACTGACTTTTCAATAATAAAAATGCTCAAAACTTATTGACACATGGCACACATTCCATGTGTCCATGTCATCCCAGCTGACATCTGCAAGCCACCTCACTTTGGAAATTCCGGGGTCCACATCACCTCCTAGTGATGTCCTTGTGCCCCATCACTTCAGCTCTTCAGGCTTTGGGACTTCGGGAGTTTCCATACAACCACACTTCCAATTCTTCCGAACTTTGAATTCTCGAACTGACAAATATGTCACCATGTGTCCTCCTAGATCAGACAACTAATATTCACTTTGGGTCTTCACCCAAAGTCCAAGGATCTGCATCGCATGTCCTCCTTAATCTGACGGTTGAGGCTTACTTCGGGTCTTCAGACTTTGGAAATCTCAAATTTCAAAAATTATCTAGCCCCACTGGTTTTTATCCGAAGCCCTGGATCTGGTGACGCGTGGCTCTCGACAAATTAATGGATGAGATCCTTTTGGGTCTTCGAGTTTTAGAAATCTCAAACTTCAAAGATCATAAAAGTACATGATATTTTTCCATGTGTCCTCTTGAATCAGACAGTTGAGGCTTACTTTGGGTCTTCACCTGAAATCCACAGATTTACGCCACGTCTCTTCTAGATCAGGTGACCCAGATTCACCTCAGGAAATTCGACGCTTGAGATTTACTCCGAATGATCCGATGCTTGAGACATATTTCAGATGATTGGATGATAGATGTTTACTTCAACTCTCTGGCTCTCTGGGCTTCGGGAGTTTCAAATATCAATTGAAAACCCCTCAAATAGATTTCTTCGGAGTTACTGATCTGCTGACACATACCTCTTGGTGATCGACGGTCAGGATCTACTTCGGCTATATGGAGTTTCGATGTTTGAGCCCTAACATGTCACATCACTCACCACCTTTCAATTTGCGGGGGCACACATTAGAGTTTTGGAGTAACCCGCTTTTCATCCCGCAATTCTCCTGATGATGACACATAACCCCTTGGGGAAACCATGGTTTGGATTGTGGGACCACCCTGGGAAATTATCTCTCATGCAAATTGGTTCCCCACAATGCCTCTTGTTCGTTGATCTCACTCTCCAATGGGATCTAATGGTGGTGACCTTAGCCCTTTCTTCCTTTTCATCGGATGACCCCTGTTCACCTGTCCTCTGATCTAATGATCTTGGATATCTCCCTATCCTACAGTGGAAATTGCTCTTGAATTCGAATGGGACGGTCATGATCCTTTGAACCCCTTGCACAGGTATCTGACGTTCTATCTCCTATGTAAATTATGCAACTCCATTCCTCCTGATCTTTTCAACTCCATGGTTAGAGTTCAATCTCGACCCTGAGAGTCTAACCAATAGACCTGGCCCATACTGGCTCGATGTTTCAACCAAAATCTATGATACCAAACTATAACATACCTAGCCACCCATAGGCCAGGGTTCGCTACCTTCAAGCCCGCCCTTGGGCTTCTTTCTCTTACCGACACCTTTTTTAAAATTAAAGGTGCATAAAAGAGAAGACTTTAATGACATGCACAACATTATTCAGGAAGCATGCATAGTCTAAAGATTCAATTAAACGATAATTAAATATACAGTGGAAATCCATTCATATACATGTAAATGATATCATAATAGAGAGAACTTATCTTTAAGAAAGATGACACCAACTAGCTATAGACCAAGGATGTTCCACCCAACCATAGACACTATTGTTCCAAAACTCAACATCAACATCACCCCCGAGCCAAGGCTATGAATCTATAAGGACGGTTCCAGAGTGTTACATGGATTCCAAAATGAGTCAACACTCAAGCTCTCACAGGATTCCCAGCTCTCACAACGATCCAGGTACCCAGATCTCTTTTACCCAACTTGCACCACTCGAGAGAATGAACCTCCACCATTCTCTTCCATGCAGTCCCTTAGGAAGTCGTTCTCCTTATTCGAGCTCCAGCGTAACTGATCTAGAATCTCAATGCTAGAACTCTCAGAAATCACAGCTTTGAGAAACGCTGGATGCAGGCCAGCGCATCTCAGACATGCAGGCCTCAAGTCATGGCTGGATCACACCGGTGACCACTACAACCAACTATCCCGTGGCTAATTCTTTGGCAGTTTGGTTCCCTTTCCCCAACCAAGGAACGAATGAGGATGGATCAATGAATGGGTAAATGGGTGAATGAAAGTGTGTGAGGGAAATGAATGAATGTATAGGAAGTCAATGAACAAGCCATCAGTCAAACCCCCCCATCAGACCAGAGGCAAGTTTAAGTAACCTCGTGGGGAATCAAGAACCTCTTGGCCTTCCCCAAGAAGATAACGTAACCGATCCCCCCCCTTATATAAAAAGGGATAATTAGAATAGGAATAAACACATATCCCCTCAATCCTCCTCTCTTGTGGAATCATAGCCCCCTATAACTTTAGTCCTTGTCCATCTAGCAACTAGCCATGTATTTATTATTAATAATGATAAAAACATTACATGTCTTGGGCACACTGGCCTTTTATTAATTGTTTGGGCACTCTGGCCTCTTAGCATTGTAACAATACATTATTTAAAATGGGGGTTAAAAACCTAGGGTGTTACAAGGATAATATTATTCAAGGAAGAAAGCAATGGTTGCTTGTTTCAATAAGCCCTATAAGTCATCCCTCCAAAGCTAGTATCTCGGCATGTAAACCTCCACACTAATATCATGTACTGCTTAATAGTTGTACTCTCACCTCAAGCAAGTATAACTTTTCAATTTGGATTACCTATAACTATTACATTGACATATTTCTAAGAGGTGTGTATAAACAACTTTGTTGCTAGTTTCACTTGTTAAATATGTTCTTAAAAGGTATGTGGGCTTTGAATATGATTTTGATGTTTTTATTTGGGATATTGTTAGCACAGGGTAGACCCAGGGTTCAACGCTACAAGAGAACACCAACAAAAACCTAACTACTGGCCCTTTCGGCAACACCTGCGAAGCAGATGAAGTCTCACCCAAGGTACGAGCAGGGGTGGTTGCAGGAATCAAGTTTATACAACCTAAGATGGGACACAGATATGTGATTATATCGCTTTCAGAGTACTTAGCATCGATCATTCATCAATATTCAACCCCTATTATACTTCACAATTAGCACAGAGCATCACAAAATTCATTTAGATCTAAAGTATTTCAACACTTAGCAACAGTAAAATAAATCAGATCCAGTAGACCGGCACTAAGCATCTTCATACATGTCATATCTACATTCACATACATCTAAGAAGCACAAAGCATAAATATATCTATCTAAATATATCAAAGCACTTAGCAAAAGAAAAGACAAGCACATTGAGTCAAAGCACAAAGCATAACACACAGATTTACGTGGTTCACCCCCACCCTGGGGATACGTCCACCAACTCTTCTTCTCTATTATCATCATCCAAGAGGTGACAAGAATAGATCCACCAAACCCTACTACACACAAGACAAAATATCTATGCATCTCGCTAGATCCTTCTTCCTTGTGTTATAGCACAAAGCCTTCTGCAACTTCTTACAATAACTTGCACTCAGCTTCTGCAAGTCTCATATAGGCACTAAGCTCTTACAGACCTTACTTGCACTTAGCATACATCATATAGACATACTCTTCAACTCTTTCTCTTACATTGTCTATCCTTCTATTTATACATACAAAATGGGCCTAAGCATGGGTAAACCCACGTGCCGACATCCCTTTCCCATTACATATTCCCCAAAACCCAAAAAGGGACCCAAAAGTGGGCCGAGATTCTGCAATCTATGCTTCATCTAGTGCTCCATCTTCGACAGGCTGTCGAAGTCCTAAAAATGGTCAAATATGACCAAGTTTTCCCAAAACTTGGTCAAGGGCCAACATGCCCCCAACACTCACTTGTGACTCGTCCCGAGTCACTCTGGTCTGAGCAATTCTGCCTCAAATTCCTTGATCTTGGCTTGAGCTACTTCAACCTGCTGCAATGCTACGACCTATTTCTCAGTGAACTCCTGGATGAGTGCATCATTGACTGGGCCTTCTAGGCATTGTTCTGTTGCACTCACAACCTCTTCAATATCTGCTCCTTGGTTTTCAACTTCGATGAACAGTTGAAATGCCTTCAATATCTGCTCCTTCCTTGAGATACTTCCATAACTTTACTTTGAATTGTGTGGATCTGTTGTTGGGTGGTGTGTTTCTCTAGAAACCTCTTCATCCTTTCGAATGGTGACAAGGCCTTCAACTGCGCCTGTAACGTATATGTGTGATGATTTGCTTCTTGGAGCTGTGAATCCAATGCTTGTAATTCTGGATTCTTTGTGAGGTTCTCATAAGTCTGAGTGCTCCTAGAGATCAGTTATTTGTACTCCGAGGAAAGGGATTTCATTCTACCAACTATGCTGCGAGAAATTGCCTCTCTTAAGTCTTTGATTTCTTGAGGAGTCTTGGGCATAGTACGAATTTCCAGGTCTGCGATGCACTTTTAAATTTACTGGATCACTTCTTCAAGGTGTGAAACCTGCTGTTGAACTTGTTCTTCAGCTCTCACTTCTATGAAGGTCACAGAGTGAAGTGCTATGTTGACCCGTTATTTTACTTCTAGCTTCTCCGTGATCAACTGCTCCTTGCTCTGCTATAGCTCTTCTTTCTCTTTGTCCCACTGTTCTTGAAGAGCAAGTTTTTCTCGTTCGACAGCATTGTGCTGCTCGAAAAGTACTCCCTGTACCTATGTCAAAGCCTAGGTGGCTTGCACTATGTCTTCTTGAAATCATCAAAGGCGAGCTTCAACCATATCAGCAATCCAGTGGAGTTGAGCTGGTTCATCTCCCGGTTCTACTATTCCAGCTGTCAGAGGTGTAGTGGAGACTGCGCGGCTAGACTGGAGTGCCTACTACACTTATTGTAGTTCAATCTCGATATGATTATAAATCTACTCCTGCTTCGCCTCCTTCTTCTCTAATATCTCCTGTGAAGCATCGTTGACAGTTGCAATGATGAAATTAAAATCATCCAATGTGAGGGTAGTCTGCATCTTGGTTACAGGGGTTCTAGGTTTCTTCCGGGAGGAATATTTCGGAGGAGAAACCTTCCTTTTCTTCAACAATTCCTCTTTGTCCCTAGGCAGTGGTGCTTCACCTTTTTGTTGTTCAATTTCTGTGCCTTCTATCTCTTTTCCATCATCCTCATCATCTGGTGTGATAGAGGCAGTCCTTACAGATGCATTGTCTATATCATGAACCTCTTCAAGATTCTTCGTCTTACTAGGTCTGGGTGTATCCTGCGTAGCTTCTGGGCTATCTACATTGGACAAATCCATAGGGTTGGCTGGAATAAGGTGGTATGCTGACCATTCCTTAGTTATTTTATCTAATTTTTCCTCTGTAAGTTTGTAATAGGACTGTAACTACTGCTTATGGCCATTTGCGTGCGTTGTTATATAAATACAGTGGCATTCCACGCTGAACTTCATTAAGGGCCAAAACCTGTGGAGGGTATTCGGGTCATCTAAGGCTCAAACTAGATGGCTTGTTTCAACTGGTTGTAATAATTATGGAAGACGACATTGGACTACCACTTCTTTTTCATGTCACTGGAGTACCATAGCGTATAGAACTTCACGGCCAATGGTTTGAAGGGTTCGATATCCAGGAAAGTGGCACCTTCTAGTATCTCCCAGGTGATGAAAGTGATTAGTATGAGAATCCCTCTAAAGTGGAACTCATGCCCTTGGTATTGTGATTCTCTGCAATCAATCTCTAGTTGGTTTACAAGGTACTGTGCCCAGTTTTCTGTAGTCCCTCTGCACACTTTCCTGCGAGGTCAACTATGAATCCATTCACTTGGGTTGGTCTATTCTTATGAACTATCTTGCCTGTGATCAGCTAACAGGCAAGCCGCACTGTGCCATTCTGGATAGAGGCTACCTTGTAACCTCACATTCCCTTCTCGACATCGCCATAAGTCTCTTTGATCCTCTGCGCTAATGTTCGGTCTGAGGTCTTTCGAGGGTAAAAATCTTATGGGTCAAGGCCCTACATGCTCAACCCTATGATCTTATTGATCAAGGTCAGATCCATAGTGATGCGACGGTTCAAATATAAGTAACCTCTGTGGTAGCAGGATAACAACAATTTTACGCATGTGTTTACTTCCTAGTGTCGGTTGAAGTGTGGGATCTTCATCACATTAAGCAGTGTGGACTGCACGAGGTTCTAGGTCCAAGGTTGAGGATAATATTCAAATTATTGCCTTTGGTCCTGGTCAAGTACTTATGTGGGGTGAGCATGTTGTAATCTTTTCGGTCTTCGAGGTTGAAGTCAGTAAACTTCAAGGTTGCGAGCTTATCCTGGTCAGCGTGAACTATGCATATCCCTTTTGGGAGGTATGTTGTGACCAAATCATAGTCAAAATCTCTAGGCACACTATCCTGGTTGATGGCACCACTTAGGAGGGGTAGGTAGGCAGGTAGAATGCTCAGAATCAGCTTGGCATTTGCAATATCATCTCTATGCTTCGTTCTCATCTCTATCGCGATTCTGGAAGTTCCTGCTCCGCAAGTAGTCGATGGAGAAGCTTGGACTCCTCCTATTGATGATGTTTGCACACCTATAGACATCCTTCTTTCCAAAATGAATTTTTCCATCCTGAGATCACCGAGTACTTCCTTCACAGATTCTTCAAGTGCGCTAAGATCTTCGGACATACACGCTCAAGGTTAATATCGAGGTCACAATGATCTTAGACACTGCACAAGAATGAACAACAAGGGCATGATGATCACTATATACACTTGCTAGTCTGCAGGCTTCAAATTCTTAGTTGGTAAAAGTGTTCTTCGTGCATGGCGAGATGAGATAAATAGGCAATCTTGGTAATAGTTTACTTTGTAATGGGTATGAGCCTCCTTAATTCTTGTTCTGCCCATTATGGCATATTCCAATAGTCTGGTGATGAGCCATCAATGTTTTTCGATCCATTCAGAGCGACAGTGGAACGGATATATCGGCCTCTAACAGCTATATTGCTTCGCTTCGGTGAAGTGGCCTATGTCGCTAGTCTGATATCTCGACGAAGTTCAAATTCTACAAGTTTTCCTTCTGTGAGGCTCCCTCTGGAATCTTTTGTAGCCTATCAATATTAGATCTCTTTTTACTTAGCTTCCTAGCCTTCTTTCCAGTGAGCTTTGTCTCGATGATTCTCTTCCCATTCTGATTCTTATTTTCCTTGGACATAGTCGCTTCGCATTGCTGAGATTATTTCCTAGGATTCAAGTGTATCACTTCTTCTTTATCTGGGGTAGAAATTTCAACCTTTGGTATGTCTTCTGATGTTCCTATAGCTTCGACATCTTGGTTTCCAGTGTCAGGTAGCTTCGATCTGTTCTCTCGTTCTTCAATCAACTGTGCAATCTTCCAAGTCATGAAATATTTTAACTCTTGTCTCTTTTGTTATAAGACTTCTTCTTCTTCCTTCTTTCTAGATTGATCTCTATCAATCAAAGATTTTCCTAGTAACATGGTAAACAGGGCGTTGTCTTCAATTAATTTAATAATCTCAAAGTATTCCTCTGTCGAAGTTCCATTGACTGTTGTAGGTATCTGAGTGAGATTTCCACATAACATCATCAGTTTTCCTCTGAATATTCCTATTCGTCCTAATGAAGGGATCATAGTAGGCTTCCCTATAGTTTCCCAAGTTTTTTCTGGCATAATGTTCACTTGTGTCTCTTCATCGAGGATAGAGTCAATGTCGAAGTCTCCTATTCTTGCCTCGATGCATTCATTTTCTTTAAAGACCTCTGATAGCCTAACACATCGGTGGTCATTCAGGGTCTCTTTCATTTGTATCAATACCTTCTCTAATTCTTGTTGGGGTTCTACCTCTTCTGTATCTGCCTCAGGGTTTTCTTCATTCGGATTCATTCTTTTAAGCTTGGCAATCATTCCAGGGAAATCCAACACTTCATGGTCCAAATCTTTGCAACATAGGCAACTAGATCTTCCATCAGGGCATTCCTTAGCAAGATTTCCTGGTCTTCTGCAACTGTAACAGAGGGTTAACCCTCTCTTTCATTTAAATGTTCCCCAACTTCTTCTGTACTGCGCATCAGGATCATGGTAGCTAGTTTGCAAAAAATTCTTTCTAGGATCTTGCATCCATTTGTTAGTCCAAACAATCTTTCTATGCATAGGTATAACATATCTATCATTATGCTTATCAGATCTATTCATATCAAACTTTCTTTCATCTATTAATTCCCAAGTTTTCAAACTAGGATAAACTCTATTAAACATACCTAGATCCATACCTTAGAAAAAAAAATCACTTATCTTACTTCTAAAGAGCATAAATCTTCCAGATCTAAGAAATTTTAACTGTTCTTACCTTTATTAGAGCATAGAGCTTATAGATCTTACCTCTTTTCTTTAGAAACTTCAACTTTTATCTTTCTTAGAGCACAAAGCGTTCAAATCTTGCTTCTTTTCTTCATATCTGTCCTTCCTTTCTTGGCACAAATCTTCATGGGTCGAGTAAAAAGATGCACACTAGGGAAATAGATCTACGCATAGAGCTTCCACAGTTTCCAATTGAATCTTTGCACAAAGATTCTTTTCTCTTAGTTCCCAATAATCAAAGTTTCAGGTCTTGGAAACAGAACCATTTGTTGCCACAGGGGAAGACCCAGGGTTCAACACTACAAGAGCGCACCAACAAAACCCTAACTACCAGCTCTTTTGGCAACACCTGTGAAGCAAATGAAGTCTCACCGGAGGTAGGAGAAGGGGTGGTTGCAAGACTCAAGTGTCTGCAACCTAAGTTAGGACACAAATCTTTGATTGTATTGCTTACAGATCACTTAACATCGATCATCCATCAATATTCAACCCCTATTATACTTCGCAATTAGCACATAGCATCACAACACTCATTTAGATCTAAAGTATTTACGCACTTAGAAAAAGTAAAATAGATCAGATCCAATAGACCAACACTAAGCATCTTCATACATGTTAGATCTACATTCACATACATCTAAGAAGCACAAAGTATAAATAGATCTATCTAAATATATCAAAGCACTTAGCAAAAGCAGAGATAAGCACATTGAGTCAAATAACAAAGCATAGCACACATATTTACGTGGTTCACCCCCACCCTGGGGCTACGTCCACCAACTCTTCTTCTCTATTATCATCGGCTAAGCGGTTACAAGCACAGAGCCACCAAACCCTACTATGCACAGGACATAATATCTGTGCAACTCCCTAGATCCTTCTTCCTTGTGTTATAGCACAAAGCCTTCTACAACTTCTTACAATAAATTGCACTCAGCTTCTGCAAGTCTCATATAGGCACTAATCTCTTACAGACCTTACTTGCACTTAGCATACATCACATAGACATACTATTCAACTCTTTCTCTTACATTGCCTATCCTTCTATTTATACATACAAAATGGGCCTAAGCATGGGTAAACCCATGGGCAGACATCCCTTTCACATTACATATTCCTCAAAACCCAAAAAGGGACACAAAAGTGGGCCGAGATTCTGCAATATCTGCTTCATCTGGCGCTACATCTTCGATAGGATGTCGAAGTCCTAAAAACGGTCAAATATGACCAAGTGTTCCCAAAACTTGGTCAAGGGACAACAAATATTTTTAAAAATTTTGTGAAATATGCCTTGAATGAATGGAATATAGGCATGGGAATTAGAGGTGTAGAGTTTAAGAATAGGTTGATTTTTGCATGGAATTTTTTAAGAAATTATCTATCTATTTATAGGAGTAGTTGTTATTTCTAAGGGTTTATTTTGTATGAGTTTTTGGTTTTTTTAGAGATGTAAAGCACTCTTTTAACTAGATTTTTCATAACAATGAGAATTTGAGCAATATGATGATGTGATTAGGTATGAGAGTATCGATATGTATGGGTTTTATTCTTATAAACCTAGTGGGATACTGCACTGTCTATTTCTCTAGTAATGGGGAATCAAGGGAGGGAAGGCTATAGTTTGCATTTTATATTTCCATTGTAAATTGAACGTCTCTAGTTCCACTTTTGAGATAAGTAAGAAAATTTTCAAGAGTGAAATGACTATGAGGCCAAGTTTCATAGGTATTGTCAATAAACTGATATCAACATTTTGATTTAAGAGTGTTGCTATAATGATTTGAAATGGATCACTATATAAATTTTCATCTATTTTGGTACTTTTTGACTAGAAAACATTAGAGGCATGAATTTGTAGGGTATATTTTAGGGGTAGGTCCTATTTTGTTGATTTTGGGTCCTAGAACTTCTTAAGGCCATTTGGGGCATTAAAAAGTCATTTTGGGGTCAAAATTTTGTGAAGTAAGTTCCTAACCTCCCGATGTTGTTCTATATGCCAAGAGCTTTCCAATGGTGCAAAGATCACCTTAATCAAAGTTTGTATGACGAAGTTATACCTATTGCAAGTTGCAAAATGAATTTGAACAACATGGTACTTAGTGGATTCTAAAAGGTAAAATATAGAGGGATAAAGAGGAGAGTGATATAGAAGTACAACATATGGAAAAGAATTAGGAACATTGTTGACAATGTTATAGTTCATTAGGCTAGTGCCTAGAATCCACCATTAAAGCATTAGAAAAAAAGCATCCAAAGCATAGATGAACAAAAGAGACGTAAACATATAGATTTTGGATCTTGTATTATTCATGAAAGTAGGTAAATGTGCTACATCTAAGCCTCCCTTTCCTAAGATGTGTGAAGGGGGCGAGTTCTCTCAAATCATCAAGTTGTGCTCATGCATCAATTTTCCAAGAAGATGATAATGAAGGATCCATAATGAATGAACTAACAACCTAATACAGGTTATAATGATGTATATATATGCATACTCTTTTGAAGGTTCAAATGCCTCATGGTCCACTAAAAGGAACATATGGTGGATGAAAACTCACCATGTTACACTAAAGGAAAGACAAGGAATAATCATTCCCTCTTGTCTCCTCCCTAGAGTATAAAACATACATGAGCATATCTAATACATAAGGCTAGGTCCACAATGCTATGCACCCTTCATATGGTGACCAAGTCCAAGGTACACACAATTCAAGGAAACAAGAGTTATGCTCAGTACTCACTCTCAACTAGAACTTGGAGGGGTGTTAAGTTGTACGAGCCTAACACCAACCATGCACTATGTTTTTGATCATCTTCCTTTGTGGTAGAGAACTCACTTGTGCCCACCAATCATGGAATATTGGCATGCAATAGTTTACCCATGTGTATATCATGTCCTAACAACTCCCCCACCTCAATGGTTGACTCACCCTCGTGTAAAATACTAGGGACATGTAACATTTGGACGAAAATAAAATAACTAATCTCTACCTCTATCAAATGCAACTAGGTGAAACACCATTGAAACTATATTTGTTTGGAAGAATTTGCTCAATCACATCAACACATCATAGCCTTTCTACCTCATTGTTAGTCTCTCATAAGCACTCTTCTCTTGGCTTGAACATCTACCATGCACATATCCCCATATGCATATGATCCACTAAAATTGAATCTTCCATCCCGAAAATCCACATTGAAAACAATTGGTCATCATCTCAATCCACCAATATCCTAAAACTGAAACTCGTAAATAATTTATGCAGATACAATTTTCTCCCAATATGTGATTTTGTTATAACATGGCACCATAGACACACCATTGTATGATCACCTCATATCAAGGGTATATCCTCTCTCCTATACTAAATGATGCATGTGTCTATAATATTGTAGCCACATAGAGCTTAGTCGCAAAGCAATAAATACAATATAATTAACTGAGTCATACTCTAAAAATTCCCAACCCCTTTACATCATTCATCCAACAAAATATAAGCCATGATACTCCTAAAGTAATTACTATGTCCAACACCCTTCATGCAATGATAATTTTAATCTCCCCAACCTTAATAAATGACTAGCCCCTAGTCACATGCTCAAGAATATCTAGATGGCATTGAGGAAGCATAATATGTAGAGGACGCAAAGCATGGAAATGTTATATGATATTCCATGGAGAACAAGGGTGTAGAACCTAAATTTTCATAGGTTTAAGATGTCGATTTGTAGATGGTAGATATGTAGAGTATGAATTTGTAGAGGTAAAGGATATAGATACACCATTGGTCACAAAACATAAGGAATCCCATCCTACTAAACTACAGATCCAATTGGGCCATAGATTTATCTAGAGGATTTTCTCATAATACCATGAAGTGTATAACCAATAAAAGGTATAGGAAACTATCAATGACTCATAGAAAACAAGGTACAATGGGTGCCAAACCACAAACCAATGTAACCAAATTATATATGCATTGTATATAGTTGCAATTGTTGGCAAACAATGTCTCAACAATTGAGGGGCACACCAATATCTATGTGGCAACATAGTCACAAGAAACTGAAAGGGATCCATTCATAACCATGATGCAACACAACCTATACGTAATGCATCCACCCCCTATCATAGGTAAAACTTGAGGTAGAATGAGTGAACCTAAGAAATGGAATCTATCTTGCTCATGGAATTTGAAAAGCCTATTGCATGTCCTATTGTAATCCTTTGTCTCCCCTATGCATCACCCAAAGAATACTAACCACTAAAAACTAGATAGTATAGGGTGATTAGGACATATAATGATGTTGATGTAACATAACACATGGCCACAATAGTCCTCACATCAACAAATGTCTACAAAGGCCAAGGTGGATGCAACATCAATCTCAAGCATGACCATTTGTCAATCACTACAAAAAATTGGATGTTAAAACTTATGACACCATATTTCAGATGAATAGATGAATGCAACACTTCAAATGATGAAATTTGATACCATTTAAAACCATGTGAGCCTATTACATAGTTTAAAGTTGAGTGTTCCATAGGACATGCTCAATCATCCCTTCAAATTTCTTGCAAATTAGAAATTTGAAGGGATGATTGAGCACGTCCCATGGAACACTCAACTATCAACTATGTAATAGGCTCACGTATGAAAAAATAATAACATATGCAACCCTTAGTTTTGACTACTCCACCACAATTGATCATTGACATGAGTACAATTTGCAAAAATTAATGTGAAGAATCAAAAGGTAACTATGAAACAATTAATAGACAAATAATTAAAAAAAGTAACATAACTCAAATTTAACCCTATAAATTTAATCTATAAGTTACTTTCATTTTTAACAATTTATTATGCCAAAAATGAAGTACAAACTCTCATTACTTTCAAGTACATTTTTTCAATTACATGTGTAATCTTTTGTTAAAAAAACATTGTTTTATTGAAAAAATAAAAAATTATTTATTTAAATCCTGTGTTGCATATATAAACTCATTAAACAACATGACCTCTTTCTCCTTATAGACAAAATATGATAGATAGATAGATAGATATATGATTTTGTTCTTAGACACTCATTTAGTATATATTCAATAAAAAAATTCTTGATTGTCGAACTTTTTGGAGATAAATTGTCTAAAATATTTTGAAACATCCAAGGTTTCAAGGGGATAATCCACCCATAATTAGTGATAAATAAATGCGAACTAATAGAAAAGAGTGTTGGGGTTAAGATTTATAGGGTTAATCTTGTATCCATCTTCATGATGAAAATTATTAGGATGTTTTTCAATTTCCAACGCTTCTCGAATGATACGAGAGGAGTGATAAGGTGCTGAGGCAATAATTTTGGGTTGGTCAAAGAAAATGAGGTGTTTAGAATTGTGGGAGTGTTTAGATATTGCTGACTTGGATATGTAGTTGTGGAATGTGTCAACTATATTTTATTTGATATGGGCTTTGAAAGATCTACCAATTTTTACTATGCATGATTTTCCATGGGAGCAAAGAATCCAATAAACTTCTTGGCCAAGCAAAGGGTTAGATTATCCTTAGTAGTTCTAAATAGTTGTTTAATGGTTTTATAGGGTTTAAAAAGAGATTTAATATTATTTTTGGCCAAAATATTAGAAACATGAACTATAGTGCCCTGAATGTAAGGAAGATAAATGAGATCTAAGGGGTGGGGAAGAGGAAGGAGGATTTTTATATTTAGATTGGCAGGTTGAGCAGAAGTATTTTTTGATTTGAGATATTGAGTAACCATCGGCCACAAGGGCCTATGTAAAGTGAGTTGGTTTTTTTCTCAAGGAAATGAGGAGTTGAGATTTGGGTGGCTCAAGTAATCAGATTTTTTAGAATGGAAGATTTTTGGGCTCGATGATGGTGATAATGGGCATGAAGGTAGTGGTTGGTATGAGTATTTTTTCTATAAACTTGGTGGGTAAGGGTGTCATCAAGAAGTTGGGAGATGAGAACATCCACAAAAGGGAGAGAGTTTTCCTATTGGATTTCCATTGTAAATTGTTTGTGGGGTGAAATGTTGTTAAGATGGTTAAAGAAAGACGTCAAAGAGGGATGTCCACGAGGCCAAACAACAAGGGTATCATCAACAAATTAGAACCAACATTTGGGCTTTAGATAAAAATTTGTTTAAGGCTAATATAACATATGTTATGTGGTATTACCATATAACATATGTTATATGGTAATACCATATACCATATGTTATATGGTAATACCATATACCATATGTTATATGGTAATATCATTTCAAAATATTCCATAAAATATTGGCAACCATAAGGGATAAGGAAGAACCCAAGGTCGTACCTTCTGTTTGTTTATAGGATATCCTTTTAAAGGTGAATAAAATCAAGGTGAGGAACATTTCGATAAGGTTAAGATTTTTGGGGTCAACTAGTTTGGAGATAAGGCTAAGGGATTCTAAAACAAGAATTTTGGGGAATAGGGAAACAACATAAAAAATGACCATGATGTCTTCTTCCTAAAGGTGAAGATGTCTAGTTTTTTGAATAAAATAAGAGGAATCTTTAATAAATGAGGGAGTTTTTCCAATGAATGGTTGTATTTTATCAGCGAGAAAGTGACCTAAGGCATGAGTGGGGGATCCTATAATTCTTACTATTGGTCTAAGTGGGATGTCCATTTTATGAATTTTTTAGGTTTCCCATTGATCTTAAGGGTTTGAGGGTTATGAGGAATAAGACGTTTATGGATGTTAGGGTTCAAGGATGAATATTTGATGGATTTGCTGACCAACTTAGTTATGTCATTGATTGGGCCCTTGGGAAGTGGTTTATATGAGGAAAAAGAAATAAGTTCATGAATTTTAGATTCATATTTAGAGGTATTCATTATGTCCATAGCATTACCATTATCATCTTATAAAATGATGATATTGGGGTTACAATTGAGGTGATAAATGAATTGAAATTCTTCTTTTGATACATTCAGTTTAGGATGTTTAGAAAGATGAAGAATTATTCCACACTCTTGCACAATCTCTTTAGCTTCATGTGTGAGAAGATGATGTATTATGGATTCAATAGAGAAAATAATTTCTTCTACATGAATCTGTTAGGGGACAAGGGAAAAATTGAAGCCTTTTTATAGAATATGAATAAATGGAGGATCTAGATCAAATTTATACATTTTAAACATTTACAGTATAGCAATGCACATATGCTTTATTTATGAAATAGAAATAAAACAATATCATTTGCACATAGTACTCATAAATTTTCATTATAAATTGTTAACCAGGAAATCCAACAAATGTTTAGAGACACACATCTAACTCTTATTGTATTAACTTCACCATTTATAATATCATATATATGATTATGTGACATCAAAAAACCTAATCTATCAATCTGGATTGGATTCCTTAACCCGAATTATATTACAATGGGATGAAAAATCATTGGCCAAAAACCACCCAAAAATAGGCTAAAACCCACCCAAAAATGGACCAAAAGCAACCCAATTTTGTTTCAGGGGGCTCCTCCCGCAAATACCTAGANCCCCATGGTGAAACATACAATGCATGGGGATAATCATGCAACAAATATAACACATACCCAACATTCTCCCACTTGTTGGTTTCTTTGCATAAAAGGGAGCCGAGGATTATATGATCAACAATTCAAGGAAGCAATGCCCATTTCTCCTCTACACCAAGAGAACTTATCAATACTTATATAAATTTTCAATGAATCTTCAATATTCTTCAAAGTGTCCACCTTCACTAGCAACACCTTCTTGTCTTCAACCATGTCTCTCATAAAGTGATATTGAACATTAATGTGCTTTGTCTTAGAATCATAAGTAGGGTTCCTTGCTAGAAATATTGCACTCTGACTATCACAATCTAACCTTACAATGTGTTGTACAAACCCAATACCTAAACACAATCTTTGTAACCATACAAATTCCTTACTTTCATGAGTGTATGCCATGTATTTAGCTTCTGTAGTTGAGAGTGAAACTACACACTATCTCTTTCTCATCTAATGGATTGCTCCTCTAAGTAGGTTAAACACATAACCACTTGTATATCTTCCACGATCCAGATCTCTAGCCCAATTTGTGTCAACAAATCCATGCATTTCCAACACTCTGTTTTCACTAGGTATTCCTTGGTACAAAATTCCACAATTTGTAGTACCATGCAAATACTTGAAAACCCTCTTTACAATCGTCCAATTCTCCTTCCCTAGTTTTGACAAATACCTACTCAAAACTCCCACTAAATGAGAAATGTATGATCTAGTACATATCATTTCATACATCAAACTACCAACAAAAATAACATAAGGAACATATGACATGTCATCATCCTCTTCCTGTGTCTAGGGACACTGATCTACATATAACTTTACACATATAGGAATCGACACCTTGATCGATCTACATTCCTACATATTAAACCTATACAATATTATCTGAACATATTTCCTCTGAATCAATCAGAGTTTCCTAATTTCTTGATCTCTTTTAATTTCCATTCCCAAAATAAAATTTTCAACACCAAGATATTTCATATAAAATTAAAAGACAATTGAGTTTTTGCCTCTTTGATGATTTCCTTGTTGTTTCCAATCAACAACATATCATCAACACACAAAGAAACATAAATAAAATGATCACCAATTAATTTAAAATACACATGGTGATCATCTTTGATCCTTTTGAAACCAAGTCCCAAAATATAAGTATCAAACTTTTGGTACCACATCCTTGGAGATTGCTTTAACTCGTACATGGATTTTCTTAGCTTGCAAACTAGCTCATTCTTTCCCTTCACTACAAAATTTTTTTTTACTTCATGTAGATTTATTCTTCAAGATCCCCATGTAGGAATGTTATGTTTACAACCATTTGTTCTACTTCAAGTTCAAAAGCAACATAAAAAAACAAATAAATCTAATAGAACTCAATTTAGCAATAGGAGAAGAAATGTCACCTAAATCAATTCCCTCTACCTGGGAATATCCCTTTTCTACTAGGTGAGATTCATACTTCTCCATTTTACCTTTTGCAATCAACTTCTTATTATACACCCATTTTCTACTAATGGATTTCCTTCCATCCGACATCTCAACTAGATCTAAAGCCCCATCCTTATCCAAGGTCGTTGTTTCTTCTACCGTCGCCTTCTTCTAGAATTTACCATCCACTAAATCCACTTCCTACCTAACAATTTTGGGATCATCGCCAATAATAGATAAATAAAAACTAGAGTGAAAATTAGGTGGAATATACCTCTCTAGTTTCCTTCTTTCCTAAACCAATATCCTCAATACTAGAGTATGAGGTTCTTATCCTTATTCTTCTTATTCATGTTCTTCTATTGAGTCAGATTCTTCACCTCCAACTCAAACTCTATTGTCTCTAGTTCTTTTTCATTTGGTAGGAACTCTTGTTTGGGAACATATTTAACCTCTCTAAAGACAACATCTCGACTATAAATAGTGTTATTTAGGTTCCAAAGTTTATAGCCTTTAATACGATATTTATAACCAACAAAGATACACTTTTCACCTTTATTATCCATCTTACTCCCATTTTCCTTTGGAATGTGTACATAACAATCACAACCAAAAAATCTAAGATGATCAAGAGAGAGTCTTTTACCATTCCATGCCTCATGCAAAGTTTCTTCCACTAACACCAATGAGGGTGATCTATTTAACAACATGTAGTACCCAATACCTCTACCCATAATTTATGTCCTAAATTGACACCATTGAGAATGCTCCTTTATTTTTCCATCATCATCCCATTCATCCTTTCAGCAACCCCATTTTGTTGAGGTGTGTATGGAGTATTCTTATACCTCACTATACCACACTTCCTACATAATTCCTCAAATTCATTCCCACGGAATTCCCCACCATTATTTGTCATCGACACGTTTATTTTCTTCTCTATTTGATTCCCCACAAGAGCCTTAAACTCTTTAAATTTACCAAATACCTCATATTTATTTCAGAGGAAATAAATCCATGCATTCCTCAAGAAATAATAAATGAATAAAACATAGTTTTCATATTTACCTTGTGATCAAATAGGAACGGGTCCAAACACATCACTATACACTAACTCTAATATTCTTTTTTCTCTTGTAGCACCAGATGATAATCTTACCCAAATATATTTACCATATATGTAATGTTTATAGAAATAAAAATCCAGTGTGCAATCAGAAATACCTTCAACCATACCTTTATTGTGTAGTTCTCGAAGGCCCTTCTCTCCAATATGTATTAGTATTTGATTCCATAGCATTATCATTTCTCCAAATGAAATAAATATTTTGTCTTATTCATTTTCACCCTTAGGAACAAAAGAATTGTTACACCCATTGTTGACAGTTCTTCCCAATATCTTGTACAGAGTTCCATTATGAACTCCCCTCATCAACACCATCACTCCTCGAACCATTTTACAGGTTTCCTTTTCAAACAATGTATGTACACACACATCACTCATATTAATTATAGATATCATGTTTCTATCCATCTCTAGAATGTGAAAAACCCTAGGGAGTGTTATAATCCTTCCATCCTTGTGTAGCAACTTGAATTTTCCTTGTCCTATGATTTTGGATGTCAAGTCATCCCATAGGAAAATGTCACCTCCATTATACTTTTCATATTCACAAAACCACTCCCTATGGATATTCATATGAAAAGAAGCACTTGAATAAATCAACCATATATCATTACTGACATGTTTACTTGAAGAAGCTAAGTACACATACCCTCCTTCCTCTAAGGAGTTATTCCCTTCTATGACAGGAATATCATCAGATCCCTTCCCTCTCTCAACACTTTTATATCTACAATCCTTCTTGTAATGCCCATTTTTACCACATTTCCATCATTTCCTTACGAATTTTCTTGGATATTTAGATCTACCTCTAGATTTGGATATCCCACTTGAGGACTTATTTTTATTTGTATCCAAGGAATGTCCTCTTACAGATAAGGCATATGTGCTTTGATTTTCCATGGTTTTCCTCCTCATTTATTTTGATAACAAGGATGAAACCACATCATCAAACTTTAATGTGGTTGCATTACTCCCAATAGCTACAACCAAACTATCCCATGAGTCTTGAAAAGAACACAGTAAACTAATGCACTTATCTTCATGAGAAATTTTAATGTAGATGAAAAACAAATAAATTACCATAGTATTGAAGGGATTTACATGCTCTCTCACCGAGTCTCCATCATTCATCCTCAAGTGGTACAACTTATTTCAAAGGAAAATATTGTTTACCAGGGACTTAGACTAATACAAAGCCCACAACTTATCCCATAACACCTTGTCTATAGCTTCTCCTGAGACAGTCAGTGACACTGAATATGAAAGACATGGATAGATTTTTGTCTTTTCCTTCCTATCCAACTTTATCTAGTCTTCTATTGGCATACCTGTAGGTGTAGTACCATGATCCACAATGACCGACTATTCTTTGTCTACCAAAATATCCTCCATCTTGATCTTTCAAAGCTAAAAGAACTTCCCATTAAATTTCTCGATCTTGATTTTAGAACTGTTTTCCATTCTCTTTCACCACGAGAATCATCGCTACAGAGATTCCACTGAAACCAGTTTTATCATAGACCCAAGATAACCGAACCCTTAGCAACAAAATCATCCCCATGAAGCCAATAATTTATTTTATACCAAATGTAGATTTTAAAACTTTACAGTATAGAAATGCACACATAGGTTATTTATAAAACAAAAATATAATAATAACATTCACACATAGTACTTAGAAATTTACCCTGGAAAGCCTTAACTGGTAAAACCACCAAATGTTTAGAGTTGCAACTCTAACTCTCATTGTATTAACTTCACCATTTACAATACAATATATATAATTTAGTGGCGTCAAAAACCCTAATATGTATACCCAGATTAGATTCCTTAACTGGAATTATATTACAATGGGCCAAAAAACCGTTAGCCAAAAACCACCCAAAAACGGGCCAACAACTTCCCAAAAATGGACCAAAAATAGCCTGATCTTTTTTTTGGGGGGGGATCGCCCTTCAACCCTCAAACAAGGGGGTTCTTTTCGCCCCCCTGTAACCCCCATGATGCAATGTATAATGCATGGGTCTAATTGTGTAAACAATATAACACATACTCAACATTCTCCCACTTACATGGGTCTAATTGGGCCCGCAGATTAGATGATCAACAATTTAGGGTAGCAATGCCCATTACTCCTCTACACCAAGAGAAATTCTTAGTACTTATAGACTTTGTCAATGAATTTGCAATATTCTTCAAAGTGTTTGGTGAGTGTGGTAATTGTCCTTTTTATTTCCCTTCAATTTCTTCATTATGGTTCCCAATTGAGTAAACTTGACCATTTCTTATCCATTATCTACCATTTCTACCTCATTTGCCTTTCCTAAATATAATGAATCTTTGGGTTGAGTTTTTATACTAAATAAATGATTTTTATCAGGAAAGGAATGTGGATGCATGATTTATGTGTTTAGGTTTCTAACTTGATCAATTATAGGATTCATGAAGAAAAATTGTATATTTTGGTTATTTGTCAAGAGCTGCAAAATTTCTCATCAATTGAAGTTCATAATATCAAATCTACCAAATTCTACATATGTTTTCGTCAGCAAGGATATCAATTGTTTGAGGTACTCAGTGTTGTATAGTTTCTCATCAGCATTGGAGTTAGTGAAAAGTGACGAGAAAGAGGGATCAAGAGTGGAAATGAAAATGTTTTATAGAAGTAATTAACCCTTCCCCTTTTACCTTCCATTTAAATATGATGGTTCAGAACAAGGAGCTATACAATAGAAAATGGATTAGCTATAATGGTTCTATTCCCAATGTCAAAAGTTTCACATCAGTAGAGATATATATAGTGAAATTCAAGTTATTATCAAACCAAGTGCAAGCCTCTAGGACATCCTAGCCAAAGGGAAAGAGCAGTTATTATTGCAGAAAAACCGAGCAAAAAAAACATTTATCAACAATGGAATGAAGGACAAGGGGGATGAATAGGGTGATTTTAAACCAATTTATTATTATTATGTATATGGGAGGAGTCTCATTAGGAATTTTAGATTGTGCAACAATAGGGGTCTAAGCCTAATGCTTCTCAGATTTTGAATCACAACCTTGGAGGGAAGGTCTCAATGAATTGATTTCCCCATTTTTTGCAACATGAATGAGGGAACTATAAGTCAATATTTTGAAGAGTATGTGATCTATTTTAGGCTATTGACAAAGAATTGTAAATAAACATAGGAAACTACATTGGATATATTGAGCACTACTCATAAGGGTGTGATACTTATGTATTTGACTTTCGTACAATCAAATATAAGATGTGGGAAATGTAAATAGTTGAATTAGCAAGAAATGAATCTATTTTTGAGGATATGTTTTTCTTTTGAAAGATAGGAATTAAAAAAAAAATCAGTTTATTCTTGGAAAAGAGGGAAACTTCCCAAGAACTCATGAAAGTTTTGTATAAAGAAACGAGAGAAAGAACCTATCGGGGTTCAAAATTTTCACTATCAATATATCATTCTTGGTTAGAAATTGTCACTTTGCTAAATTTGTTCTCATTGTGATTAGTTGAGTTAACACAGGGATCAAACAACATACTATAGAGAAAATGACACTCTACAGTTGTGGTGATCCTATTTTCTTATGAAAATAGTTAGCATTAATTTTATTTTCTAACTATTATAACTTTCTTCATGTTAGTTATTTTATGTTCTACAATTTTATTCTGTCAAGAAGTATTATTTTGGATTGAATTTTCTTTCATGCATCAAACAAATTAAAATTCTTTTCATCTTTTAGTTTCTTTCTTTATGTTTAGATTGCAAAGTCTGGACCAATTCTGTATACTTAATTTGCAACGATGCAATCATTTGAATTAATTTCATATGGGCCACATAATATCATTACATTTCTATTTCATGTAGTTATGTTTTAAACTATTGTAATTATCTTATGTAGTTTATATTTTTAACTTTTTTTTTGTAAATACTTCATGTAGCTTGTATTTCCATTTTTCTATAACTATCTTTGAAAGTAAATTGCATAAGCTACTATATAATTTACTATTAGATAATTAGTATATGTTCTTGAATTTTTATGAAGAAAAGTGAGAAAAACAATCCCCCCCCTCCAAAAAAAAAAAAAAATGATAGTTAGCAATAAATCCAAGCTAGCAAAAGCCTAAAAATATGCATATACTTTGCACAACATTTTGAAAGTTTACATTTCTCAGGTTGATAATTAAAGTAGGTTCTTATGGATAATGGAGTGTTAATTCCAAGTATTTTTTGGGCCCATCACTTTTTGGTGTTGTTTCTAGGGAAGCACTAATATTTTTGGAGTCTTTTCCTTTGAATCTGGCTCTAGGAACTTATTCACTATAGTATACTTCTCTAAATGAAAATGAATGAGAAGAAGGAGAGATAATTTTGGAAGGTTTCTACCTAATACCCCTTTAACTTCTAATCCTAAATAATTAAGTAAGGAAGAAGATTTTTCCTCAACCTCTCATCTTTGAAAGAAGAACACGAGGCTAAAGTTGAATCAAACAAACCATATATTGATTTGTGGGGATTTTATAGACCCTTTTGGAGTAAAACTTGAATCCACTAGTTGGGAACTTGAGACTTTGTTCAATGTGGGAGATAGAGACAAGAAACATGAGGAAGAAAGACGTATTCCAAGAAATGAACCAAATAATGAAGAATAAGAATATCCATTTCCTATTAGGGAATCTGATGAAGATGCGAAAATTAAAAATATAAACCCCTCAATTCTTCCACTATTATATGGGTTACCTACAGAGAACCCACATACTTTCTTGTTTTAATTTGAGGTTTCTTGTCGAACATATGAGTACAAAAATGATGATTAGAAGCTAAGATTGTTTCCTTCAACTGTAAAAGATGATTATTTAAGATGGTTCATGGGACTACAAGGACTAAGCATTGGTACTTGGGAAGAGATGAAGAAAGATTTCTTGGGGAAGTACAAGAATTATTGTAAGGCACATGAAACAAGAGACACAATTTTTCGTATTATGAAAAGGGTTGATGAAACATTGGAAGATTATAATGAGAGGTTTCATTTTAGTTATAAGAGAGGCACAAATTGTAATATTGATGATGAATCATCAATTTAGTTTTTCTTAGAGTAAGGGAAGATTTGATTGTAGAATTGGATTTCATTGTTGCAAAGGATATTTATCAGTTCACCTATGCTGAAATACAATATCTATTTAAAAATTACTCAAGAGAAACAAAGAGGAAATGTAGGCACTGAAAAACTATTTTGCCTTCAACATCAAAGAATACAACTGGAATTACCAAATTTGAAATTGGAAATCTAATCGAAGATATGAAAATAGACATTCTAAATTATTTTTCTATGCAATTGGATGCTCTCTAAACAACAAGAAAATTATAAATCCTCAACAATTTTCTATCCTAGGTGCACTAAGAAACATCGATGAAATGAATGTCCACTTGTTGTAATAAAATTATGCAATGTTTTTTCTGAAAAGCATGATATTAACAATTGTCCATAGTTTCCAGTTTTAAAGGAAACATATCAAAATATTGAACAAGTATACTTTATTAATCAACGATGATTTGTACATCCAAGATCATAATTTTTGGGAGGTATTCAAGACTAGTAGTCAATTCCACCATGGTCTAATCAATATCCTCCACATAATAATCAACCATATTTTTCACCATTCCAACATAGTCAACAGTCCTTTCTAGAGTTTCAAACTAATTCGTAGCCATGGAAACCAACTTTCCCTTATCCAATGAATTATAGTCAACAACCATATACAATTCAAGTGAACACATGGTCAAATCAACAACAAACTTTCCGACCATATAATAATTGTCTTGCAAAACAACAACAACAAATGTTGACTCCTCCAATACAAGGCCATATAGTCCAATACAAATAGGACCATTGTAGTTTCTTTCCCAACCTAATATGAATCCTAATAACAAGGCAGGGCAACCCATCCAGCCACAACCAAATCCACAAAAATCAAATCAATCTGTTCAACCAATATAATTAGGTCAACCACTTTATTCTAATGAAGTGGGATATTTTTCAGCTTATACATTTTCAACACTAGACTTTCAAGTCACTCATCTCAGGTCAGGAAAAGTGTTAGAAGATCCTAGACTTCTTCGGGTAGAAGATGTTGGTAAGGAACAACCAGTGATTGAGAAGGATGCAGAAAAATTGCAACCAATATTCTCTACTCCTATTGAATATGATGTCCAACATTATCTAGGTAACAAGGATAATACTATACCTTTTCCAAAGAGATTAAATCAACCTAAAATTCAACCACAACCAACATTTGAAATTATGGGAGAATTGAAAAACATATGTATTAAAATCTCTCTTATTCAAGCCATAAAAGACATTCCCAATTACAATAAAGTTATTATAGATTTATGCATCAGGAAACCTGGAAGGAAGAAACAAAATCCCCCTACTATCCAAGTATTAGGACGGTTGTCTGAAACTATGTTAGGACAGACTATTAATCCAAAATAAACTGATCCAAGTGTTGTACCCACAACTATTCCCATTTAAATTTTTTTGTCTTAAGAAAAATTCAATGGGACCCCCCTTACTAAATTTCTACTTAACTTGATACCCAAGGCACATTGTCTTCTAAATTTTCCCTATCATGAGTAGTGGAGGTTTTTCCTAATATTTTTACTGGTCATTGAGATTTTCTAGTGTTCCCTAAAACATCATGTTTAACCTTTCATGAGAGATTAATCCAAACCTTCCAAGTGAGTGTAAATTTCCAACCTACTGATAAAAAAAATCATACACAAACCCATTACTTGTTTTTCTCACTTACCCACACCCAATTACCAATTCACACCGTCTTATAAATTTTGGCTATCATGAGTAGTGGAGGATTTTCCTGATATTTTTATTGGTCACTGAGATTTTCTAGTGTTCCCTAAAACATCATGTTTAACCTTTCATGAGAGATTAATCCAAACCTTCCAAGCGAGTGTAAATTTCCAACCTACTGGAAAAAAAATTCAAACACAAACCCATTACTTGTTTTTCTCACTTACCCACACCCAATTACAAATTTGTGCTCTGTGGAAGGAATCTTGCAGAGGTTCCTTAACAACTCCTCTAACTACTTATCACTATTTTCCTGTAACACACAAAGCACAAGTTTGTAGAAAATTTTCCATGGGGAATTCGCAATAAGAATGCATGTCTACCAAATGTCGCATATACCTACGAGTCACATACCTCTGTGGAACAAGTCTTCATAGACATTCATGCTAATAGATCAAATGAAATTCTTTGCCTTCTCGCAAGCTGCATTCCCGCAAAACCCATATTTCTCCTTCACTGAAGTATGTTAAGCCGGGATGATACCCGCATCCCAAGTTTGACCAAACATATAATGAGGACCCGATGAAATATCTCATATGTTGTAGTAGTATAAACATGTTGATTAACTTGCACATTTCATTCTGCAAGGACCTATGGAGCAACCAATGTGGAAGATCTTTATTTAGCGATTATGATGAAATATCTCTCATATCCACAAGCCACAAACTGTGAAAGTTGTCTCCCAACAAACCTACCTTATGAAAAATTGTGCTCGATCACGTGTTTTTTCCCACCTATGAAATAATTACAAATAATCATGGGGGCTTCACTGGTTTCAACAATATCTTATCACATTCATTCATAAAGGGGGTTTTAAAATTGTGAAAAATTGAGTCAATATATTGTAGGTATTGGGGGGTATAAAAAGGGGTATTTGATAAAAATAGGGGTTTATTTTATTGGAAATATGTATTAAAAGGGGTGTTCAAAAAAGGATTTTGGGAGGTATTTTTCAATATTTAGTGAAATTAGAGGTATTATTTAATATCCCACGAACGCATGTACTATGTCACATGTTCATTAAGTGAAGACCCCATGCTAATAATTAAGTGCATTAATGCCTCAATGGCTAATAGGTTGGGAAACGAGTCGATACTTGATCATTCACATGATTTGTACTAACATCTAGGGGTATACAAATGCCAAGTATTAATGTGTCATATCTCTTTGGACATTGCTTAAGATTTCAGAATTAAAATTATGTGTATGATAAACCTAAGGGAACTTACATATTTATGGATCTTACAGGTTACAAGAGAAAGGAAATGTCTAAAGCCACAGGTCACAGAGACAGAACTCCATAGTCATCCATAGTTCCTTGGGAAATCAACACAGACATGATGATAGTATTTGATACTAGTGCTTCAAGGTTACTGCAAATGGGAAGAGATGTACAACATGTTCTATAATGGAAAGTTGCTAGAGAATGACCCAGACCTCAGAATATATCAGAATATATAGAAAAGCATCATTCATACCATCATTGCTTGGCCTACAATATTTCCCTACAACAAATTTCCTAGATGGGCTTACAAGAATGTAAACACACATGCACAAACCATCACCAACAAGAAATGGAATACTATATCCCCTCTAAATTCAGACAATTTTCACAAGATTTTCAAGCTATCAAAACCTTTGGTATTTCTAAACAATGGATTCCTGGAAAACTTCGCTATAGAAAATCCAAAGACACTAGAGATTCTTTAGGACTGGTAGGACGAGGAAAATCCCTTTGTCTCCAAAATCAACAGGGTATACAATACCCATTATTTCAATCCACCACATCAGTTTCAAATTTCTATGATCTATAGATTGCATGGGGAGGAGAATTGCATACACGTTAAGTAGGAATGGATAGCCATGGCTCATGTAGTTGCAAAAATGGGAACAATTTTCAAATTGGCATCAATCGTATTAACCAAAATTTGCCTCAACATCTAGGAAACCCGCAAAGGCACTTAATCATGTTTTTATATGTCCTCCTTTCTTATTGATTCTATTTGTGCATGTCGCTAATTCAGAAATGAATTGGGACTAGAATTTGGAATCACCCCCTATTCATGTATATTTCTTTGAGCTCTAGAGAGTATCACGAGTACTTCTATAAAATATGTGACTATTTTACAACACCACTGTATCAATTGTTTTTCATCCAGACCCTACAAAGAATATCACCGGAAGCATTAGAAACCCTATAAGGAATAACATATTGGTATATGGAGAAGAAATACACCTAAATTCATGTATACGTATGTAATGCTCCACCACATCTGTCACCCATGTATGTTTCAGATAAATGTTTGGCCTGGGAGGTGGCATACCAAATAGTGGAAGTTGGTGTAGAAGTTTCTCTGCAGACTGTGACCAAAAGAAGCTATCCTGGATTCCTAATCAAGCTAGGGACATTCATTTTAAAAAATATCTTGTATGCAAGGAATGAGGTTATATCTCTCAAAGAGATAATTTTTTGTACAGGGACAATAATTGAACATGGCCCCATTAATGCCATTTATAGCTGTTACAAAGCATTAAATATGGTATGCCCCTTCGAGTATGAAATAAGAGAACACGAAGAACTCTTCTGCAAGGCCAGATCACACAAAGAAGAGTTGACCCACGTAGCATGTACACACAAGGTTGACTCTTTTTTGGAAGAAAAGGAAGAAAAGAAAATCAAATTTCATGAACAATTGTAGAAAGTAATAAGGGGCACTTGAGAGAAGATGGATGCAAATGAAAAATCCCATAAAGAAAAAGAAGAAGAGGCATTAAGATAATTCTTTGATGCAGAAGAAATGGATTAACAAAAGTAATAGTAGGCCCAATCGCTTGAATAAATTGAAGCAACTAACAAAGCCATGGAAGAAGTGAAATATGCGAAAGAATCAAAGGCCTGCAAAGCCACGGAGGAGTCACAAGCCTACAAGGCCGTGGAAAACATAAGAGCTCGCAAAGCCACAAAAATCCAAAGAGAGGTGTCTAAAGAAGCTTCCCGCAAGGATATTGAAGAACATAAAAATATTGTTTTAGAAGAATGTAAATATGTAGAGTTGAAGAAGAAGAAGGTGGAAGAGGAGAGAAGTGGAATTTTCCACCCCCGAATCAACCAAAGCAGTGTCAGTTTTAACCTCACCCCTGAAACCAAGGACTCCCCTATATGTGATACCTTCATACTTCTCATATTCGTCCCTAAATTTGTTAGAATTTGATGATGAAGCAATCATTGTAGAGAATTTTTACTACAACAATTCAAAATATGGAATCATGAGGAGGCCATCAAAACAATAAAAAATAGGGGATACCACTTGATAGAAAAGATATAGAAGAAACATTAATTGAAGCATAACTAAAGAGAACATGTAGAAGGAAGCAATAGAAATGGAAACAACATTATATGTGTTTGCAGGTGAAAACAATTTCACGGTCAATGAGCTTAATTGCAAGGTAAAAGAATATATGAACAAAGTAGCAGAGCTAGAGAAACAACTACAACTCCATAGACATGAATTGGAATGATAATTCCAGGTCAAAGAAGAAGAGGAAAATTAGCTACATGGAGAGGAAATTGTGAACACTAGGCATATATATACTCATGAGATATCAACACTAAAGGAGAAAGGGAAAGAATAGGATGAACTAGCTGAACAACAAATTCATAGGATATCTCTCCTAGAAGAGGAAATGAAACAACTTCGGTTGGAAGGTAACAAAGAGGGAAATAAATTCCTAGCCATGTTTAAAGAGGATGTTTTTGAACTGAATGAGCAACTAAAAGAAGAACATGTCATTTTCTTCATGGAATTGAAGGGCATCCATGCCTGCAATGAAGAAAATACAAAACTAAATGATCATCTAGGAGATATAAAAGTCCAATACGAGGATATAGTACATGCATTCGAAAAGATAAAACACTGGCAGAATGCATACATGATGACCCCTGCAACATTTCTTGGGCTTACTAGGAGGGAATAGGACATGACCCAAATACTACTGGATATGTGGAATAACATTTGCCTTTATGTACAAGGAACAATAAGCAACGCTAAGCAAGCATTCACAAGGATATGGACTGCAACCGATGAACTCCTAGAGATGTTCCACATGCCATTGAATGAGGAACTAGACTTAGTGGGACCAAGTGAAACTAGAGCAGACCATGTGTTATCCATTAGAGATAATGCCAAGAAAGAGATAGAATTGTTGGATAGAATCGATAGGGAAACCATCAATCAATATATGATACAACCAATGAAGTGTATGCTAGGGACAAAAGAGTTTGGAAAGAGCATAATAAAATAATTGAAGACAAAATTCGTTGATAGGATATGTGATGGTGAGATGGAGCTTGAAGACAGAAAATCAAATAGAATAAGAAAGATCCACCAAGAATACAAATTATGGCCCAACTTCATAAATCATCCAAATTCAGGAAACGATTGACATTCCCACATTTTTGTAAATTTTGTAATTCAAAAGTATGAGTATTGGAGAATGAGGTAAATTTCATCTAAAATGATGACAGTTATGGAATTTAAAGAGACTCTTATCTTATAAAAGACAACTCCTAATTACATAGAAAGACTTTTGTAGATTGTACATATGGATGATATTATTGTCTCTGTATGAATAAGAAGCAAAAGGCATATGGGGTCATAATTGTTATCAAATGTATTTGGGATTTTTCTACTGATATGTTTTTTGTGGGTCTTTCTGAATTATTTTCATACTAATTTTTTCTATGTGTTGTGTTTAGGATTACCCATATTGTTACGATTCCTTATGAATGCAATGTTGATGTTATAGGTTTTATCTGCAATTAATTGTGATTAAATCCATGATTTCATTATGTTAATGTGTTGTTGATTGGTATGAACTATTTCAAGTTTCAATAACACTATCTTCGGCTATAATCATTCTTATTATTATTTCTCCTAATTAGGATAGATTAAAGTAGAGTATATATAGAATAGAACTTTTAATTTCAATTCTGTTCTAGATAATTAGATAAAGATTTAGATAAAATTGGTGAGAAACAATTCAATTGTCTTCTCCATCTTAAATAACTCAATGGAAACCATGCCCACATATTGGTCAGAAGCACTATTCCAAATGAGAGTGAGCCTGATTGGGGATTTCGATTGGGAACTCTCCCTTACCTTCTTGACAAACCAATTCAACACATCAACACCGAGTAATCTTGTAGTCCAAGTTTATATCAGAAAAATTCCAATTCCAAATCTCCAATTGATTTGGGAAAACCAATTAATATAATGACTGTAGAAGTCATGGAGAACTTGAATATTTAGAATCTTATGTGTCATGGAGAACTTGAAATTTTGGAAGTCATGGAGAACTTGAATATGCAAATGGATGATAGGTCACCAGTTAAACCTGAAGTGATCCTAGAAGATACCATAGTTACAATAGATTCATGGGAATATTGAGCATATTTTCTAATATTGCATCCCAAAACAAACATGGGGGGTTACCCATTAATCTTGGGGAATCCGTGGTTAGAAACTATTGATTCTTACATAGAATGTCGCTAAGGAAATATGGCGATTTCACAAGGGAAATATGTTAATAAACTTAAATTGTATCCGCTAGCAAAGTCAATGTTGGAAATAGAAGAACCTTTGTGGATCCCACCTAATGATGGGAGTGATTATTATGTTAAAAATGTAACACCGATACTTACAATTTAACAATAACTAATGTTGAAAGAACCATTTGATGAAAGGATGATATCCAAATTTATGCAAAATGTTTATTCAACAACTAATGACATCGAGAAACATAACCAAAAAATATATGAATAAGGGGTAAGTTATGTTAGCAACGAACAAAATAATGATTCTAATGAATCACCTTCAATTCTAAGTGATTTCAATGCACATAGGCACTTGAAAAAATATTTTTTAGAAGAATATCTTAGCAATCGGGTTAAAACCATCGATATTTTCCCAGGAAAATCTCTAAACATAAATAGTCAGCAACAACCGAATCAATAACACAAATTCCAAGAATTGCTAAAGAAATATTCTGCAACATTTGCTTGGGATTAAAAATACATGCATAGTATTGATCCATCCATTTGTGTACATCACATTTACATTCAATATGGAATGGAACATGTTTTTCAACCACAACGTAGAATGAACCTTGTCCTAAAATATATTTTCAAAGATGAGTTGCAAAAACTCCTGATAGTTGGGTTTATTTATCCAATTTTTGATAGCACGTGGTTTTCTCCACTTGTTTTGGTTCCTAAGAAAGGGGGAAAATGGTGTATTTGTGTTGACTATAGGGAGATTAACAATGCCATTAGAAAATATCATTTCCCTTTACCATTCATTTACCAAGTTTTGTATTCCTTATCTAGAAAAAAATATTTTTCTTCCTCAAAGGTTTTAGCGGGTATAACCAAATTCAGATAGCACCTGAAGATCAAGAAAAAAAAAAAACATTTACATGTCCTTGGGGAACTTTTTCTTACAAAGTTCTGTCCTTTGGTTTGTGTAATGCACTAACCACCTTTTAGAGAGTTGTTTTAAGTATTTTTTGTAATTTAATGTAAGACACCCAACCCCCTAAGTACCTTTTAAAGGGATGGGGTATTAAAATTTCTCTTTTTCTCAACCATCTTGAAGCCTCTTCTCGAGGGAATCATTGTCTTTTGCTTGTCAAGATATTTCCAATGAACGTCACCAAGCTCGAAATTGAGCTCTATATCAAAACTTATGGCCTACTGGAGTTTTGACCTTCGTGGTCAAAGTTCACCTCACCATCACGTGGCTCTATGTCACCTGTACCATTCGACATGGCACTAAATTTTCATGGCACGTCACCTTCTAGTGGTGACGTGGTTCTTGGTATGTATGTTGACGTGGCATTTTCCACCTAGCCATCAAGCCTTCAGCCTATTGACACCTTATTCATTCCTCACTTAACTTTACCCAAAATCCTTTAATCCTCGACCTTCTAGTATATCGGTCCATCGGGCTACTGGGCCACTGGGTGATCGACAACTGAGCAATCAGTTCATCCATGTTTACCATAGCAAAAAACACCTGATACAAGGATGAGTTGGCATCTAGTACATGCTTCCCTACCAAAACACACCACCTAGTTGAATTGCGATGCGACACGTGGCTACCAGGACGTCGACCCACCAGGTGTCTCATGCACTGTTAACTTCAAGCTTCCAATCCAGGGACTAGATGGCACCTCAGACATGTGGTGTTTCCAAAACAAGCTACCTGGCATGAAATTTGGCCCTATTAGCACCTGCCACCTCACGTGCCATGTGGAACTCCTATCATGTCATGGTCTCCCCCCCCCTCAAAGAGACAAATCACCATGACACATGGCACACTCACACCAAGAGCGTGGGTTAGTCCATTCAAGTGATGACACCTATCCACTATACATATGCTAGGTGATGTCATCCTTTTCCACTCTAATATTACGAGAGATGGTCGAAACCCTTCCCGGGAACCTTGCACCAACAGGTTACCAGGCCACCAGGTCATCGGCCTCATTGGCACCTCATGCCTTCTGGAAACATTCCATGATACCTAATGTCACAGGGCATCGACCCATTGGGATACCAGGGATCTCCCATAAAAGGAGCCACAAGAAACAATCTCCCAGGGTCCAGTACTCTGGAACCCTGATATAAGATCCCCTCCTAAGATTAGGTAATGGATCAACGATCGAGATCAATCCACCTCTCTAGATTGACATCTCATATTTTTAAGGCACGTGTTCAAACAATTAAGCCCAATTGGGCCCACACTCGCCTCTTCAACCAATCACACATTATCATGTGTCATACCAAAACACATGAGTTACCACATGGTCCTATTTCATTATCATGATGTCAACTTCCCTGCATGCATTGAAGGTCTCCAACCAGGGTTGGAACCTTGTTAATCGGATGTTGGGGTTTCAACATTTTCAAACAATGGAACCTATTGGTATTCTAGGGTTTTGATATTTCGATACTTCGACGTAGAGCCCCTCTTGAGATTCTACGAGATCGATGGCATTGATCACTCAATACTAAGATACGACGATGGAGGTTTAGAGCGCTAAGCCAAAGGCATCCACACCTAACTAGGCCCACTCTCACCCTGTGCAATCAAACATCATCACACGTCGATTATCATGCCACATTGGATACCATGCTAGCATCCTCGTCATATTCTCTCTCTCTCCTCGTACTTTTTTATAGCACAGGTATGGAACCCGGGGATGGAACCCTGTCCCATCGAGGCACTGGGAGTATTGAGATTCCTATCAAAACCCTCCAAATGAAATTCCTCAGTATTCTAGTATCTTATCTCACTCTCGTGGCAGATATCCACAGTGGATATATACCCCCTTTCGAATCTAATAGCTAAAAATTAAAGGTGCTCATCTCAGATTTTCTCTCCCAACAGAGGTCCCACCTAGACTCATGCACCAATTAGGAACTGATAATTGTCTCTCCTCATGACATTGTGGCTACCTTGTTGGCACAACCCATCATTTTTATGTCACCTTTTTCTTCATTTATCAGAGGAGGGTTGGAACCTTTCCCATGGGAACCTTTATCTACTAGGTATCGAGTTTTATCCATTTGACAAGGCCTACCCCATAGGATCTCTTAATACTTAAGGGGTCCAACATCCTAACTACCTGATGCCTTCTCCTAGCTCCCATAATTCCAGTATGATTAGATGGATATGAATCGAATCCTTCACTGATCCAACATCTCCTGAGTCTCACTAGTTATCACCAGGATTTGAGTAGGCTTATGGTATAAGTTTGGGCTTGGACCTTCCATGGCCCTTCTTCTTGTTGGTCTCAACAAATGAGGGGTAATATTGGGACTCGACCATCCCACCATCTATTCCAAACTCACTCTACAATATTTTATCACTATTTCCCTCTTCTCATGAACCTCTGTTGAAGACTTATATCCCTGCAAACCTTCCTTTCCCTAAAACAAGGGATTTTAAGAGTTTAATGACCTTCTTGGCCTCCTACACAAAGGGTCTACAAACAATTTACTACCCCTTTTATGGAGAGTTTAGTGTTTCATCCCCCTCATGAGTTATTATTTGTTTCATATGGATCTAGTTTCCTTTCTCTAGGATCCCAGTACTACATCACACACACACACACATTTACCCCTCGTGCACATGGAAAGCATAAGAACATGTTCATATAACATGATGATCAAAATGAGGTGTACAAGGCTTGCACCATTCTTGCCATCCTATAGTCATTCAAATGTAAGGATTTACCCATGAAAAAAGCATCACTACTATGATTCCATCACAAGTTACAACCATTCATTTCATTTGCAGGCATGCCTATTTAAGAGAAACTACAAACAACAATAATTTATTTTACTCTACACACTTAGCATGCAAATACTTTTATGTTCAGTGAAAAAGTTAACAAACCAACTGACTATGGGTGTTCAACTTTCCACCCAACCATAGGCTTAGATGCACGCATTCTCAACATTCTGGACACCCCCGTGCCAAGCCATGATACCACCATGGAATCTCTCTCAGGTTCTTAGGGAAATTGACGTGTGAAGGTTACTCTCCTTCACCTTTCCTAGCTCATACCTCTTCGAGGTTTACCAGATGCATTTTCAGCATCAATCCCATGGCCTCTCAACTCAGTTTGGGTTTCCCTACAATGTATATTGTTGGTTCTCTTCGCAACACTCCCCTTTCCCCGGGTCCTCTATAGACCTTTCCTAGTCTTCCCTCTTCTCTTTCTATTTGTACTCATGTACTTATTTTGCACGCCACTACTTGGGAAGCTTCTCAACCTATCCCTTGTTTTCCTCTGTCAGAAAGAATTCAAGTCAATCCAAAAAAATGAGGTGAAAGTGGCATCTTATCTATTAATTTTCTGTACTTATATTCATCGAGGGAGGTTGGTTTTTCAACTACCAACATCTTCTCGTTAACTATTTTTCTTCATCTACAAGATAGAGGAATTATGATTATTTCCTCTATATAATTAATCAAGGTGGCTTGGAATATTATATACATGAATCCCCTTTCTTTTCCCCATTACTAATACATCTCGTGGTATCATGGCTAGTACTTTTAAGGCTTCACCCCACAGTCATCTAGTTGGCATTTTAAATCAAAAGTACTATGATTGTATTTACAAAATAGGGGAAACAGGAGTATTACAATCCCATTCCCCTTAATGGAACATCATCCTCAGTGTTGTTTTCATCTCAGTAACACCAACCATGCTCCCATCTTTCAGCTACTTTAGCAATGTTTTCCTTTTCTTGTTCTGGTGCTTTCCCAGACTCTTGGAATCTAATACATGCCTACAACAATTTCAAACAAAAATCATATTAATCACAATTTCATGCAAAGTCATTTTATTGTTCATAATTCATGAGGAAATATTTTCATATCAACACAATACGTATCTATGCAATTCATGGATCTACATCCATATGGCTATCACATTTACTCGAATCACCATTTTCTTTGACATACCCAATGTTCTCATGATCCTACTCAACAATTCACAAGAGTTACCAAAGTATCCTCTTCCTTGTGGTCACTCACCCTCTAGGATCAATCTCATGCATCCCCTTCTATGGTATACAGTCCCTCAATTGATCCATCTTTCCTACCAAGGATTTCTCGCACAAGAAGAGTTTCAAAAACTTCTCTGAGTATTATAGCCAAGGCGTCCCTTTGGCTTGATTTGCTAAGGCATCCCTTTAGAATGTGTTACAACAACACAACAGTTTCTATGGTGATCATATCATATCACAGGGTTCCCATGTCACAACAATACCCTCTTTCCACTCTTTCTAGCTATACAACCATCATTTGTCCCTCCAGGACAGATCTGTAACCTCACCTATATCTCATGCATATAGTAATTAGTGAGATACCATAATCAATTTTCAATCAAACTTTTCAATTTTCTATCCACATATTTTAAATTTCATTTATCAATTGTTCAAATTTGTTCTATATAGGAACTAGATTTATACAAGCCCGAGACTTCTTTCTCATGGTAGTTTGGCTCTTTTATAACCAACATGAATTGGTCTTCCTTATGGGATTACATTGTTGCCATATCCAAGACCATATTTCGTGCAATTTCAATATTCACACAACCAAACAAATTGTTAGTTTCCCATGATCACCACATTTTCATTGCACATTTACAATGGTTCACAACCAATTCAGAAAATTGTTCCTTACTGTAACACCCCTCTATAGGATGTTAAGCAATTAATCATTTATTAAATACATACACAATAACAACTTTTCTTTAACATAATTTCATTGATTTTTTATTTTTTACACAATTCTTCTACATTTTCTCAATGATAAATCTAAATAGCAGGATGAAATACGTAATAGGTTAACTCTAAGATTTGCAACTTAAAACAAAAGTATATACAAAATATCAACAACAAATACCACCAAAAAATACCTCTTCCTTAGTTTGTTGAAGCTCATCAATTGTAATGTAGTAGGTGCTTCCAAGCATTCTTTTCCTTCTTTCCCAGAGTGAAACAATAGAATCCTCCTAGCCAACTAGGAGCCCAGCTGACTTCCTAGCTCCAAGAAACCTTTCGGTTTCTTGGCCCTCCATGCCCATGACTCCAAGAACAACAAATCACAAATGCTCAAAGAAAACCATCATAATAAATATATCTTCCAAATATTTCACAACCTCTCCTCCCCTTCCAACCTCTCAAATCCCCCCTATTTATCAAGTTTCCATACACCCTTCCCCAAGTCTCCTCAACCACCCTCATTATTATCCATCAACCTCTCTTATCTAGATTTTTGGGAAAAGATTAAAATAAAACTAAGATATGAATGACTTGCATTAAACAACAATAAATAAAATGAAAAGTCTTTCTTCTCATGCTACCTAATAAATGTAATTTGACAATTTTCCCAAAAATGTACATAACACCCCACCGTGCTCATTTAATTCATCATACCCACCATCTATCAAAGTCAAGAAGGTATTTAATGCTTCTAGATATTTTGTATGCAATATAATTTACATATTCAATAAACATTCAATTAAATAGTTAATAATTTACTTTAATAATTAATACATTTATTAATTGTACTAGTGTACATGGGTAGGGTATGTGTGCATAGCTAGCAGACACATATCTCATGTATGTACTAATGATAATCAACCATTGCCTCTATTGCATAGTTCCTATATGATCACCGAGACATGCAGGACAACAGATCAAGTAATGCATCATTTAATAATCTTCACAAACAAAATTACACCAATTTGTCAATAACTCATTATCACACTTAAAATATCAATAGGAAATCAAAGAGGTTTTTAAACATGGTAGGAACCAAGTGAGTAAAGAATAGTGGCATATCTTATCCCCAATCAATATTCTCAACTAACATTGTAGCATCCTTCCTTCCTAACCTACTTCCATCGTCCATCCTATCCTTTCCTCTGTTGGACTAAGCTAGAGTGTCAACTATATTGACCTAAATCCAGATAGAACTCGTAAGAGGAATTGTCATACATCTCTACCAAGATTTCCCAACAGGAAACTAGCAGTCGCCATGACACGTCTAGGGGAGCGTGACTTCACACGGCCCTCCCATGACTCTAGGTTTTGGAGAATAAACGGTGAGCAATACCTCCACCCTCCTTATGGAACTAGGGTCAACGCCCTACATCAATCCCTATTGTGAAACTATCATTCTTGAAGTCACGTCATCAAACAACCACTCTGGGAAAGTTGTGTGTCCTGTCAAAACCACACTTACCACAAATCATAGCAATATTTTGAATCATAAATTAAATAAGAATTATAACTTATAACATACACTATCGTCTTGATGTCTATGACATCCATGTTACCTCATCACTGTAGTCATTTGGCTATCACATAGCTCATCAACTTGTAGGTTAGTTCACCAATAACTCATATCTATGTATATACATCATAATTTCATATAAGAATCCATATCTGTATTGTCGTCCAATTAAGAAATCTATGTTTATTTTTATCATGGATTGCATTTGTTATGCATTCACAACATAAATTTGAGTCAATATCCTTGTATGAAGTCACTTCCTCCAAGTTGTTGTTGTCGTATACAAAGGTATCATAAGGGATCTTATTGGATTTAATAATCGTGACCTTAGTCTTATCAATATTAACAATCATACCCATATTGGAGCAAAAATCCTTGAGGATTCTTAGTTGGTTTTCAAGATCATGGGGACTCCTTGTCATAATAAAAGTGTCTAAAAATATAATAACACATTAAAATATTAAAGTATTAGCACTAAATGAATAAAGTAAAAATACATTTATACCACATTGTATGATAAGTACATTAAAATATTACATTATTATATTAAAATATTCATACACTTAAACTACAATAAAGTAAAAATATATTTATAATACATTATTATCAATACATTAATAAAGTATTAAAAAAATAATCCAAATTTTAATAGGAATAATCCTAGACGTAATATTTCCATAATAGTAACCCTGACAATTATAATAAACTTAACCCAAATCTTAATAATTGTAATCCTGATTCTAATAACAATTGACCTTAATATAGTATTAAGACTTTATTGTTGACAAGGTTAATTATTAATATTAATTAACCTCAGTGGGCCTAATGGTTGAGAATATGAGTTTTCTCACGACTATGGATGACATTTATACATCAATATATAATGTAATGTATTAATTGATTAATACATTAATACATTATTAAAGTATTAATACACCAATAAAATAATACATTAATAAAGTAGTAATTCATTATTACATTAATGTAATTCATAAAATAAAGTATTAATTTACATTAATGTATAAAGTAAATTATTAATTAATTGATACATTTTATTGCTTAATTGATGCATTAATACATTGCTAAACTATTAATATACTAATACAGTAATACATTATTACATTAATGTAATGTATAAATTGAAGTATTAATGTATAATGTAACATATTAAAGTATTAATACATTAATAATAAAATTAATTAATTAATTAATATATTGCTAAAGTAATAATACACTATTAAAGTATTAATATTTTAATAGATACATTATCCATATATAATACACTATGACCTTGCTTGACTATGACCATGGATAATTATACTAATAAAGTAATACTTTAATAGATACATTGCTAAACTATTAATATACTAATAAAGTAATACATTATTACATTAATGTAATGTATAAATTGAAGTATTAATGTATAATGTAACATATTAAAGTATTAATACATTAATAATGAAATTAATTAATTAATTAATATATTGCTAAAGTAATAATACACTATTAAAGTATTAATACTTTAATAGATACATTATCCATATATAATACACTATGACCTTGCTTGACTATGACCATGGATAATTATGGTTGCCCATGACCATGGTTAATTGTGGTTGACCTTGGATTACCATGATCATGGTTAAATATGGTTGATTGTGACCATCATTAACTTTTACAGAACTTCACCATCGTTGTCCTTGGTTGACCATGACCATGGTTGACAATGATTGACCATGTTTGATACTTGTTCATAGATGACCATGACTCGTCATGACCATGGTTGGCCATGACTATGGATGGCATTCACCATGTTTGACCTTAACTGTGAGTAAGGTTGACCATTACCTTAATTATGGTTGACTATGTTTTTCCATGATTAAGAGTATGGCTTAATATAGTTTACCTTTTCCCATGGTTGAACTTGACGTGGAACAAAGTTTAGTATGGTTGACCATGGTTGAATATGGTTGACCATGTACATGGTTGAAAATTGTTGACCAAGGTTGACTATGGGTGACCATTCCCATGGCTGACCTTCGTAGATCATGTGGAGCTAATTATGTTTGGACATGTTGATTATGTTTAACCATGGTTTAATATAGCAATATCGCATTGCAATGTTGATAAGGTTTTTTTCTTCAGATTGCGACATTGGGCTTTGTTTGTCACACAACATCGTAAGGTTATGGTCATCACATTGAAACGTAGGGTTATTGATTCTCACATTATGGTGATGGAATAGGTTTGTCACATTCTGAGAGTGGGTTATGTTCATCAAATTGCGACATCGAGAATTGGGCATCTCATTGAAATGTTGGGCTATGTTTGCCATATTGCGACATTGGGTTGTGTACATCACATTGCCACAATGAGTTATGTTCATCACTTTACAACATTTGGAAATGTTTCTCACACTATGACATTGGGTTATTTGCATCACATTGGAACGACGAGGCTATGTTCATCACATTGTGATAATAAAGCTATGTTTGTCACATTGTGATGACGACCTATATTCGTCACATTGTGACGACAAGGCTATGATTGTCACATTGCCACAATACAACTATGTTTGTCACATTGTGACGAGAGGGCTATGTTCATCATAGTGTGACGTTACTATGTTTGTTAGATTGTGACACTACTATGTTCATCATATTACAACGCTATTACATTTTTCATGTTGCAACTTCTAGTCTTGTTCATTAGATTGCAACATCGGGTTATGTTTGCTAGAATGTGACACTAATATGTTCGTCACATTGTTACAATTTGGAAATGTTCACCACATTACAATGATAAAGTTATGTTTGTCACATTGCGACATTAATATGTTTGTCAAAATGTGACACTACTATTTTCATCACATTGCCACAATACGACTATGTTTGTCACATTGTGATGGGGGGGCTATGTTCGTTACATTGTGGAAATTAGAGGGCTATGTTTGTTACATTTTGATGTTACTATGTTTGTAAGATTGTGACGCTACTATGTTCATAATATTGCAACATTATTATGTTTGTCATGTTGCAACGTCTAGTTTTTTTCGCTATATTGCAACATGAGGTTATGTGTGTTAGAATGTGATGCTACTATGCTCATCACATTGTGACGATATGGCAATGTTCGTCACATTGCGATGGCGAGGCTATGTTCATCACATTGTGATGATAGGGATATTTTTGTCACATTGCAACATAGGGTTTTTGTTTGTCACATTATGGTGATGGAATAGGTTTGTCACATTCTGATAGTGGGCTATGTTTGTAAAATAGTGACATCGGGAAATGGTCATCTCAATGCAATATTGGGCTATGTTTGTCACATTGAGACATTCGGTTGTGTACATCACATTGTGACAATGGGTTATGAACTCATCACATTACAACATTTGGAAATGTTTCTCACATTATGACGTCCTGATATGTGTGTCACATTACAATGACAAGGCTATGTTTTTCACATTGCAACAATGAGGCTATGTTCATCCCATTTTGACAATATGGCTATGTTCATCACATTACAATGGCGGGGCTATATTCATCACATTACGATGACAAGGACGTGTTCGTATCATTGCAACTTTACTATATTTTTTTTAAATGTGATGCTACTATGTTCATCACATTGCCACAATACAACTATGTTCATCACATAACAACCGAGGGGGGGCGGGGGATATGTTCGTCACATTGCGATGAGAGGAATATGTCCATCACATTGTGACGTTGCTATGTTTGTCATATTTTGACACTTCTGTGTTCATCAGATTAGAACACTACTATGCTTTTCATGTTGAAACGACTGGTTTTGTTCGTTAGATTAAAACATCGAGTTATGTTTGTTAGAATGTGACACTAATATGTTTATGACATTGTGACAATATGTCAATGTTCTTCACATTGCGACGAAATGGCTATGTTTGACACATTGTGACGTTACTATGTTTGTTAGAATTTGATGCTACTATCTTCGTCACATTGCCACAATACGACTATATTTGTCACATTGTGATGGGGGGGATATATTCGCCACATTGTGACATGTGGGATATGTTCATCATATTGTGACATTACTATGTTTGTTAGATTGTGACACTACTATGTTCGTAAGATTGCAACATTACTATATTTGTCATGTTGCAACGTATAGCTTTGTTCGTTAAATTGCAACATCGGGTTATGTTTGTTAGAATGTGTTGCAACTATGTTCATCACATTGTGACAATATGGACATCTTCATCAAATTGTAATGGAGGGGATATGCTCGTCACATTGTGATGACATGGCAATTTTAGTCCTATTGCGATATTACTATGTTTATCGGATTGCAATGATACTATGTTCGTCAATTACAACATTAGTATGTTCTGCATGTTGCAACACCCATTTTTGTTTGTTAGATTGCAACATCAGGTTATGTTTGTCACATGACAAAAAAGGTTGGTTTATGTTCGACACTTTACAAAAAGGAAGTTTTGACCATGTTTTTTTAAAAAAATCTAAAAAGGTATTTCATTTTTTTTTTGACGAAAACGGTTAATGGAGCTTTATTTTAAAAGAGCAATGACAAAGCCACTGGGACTGCTACAGCTCAATCGTTACAAAGTCAACTAAACTGTGACAATGTTCAGGAGGCTCTAACCAACCTCTCTTATTACAGTTTCTTAGATCTAGTAAACCAACTAAAGCTTTAAGCTCGCTGTATGTAGAGGCTTCTATACAAAATGCCTACTTCACAGAGTTATTTGATGAGATCTTGCTAGTTCGCATATTTACTAGCTGAATTTCCTTGGAGCCTCCTTCTTGGGTAGACCACGCTTGAGTTGCCAGTCCAGGGTCAGCTTTGCCATTTGGGTCTCTAGCTTGAGGACTCATGTTTCAAAATCCTTCTTTGGGTCTTTGTGCTCATGTCGAACCTGGTCCATTGCTTCTGTAAAAATGTTTTTGGTCTTCGTGATGTCTGCATCTAGCATGGTGAGTCTTCGCCCTACCTCAGCATCAAGGCTCTGAAGAAAGTTGTCTTGATTTTGCACAATGTTTTTAATCCTCTTTAGTTCCTCCTCCATATTCTTGAGTCTTTCCTCCATCGTCGGCTTGCTCCTTGAGCTTGACTCCATGTATGCTTCTCTTTGTTTTCTCGCCTTCCTCTGTGTGGATGCTTTCCCTTTATTTTCATTGATTTGGCTCTGCGTGAGCGTTTTCCCTTTACCGATATGCATAAGGGTTGGAGCAACTCTTTCAGGGCCTTTTCTTTTAATCATGGGCTCTACCATTTCGGGCCTGGTTTTCTCCTAAGTGATACAATGTATCTAGTCGATTAGATCGGTCTTACATAGGGCATGAGGCTTGTGAGGGATCTGTGTCCTTCTTTGATCCTTCAATGCCCAATTGGTTGCCTCTTACCTCATTCTTGGTGTCGGTCTCGTCTCTTCCTGTCCTGTCTCAGGGCTTGTGATCTTTCCTTTTCGTTGAAGTCTCCCTTTCTTTTTCTCTTTTCCATCGTGTGTCCTTATGTACTCATTTTCCATGCTGACCATCAGTAACCCCCTCTTGCCTACCCGGGCCTTACGGGATTTCTACAACTGAGTTGATTCCATTGACTTGGAGTTCTCCTATGCTTGAAATGGCGCCTCTGTTGGCTTTTGCGTCTGCTTGTGCATTCAGATTTCGGAGAACATGGAACAATTGATAGGTTCTCAGCCTTTTCAATAGTAGTTGGACTTTTGCTAGGATGTGCTGGAGTTTTGTTTGCTTGACCGGGTTACAGAGAATCAGAGCTTGGATTATTAGTTTGGAGTCCCCTAGAATCACTAATTCTTTGACATTATTACTGATAGCCTGGTTCAACCCTTTCCAAAGAGCTAGGGCTTATGCTCGGTTGTTTGTTTCTACTCCTAACCCCCAGGCGTAGGATATTTCTAGTTTTCTGTTTGGTTCAAGAGGACCCCTCCTCCGCCTACCGCCCTGGGGTTTCCTTTGGAAGCCCCATCAAGATACAATATATGCTTTCTTCTTTGTCTTTTCCATTCCTTGAATTCCTCCTCCTTCATCTAAATTTCCATTTTTATTGTCTAAACTCACTACCTGTTTGCTGTGGTTGATCCTTGAGATTGAGGCTTTTAATCCATTGCTCCTCTTCCGCTTCTAGGCCTCTTGATTTCTTTAATTTACAGAAGTAGAGGGAAATTTCGCCAAATGGGTCCTTTATCTTAGTTGCGACTTGTGCAGGGTTACTAGTGATCTCCCTGAATAGTCCGTTGTTTCGCTCCAGCTAGATCTTCCATAGAATGAATTTTGGAAGCGTTCTCCAGAGGGTGTATAGTTGGGATTTTTTTGTGACCTCGAATGGACATAGAGATATCCAGTTTTGGAGAAAAGCGTTGGTCTCTTGGGGTAGATCGATTGTTCCTGGCTTCAGACCAAGGTCTAAATGCCACACCTCTTTAGCATACGAGCATTGCAAGTGCAAGTGGTATGATGTTTCCTCTTCTTGTGTGAAGAGTGGACATCTGGTTGGGACTTTCCAACCTCTCCTTCACAATTTTTCTCCAGTTAAAATGCTTCTATGGGCTAGTGTCCATACAATCATGTCGATCTTCGAGATGGACTTGGGAGTCCAGATGGCTTTCCAGATTGTAGGATCTGGTGGGACATGAGGGACAGTTGTAAGGATTTTATACCCTGCCACTGTTGTGTAGGATCCATAAAGTGATCCCCAGCCCATCTTGTCCTTTTTTCTTGCTTTTATAAGGGATTTTCCTTGTAGATAGCCCATCGGTGTGTTCCATTCCCCTTCAAGCTCTTGAGGCCTATTGTTTGCTTCCCACTTGATCCAAGTTTTGTCCACATCTTCACTCCAGACCGAGATGTCCCAAAGATTGATTAGATCTTGGGATCACATCTAGGATTTTAGCTGATCTAATCCATCCATCGAACTTAATGGTGGGTCTCCCAATATTGAGTCTTCCCAAATATTAATATTCTTTCCATTCCCTGGTATCCAGGTGAGATTAGGATTGAAGAGCCTCGAAGGTTTTAGACATAGGTTGAAAATTGGTGATTCTTTTTTCATGTTTGTGGGTCGATCTAGGCATTTTATTCTCGAGCCATGGAAGTACTTCTTCCAGATTGCTTTTTTTCTCCAAGTGGGTTTCCCTGAAACAAGGTTCCATAGTAGCTTGGATCCTAGTGCAAGGTTTTGGGAGTTGATGTCTTTGAAGTGGAGGCCGCCTTCTGACATTGGTTTGGATACTTTCACCCATCTTATTAGATGCAACTTCCTCCCATTTTTCTTTCCTCCTTCCCACATGAACCATCTAATTAGAGCATCGATTTTCTAAATCATGGTGGCTGGGGCTAGAAACACTGAGCTTTGATAGATCAGGATGCTTGCTAATACCACTTTTATGAGAACAATTTTACCTGCGAGATTTAACCATTTTTCTCCCCAAGAGTTAATTCTTTAATTTAATTTGTCTATAAGAGGGAGCCATTGAGAATCCTTTGGCTTGGTTATGAATATTGGCACTCCTAGGTATTTAAATGAATCCCAGTGGGTAAAGCTTTCCATTCCTGGGACTCTTGAGATCTCCATCATTTCCGTTGGAGAGGCATTCCATCCGTAGATCTTGCTTTTGGGCAGGCTTATTTCGCTTCCTAATATCTCATTGTAGGTGTCTAGCTTAGATTTAAAATTCCTAGTTGTCTACAAACTTGCTTCTCCCAACAGTAAAGTATCATCCATGAATTGGGCATGGTTGATTTATTTTACCCCTGGGGCTATTCTCAGGCCTAGGAGATTGTTATGAAGCTAGCAATGATCGAGCTTAAAGCTGAGCATGGAGGCTTGAATAACATAGATAAGTGGGGAGAGGGGATAGCCTTGTCGGAGGCCCCAAGATGCTTGAAAGAACTTTTTTGTTCGACCGTTTACTAGAGGGGCGATCCAGGGGGATCCAATGCAATCTTTTATACAATTTATAAAGGCTGGAGAAAAACCAAAGTTTTCCATGACTTTAAACAAGAATTTATGCCTAACTCTATCAAACGCGTTTGCGAGATCAAACTTTATAATCACACCTTTGTCTTTTCTTTGAATGCTTGAGTGTAACGCTTCTTGAACCAGAATGATGCTATCCACTATATGCCTTCCTTTGATGAACCTGCCTTGGTTTTTCGGGATGATAGCAGGGAGGATTTATTTTAGTCTGTTGGCTATCATTTTTGTGATTAACTTGTAACCTGTGTTGCATAGAGAGATTGGTTGGAATATTCCAAAATGTATTGCTCCCTTTTATTTCGAGATGAGAGCTAGGAAGGATGAATTTGTTCCCCCTCCTATTTTGCTACATCTCTAAGATTTCAGGACCATTTTTAATAGATCTGTTTTTATTATATCCCAACAATTTTGGTAGAATCTGTCCGTGTAGCCATCTGGGGCCGACACTTTATCTGGGTTCATCTGGTCCAGGGCCTCTTTGATTTCTTGTAGCTTTATTTGCGCTAACAACTTAATATTGGACTCCTCTTGGATTGTGGCCGAAACTAGGGAGAGCGGATAGGTGTTTGAGACGATTAGGGTCAATTGAGTCTCCATGTAAATACCTTTGAAGGCTTCTACAACAACATTTTTTATGCCTTCAAAATATGTTATAACCTGATCCTGAACATGAATTTTGTTGACGGCCTTGAATTATTTTCTTTCTTCTACTTGCTTGTGGAAGTAGTTGGTGTTTTTGTCTCCAGCTTCCATCCAGAGGTTTCTTGATTTCTACTGCCAATACCTTTCCTCCTCTCTGCAGGCTTGGTGCCATGTCCTTTGGAGATGGTCCTCTTGACTGAGGATTTCTTGAGTGGCCTCTTGTCCTTCCATTTCTAATTGGTGGTCTTCTAGGTTTTTTTGTGCTTCCTTCCCTTTAAGAGTTGGATTATTTTGGGTTCTAGCCTAGTCTTTTAGCACTTTCTTGAGCTTTCTATGCTTTTCTTCCCAAACATAAAATGGGGATCCATTGACCTTCTCGTTCCATATTTTGGCAACCAGGTCCTGGAAGCCCTCATTGTAAAGCCAGGCATGGCTAAATCTGAATGGGATAGGCCCTAGATTTATGTCCTGCGAGATCTCTAACATGATTGGCTTATGATCTGAAACATTGTGTGGCAAGAGTTTAGACTAGAGAGATAGACCCAAGAGAAGGAAGGAGATTTGGAATAAGAACCTATCTAGTCTGGCAACAATATGCCCTAGACCCTCTCTCTTGTTTGTCCATGTGAACTTTTCTCTGGTGGGTTTGGTATCCTCCAAATCCCAATCTAACATAATGTCCTCTACCCATTCCCTAGAGGGGTCTCTCACAATGGACCCCACCATTTTTCTCTTCCGCGGCAAGGGTTACATTGAGATCCCCCCCAATAATATTTTCTAGGTCATTTGATATTAGGAATTCTTTAATCAAATCCCAATAGTTTCTTTCTTCCAAAAATAAGACTAGGACATAAAGATTGAAAAGACTTACCAGTCCGCCTGTCTCTTTGTGTAGTAGGCTAGTGAAAACCCAATGAATGCATGCTTTAGATGATATTAGGTCATATTTCGAGGTGTCCCAGAGGGTTCTAAGACCTCCTTAGGCACCTCTTGCACTAACTGCTATTCCTTGGCCTTTTTTCCAAAAGGCTTTACTTGCTTGGAGGAATTATTGCTCCTCCATTTTTGTCTCCTGGATTAGATGGATTTCGGGTTTTGACATTTTGATTATGTCTTTGAGGGCTTCTTCCTTTATTCTGCTACCAAAACCCCTACAATTCCAGTAGGTTAGTTTCATGATTTACTTACGGGGGGGGTATTGGCTCCTTTATGAGCCTTAGCCCGCTTTCTTGTCGTTCTTACATTGATTAGTTACTTGATTTTCGGTTGCGAGCCACTGAGGACATCTTTGTAGGTTTCCTTTTCCCTTTCTTCTTTTTTGGATTTCCTTCCTCTGCCTGTTTTTTTAGGTGTGACAATGGAACCACTTGCATCTGTAGAGTCACTATCGATAGACACCTCTCCGAATTCTACGTCTAGATTTCCTTATTGCTCTGCGACGACCTTTCCCTGCCCTTCTCTCCTTTCTAGCCCTGATTGATCCGTTTGGTGCTCTTGTGTTCCGGGGGGGTCTTTTCTTGTGTTTCTGATTCATTGGGGGGGGGACCTCCTTTGGTTCCTCTCCTGGCACTTTTTCTGTTTGTTTTTTCTCTCTCAACACAATGAAACTGTTTCCAGATGAGGGAGCCCCTGTCCTCACTTCTTACTCCTTGGTCGGGGCTACAGTTGCCTTTGCGTTTCATTTTTATTTAGAATTGGCCATTGTTTTCCCTTTTTTGGCCTATTTCCATCCTTCTCCTTTTTCTTTCTCTTGATTAGGGGTTTTTGGACAATTTATCTGAAAGTGGTCAGATTCATGGCATCCCCTGCATTTGAAAGGTAATTGTTCGTAGTCCAGTTTCTAGTAGTGTTGCCAATCTCCAACCTTTAGATTGACTGCCTCTGGGAGGCCAACCTCTAGTTCCACTTCCACGCAGATGCGTGTGCAAGAGTATTGATCTTTGGAGTCGGCTTTGTCAATATACTTCCCGAGCCCATTTCCAATTGTTTGGAGTGAGATAGGGTTCCAACAATGGATCGAGATATTGGGTAGGCGTACCTAGACTGGGAATTCCTTGGGCACTTCCACCGTAGGGTCGAAGTTTGGTGTCCATCTGTTCATATACATCCCTTGCGTTCCCATAAAATACAGACCATTCCTAAAGATTAGATCTATGTCATCCTTTGAGATGAATTTGAAGATGTAGAACCCTCTTCCCACTACATAACATGTGACTTCATTTTGGATCAATGGACACCAGTTCCTTTGGATCCAATTATCGATAGATCTGGTTGATGGCCATAAGCCCATGAATTGACCCACCAATACCCGATCGGACAGAGAGACAACAACATGCATAGGTTGTTCCAGAGGTAGTTCGATCTCTGGGATCGAATCGAGCTTCTTAATGAAGCTAGGCAGAGCTTCTAGGGGAAGGTTCTTACCTTGGATGACAAGGAGCCTACAGAAGGAGGCTTCGATTGAGGGAGGAGGCAGGGGAGGCAACTCCCCTCCTCCTGAGGTTGTCATCGCGACTGTTGGAGTGCGTCATAGCAAAAACCATGGATTGGCCGAGAGAGAAGCGATGAGAATGAGCTTGATCAAAAAGTATTTCATTTGTTACAAGGATATGAACTTTGAATTGATGTGATGTATTACATAGAAGAAAAAATATAATCATACTTGTTCTAGGGACATTGATAGAAAATCATCTTTAACTTGATAGGTAATCAACTTGAACTTTATATATGATGAATTATACTTGAAAATTGATGATGGTTTATTATTGTTATAAATACATTTAAGTACATCATAGATAGATCATAGAGTGTATACATCACACCATGGTACAATCTATGACCATTATATATCCATATATATTTTTTTGTATATTTTTGATTGATTGCATTTGTCATGGGTGGTATGGATTATTAAGAAAGCAAGTCTTCCATCCATAGGAAAATTTAGTTAATATATATATATATAT
>ML781433.1:870397-888458 GCA_009831015.1 Picea engelmannii | reverse complement strand
AAATCATAATTGCAAACCATTAAAATAAACACCATTATACATCCATATACAATTTTTGTATATTTTTCATTGATTTTATTTAATGAGAAAATTGACAAAACAAGTCTCCCACCCATTAAAATTTATATATATATATATATATATATATAATAAGAATAATAAAATCCACACAAGCCTTAAACAATAATCTCAACCCACTAAAATACACATAACTCTTATGATCATTTATAACCATACCAATTATATTTTTAATTAAAATATATATTTACAAAATATTTTTTATATAAGTATTTTTAAACATTAAAAATTTTTAATATAAAAAAAATCAATAAAATTTATAACAATAAAAAAATCAATAGAATAGCATCCTAAATAATCAATGTCAGCACATGTGATTAATGTGCATGCAATCAATGTGTAATTTGGATAAATTAATGTGTCATCAAGATTTGCAAATAATAAGAGCATTAACAATAATAATGTACGGCTGTTTAATTTTATCAATTCTCTGTTTGCAATGTGAAAATGCACTTGCAGTTATAAAGACGCAAATGATATTGTATGCTTTCTTAAGCCATTGATATTCTTCCAAATTTAAAACATTATAAAAGTTTAATAATTATTAATAATATTATCCATTTTAATGATTTTATAAAACTTTTTTATCTTATAAAATCAAAGGTTTATTACCACATTGACCTGAAAGGCATTCAGGCAGGGCTATTAATTTTTCATGTAACCATTAAATACAACGTACAAAGTGTTTAGTTCACCCATTTAAGACAATGGAATTTGTTTTTACTTTCACATGAAATATTATATTAATTTAACATTAAAAACAATAGGTAAAGTGTTTCTTTTACCCGTTAAAGACAATCAATGTTTTTCAATTTCACATGAAATATTATATTATAAAGAAATTTATCTTATTTCGAATTATAACATAAAATTAAAAAAAAAACAATTTTAAATAAATGACAACAATAAAAAAATATTTAAAAAAAATAAAACTAAAAAAATTATTTAAAATATAACTAAAACATTATTGAATAATGGAGCCTATATCGTCAAAGACAATGAATCTGTAAGAAATATATTTGTGATAGAAAATATATTGGTATAGCATTATGATTGGCTTAAGACTTTCAAATCTCACAACAACCTTCAAATTAGATATTTTTTAATTAGTTTTTCATTTAAAAGTGTTAATTAGATCGGTGATGGTTCTTTATCTCTTAGTGTTAATTAATTAGTATTAATACACTAATAAATTAATGAGTTAATAAATTATTATTAAAGTATGAATACATTATTAAAGTTTTAGTATATTAATAAAGTAAGAATATATTAATAAATACATTATTAAACTATTAATACTTTAATAAATATATTATTAAAGTAGTAATATTTGCATTATTATTAACATAAGTGTATAGCTATCATGATATAAAGAAGCATTCCTCAAAATAATAGAAGCAACAATAGGAGGTCTAGAAAGCATATCAGCTACCTTGTTACTTGTACCCTTGTTATAATTGATTACCAAGTGAAACTGTTGTAGAAAACCCATCCACCTGTAGTGCCGAGATTGTTGCAATTTGGTCTGTGCTTGAAGATACTGTAAAGGTTGGTGATCTGTATGTATAATGGATTCCTTCCCTAATAGGTAGTTCTTCCATTTCTTTACATTCTGGACTAATGCATACAACTCTTTATCATATGTAGGATAGTTAACAACAACTTGGTTAAAAGTTTCAGAGTGGTAACAAATAGGCTTACGCTATTGCATTAGTACTACACCCATGGTGTATTCGTTGGCATTTGTCTCAATCTTAAAAGGTTGTTGAAGATTCGACAATGCTAATACTGGTGTGGTACTGATCTTCCCTTTCAAAGTGTCGAAATATTTTTGTTGCTTTCCTTCCCACCGAAAAGTGTTCTTCACACTAGTTAAGGCATGCATAGGACCTGCTATGAAGAAGAATTTGGGAATGAATCTCCTCCAATACTGGACTGCACCTAAGAAGCTTCGAACTTTGATTACACTTTTTGGCTTAGGTCAATTTACGATTACATCAATTTTGGAAGGGTCAATTTTCAATTGTCCTCCTCCTACAATATGACCTAAGTATACAAGTGCAGTCTTTCCAAATTCACATTTAGACAATTTTGCATACATGATGCAGGAGCATCGCTATCACATCAAAAGGAAGTGGAGGTGGAAGCAAAGTCGACACCTCAACGCATCGAAGGAGCCAAAATCGACCTTAACCAGCTTGGTAGCAGTGTGGAGATATTTTTTATTTTCTCGTTAATTAAATTAGAGTATGTAAAGTTGGGCCACCGTTTGAAACGATGGAACAATTGTAAATCCTTTACATGACTGTAATGTATTACAGGTGTAGGATAATTGCCTTGATTAGTCATTAGGTTGCATTTAATAGAATGTGATAGGATTTATATAGGAAGAAGAAGAGCGAAGAGGCTCTGGGTCCTTAGACAAGTTTTCATTTTATGTCTGTAAGAGATAGCAGTGTAATCATGTTTTTTTCTTTGAAATGAATAGAACATAGAAAATTGACCAAATTGTACAGTGTTGATAATTTTTTACTATTGTTATGTATTCTGTGAATGTATGATCATAGTGAATGAACAAATAATTGAATAAGTTTCAATTGGTTCTCTTTTGTAAGTTATGAAAGGAGTGCATGCAGAGCGCAATGAGTGCGTGTGAGGGAGTCTTTTTCGACTCAAAGTTTAGAAGAGATAGAGGGGGAATTTCGTATGCAAAGTATGACTATTGAGCACAAGGAGTGTGCGTAGAATCAAACTTATTTAATTTTGAAAGCTCAGGAAGTTGAGCGCAGAGTATGCGAGGAGGGCATCAAAAACACTTTTGAAAAAGACGCAAAGTGAAAGTGTGCACCAGGGACGAGGTTTAATTTCATTTTTCAAAAGTTCAGGAGGAGTAGTGGTTTTAATCCTCGAGAGGAAACACATAGAAAATTTTCTAAGTTTTGAAGAGTTGAAGTGTTCAAAGGTGGAGCGCAGAAATTGAAAGTTCGAAGGAAGAATAAGTATGGAGGATTGAGCAGGAAAAATCCTTCAGAAAATAATTTTGAAGACTAGATAAGATCGAGGGTTAAGGTTTATCTAGGAGGAGCCGAAATATTTCAACCTGTTAGATTTGGGAGAAGTCGCGCACTAATTAGCCGTGAGGATCTTTTGGAATTTTGCAAACTAGAATATTTGCAAAGAGTAGAGTGAAATTCACGAAATTCAAAATCGTGAAACGATTGTGACTGTTCGATTGAGGTAGGACACGTGGCGAGAGATCAAAATTTTGCTGACTTGTAGAGTGGAAAGGTCAAAGGACAGAGTTGTGAGGATTCACAAAATCCGAATTTGCAATTTGATCTGAGCCGTTGGATCGAGGAGAGATCTGGACCATTGATTCATTTTGAGGGAAGGAGACATCAGGAGTTCAGACATCGGGAGAAGGGAGGTGAGCGGTCCTCTAAGTTCACGAAACGCGAAGGGGAAAATAGGACCTTTGGATCACGGGGGTTGTGGACCATTGATATGGCAAGTGGAACTCGCAATTTTGGGTTTTGGAAGGATGAGCAAGTGAAGTCACGAAACACGAAATTGCGAAGCACTTGGGAGATTGGCCCCAGGTCATAGCTGGGGTTCATATGGATGAAGGATAAGGGAGGAGCTAGCATGCACTAGGCCCCTATTGAGGTTTCAGAAATCAGAGAGTCGGAGGTTGACTCACATACGATTACCCAACACACGAAATCACGAAACGTCTTTTGAGGATAGGCGTGTGGTCATAAGGCGTGGTCATGTGGGAAAAGGATTGCACCTAGCACTAGTTCACGTGGGTGGAGTTTTGTAAAGACCCGTGGATTTTTCTTATAGGTTTCAACAGGAAATTGAGGATCTTATTCAGCTCATATATTTTCTTGAAGATCCTAAGACTAGGAGGTCACGCAGCCCTTTGGGGAGAAGGGGGTGTCTGCACCAAATGGTATCAGAGCCTGAAAAAGATTTGAAGTTGAACTCAGTGCGTTAGGAATAGTTGAAGCAATGTCATCGAGGGTACGCACAGGACCACCTATAAAAAAACATGCTGTAAGACAAGAAGTGAGAGAACTTCGCCCAAGGTTGGAAGCGATGGAAGCAATGCAAAGGAGAACACCTGCTGCTGAAGATGTCAATGATGCAGAAAGTGAAGAAGTAGAAGTTGAAGAAGCTATAGGGGAAGATGCGGCTAAAGAATGCTTATTGAAAGCTGTTGTGAAGTTGGGAGCTATAGCAAAGATGGACGTCCCAATGTATGAAGGTAACTTTGATGCTGAAGAGTTATTGGATTGGATAAGGTCCCTGGATAAGTATTTTGACCATGAAGATGTTGAGGAAGGAAGGAAGGTGAGACATGCTATCACCAGATTAAAGGGACACACAAAACTATGGTAGGATGAACTGCAGGAAGAAAGAAGGAGCAAAGGAAAACAAAAGATAAATAATTGGGACAGGATGGTAGCCAAATTGAAGGCTAAATTCATACCTAGGGATTACCAAATAGAGTTGTTCAGAAAACTGCAGAACCTGAGATAGAGGAGTATGACAGTGAAAGAGTATATAGAAGATTTCTATAGACTGAATATTAGGACTGGACAAAGAGAGAAGGATGATGAAAATGTTTCCAGGTATATAAATGGCTTGAGGTATGAAATTTAGGATGAAATCAACATGATGACTGTGAGGACAATGGAAGATGCTTATCAGATTCAACTGAAGGCAGAAGAAAAGTTGTCTAGAAACCAGAGTCAGCAGAATAGAAGCAGAGGCTTAAATAGAAGTAAGGGAGTTGTCTATGAGAAGGAACTGAAAGCTAAGGATTAGAATGAGAAATCATATGGTCTCTTTGAAAGAGGAGGAATTTCCCAAAGAAGACCGTTTGGTGAGAGAAATTATTTTCCTCGAGGAAGAGGAAGAAGCAGAGGAGGTGGAGTTAAATGTTATGCCTTTGGAAAGATAGGACACATGTCTTGGGAATGTCCGGAGAGGAAGAGAGAAGGAGGAGGAGAAGCACACATTTTTGAAGCCTAGAAGAATATGGAAGCAGAGGCAGTAGAAGGAGGTCAAAATATTATGATGAGGAAAGTTCTTTTAAAGCCAGAGAAAGAAATAGAAGACCCAGTTTAGCGAACGATGTTGTTCAGGAATGCTTGTAAGATAGAGGACAAAGTTTTTAATATGATTATAGACAATGGTAGTACTGATAATTTAGTACCAACAGAGATGGTGGAGAAGCTGGAGCTAGAGACAACTGCACACACAAGTCCATACAAAGTATCGTGGTTGCAGAAAGGACATCAAGTAATGGTGAGTCAACAATGCAAAGTTGAATTAAAAATAGGAGGCTATAAAGATGAGATTCTGTGTGATGTAATCCCCATGGATGTTTTCCATATTTTGTTGGGGAGACCATGGCAGTTTGATAGGAATGTCATTCATTATGGGAGAAAAAATACTTATACTCTGGAAAAGAATGGTAGAACCCACATGTTACTGCCAATAGAAGAGAAGAAAGAAAAGGAAGAAGCCAACACAAGAATACTTATCATGAGTGGGAAGGAACTCTTGAAGGAGATTAAGAAAGATCAAGAAATGCAATTTGTTGTAGTAAGGAAGACAAGAGTTATCCTTACCAATACTGTTGTGGATGATTTACCTGAAGAAATCCAAGAATTGTTAGAGAATTTTGTTGACATAGTAGTGGATGAGTTGCCTCATTCATTACCACCCATTAGGAGTATTAGTCACCATATTGAATTGATTCCAGGAGCCAGTTTACGAAATAAAGCAGCATATAGGTTGACACCTCGATAGAATGAAGAAGTTAAGAAGCAAGTTCATGAGTTGTTGGATAAAGGTTTAGTCAAGGAAAATATAAGCCCATGTGAAGTTCCAACTATATTGAGTCCAAAGAAGGATGGGGGATGGAGAATGTGTATAGGTATAGATTTCCTTTACCCAGGATAGTTGACTTGATGGATTGTTTGAGTGGAGAAAGATATTTTTCAAAAATAGACTTGAAGAGTGGATATCATCATATAAGAATGAGAGAGGGAGATGAATGGAAAACAAAATTCAGGAAAAATGAAGGTTTGTTTGAATGGATGGTCACGCCATTTGGATTAAAAAATGATCCAAGTAAATTTATTAGGTTGATGAATGAAGTAATGAAGGACTTTATAGGTAAATTTGTCATTGTATATTTGGATGATATGTTAGTTTTAGCAAAACAGAGGAAGAACATTTAAAGCACTTGACATTAGTGATGAGGAGATTGTAGCAAGAAAAGTTGTTAATAAACTTGAAGAAAAGTTATTTTATGAAGACAAAACTCATATATTTGGGTTTTGCAGTTTCTTCAAATGAATTGAAGATGGATCCAGAGAAGGTGAGAGCAATCAAATAATGGTCGTCACCCAGGAGCATATTTGAGGTGAGAAGTTTCCATGGTTTAGAAAGTTTTTATAGTAAGTTTATCATAAATTTTAGTGGTATATGTGCACCCAAGATGGAAACTGTGAATAAGAAACATAAGTATTTTAATTGGACAGAGGAGGCTAAGAAAATATTCAGAGTGTTGAAAAAGAAGATAATAGAACAACTAGTTCTGGTTTTACCAAATTTTGGAAAAACATTCCAGGCGAGGTGTGATGCAAGTGGAATAGCCATTGGATCAGTTTTAATTCAAGATAATAGGCCAGTTTCTTATTTTAGTGAAAATTTGAATGATGCTACACACATAGCCAATTTGTTTTTTAGAGAAGTTTTGAAATTACATGGATTTCCCAAAAGCATAGTTTCAGATAGGGACACTAAGTTTGTAGGACACTTTTGGAGGACTCTATGGAAGAGGCTGGGAACTAATTTATATTTTAGTTCAACATATCACCCTCAGACAGACGGAAAGAATGAAGTGGTGAAAAAGAGTCTCGGAAATTTGTTAAGGAGTTTAGCCACTGAACAAGGTCGTCAGTGGGATCAAATTCTGGCACAGGCAGAATTCACATTTAATAATTCAATTAATAGAAGCACTGGAAAAAGTCCATTTGATATAGTATAAGGAAGACAACCGAGAGGGGTTTCAGAATTGAGAGAATTGGAACAATATGAATTCATGAGCACTGGAGCAGAAGATTTTTCTATAGAAATGCAAAGACTTCATGATCAAGTTAAGAGGAAGATACATGATAGTAATCAAAAGTATAAAGATAGAGTTGATCAGAAAAGAAGGGAAGTTAAATTTGAAGTGGGAGATGAAGTTTTAGCTCATTTGAGGAAGGAAATGTTTCCCAAAGGAACATATAATAAGTTGAATATGAAAAATATAGGACCATGCAATATCCTTAGAAAATTTGCAGCAAATTCTTATGAGATAGAGTTGCTAGACAATGTTGGAATATCACCGATATTCAACGTTGCAGATTTGTATCCTTATAATAGAGATGACACAGAATAATTGGATGATAAGGAAGAGATTCAGTGGGAACAACATATGCCTACAGTAGAAAAACCTCAGATGGAGAAAATTTTAGAACAAAGAGTTGGAAGGAAAACCGAAAGAAAGATATATCCTGAATATTTAGTGAAGTGGAAGGATCACCCTGTGGAAGATTCAAGTTGGGTAACTGAACCTGATACTTTGAAGCATGGAAAAACAGTGAGAGAGCTCATGGACAAGATTCCATGAATATTTTGGCCAGAGGAGTATGATGTAGGAGCATCGTTTTCACATCAAAAGGAAGTGGAGGTGGAAGCAAAGTCGTCACCTCAACACATTGAAGGAGCCAAAACCGACCTTAACCGGCTTGGTCGCGGTGTGGAGATATTTTTTATTTTCTCGTTAATTAAATTAGAGTATGTAAATTCAGGCCGCCGTTTGAAACGACATAACAATTGTAAATCCTTTACATGACTGTGATATATTACAGGTGTAGGATAATTTCCTTGATTAGTCATTAGGTTTCATTTAATTGAGTAGGTAACCGCTAGAGTAGAATGTGATAGGATTTATATAGGAGGAAGAAGAGCGAAGAGGCTCTGGGTCCTTAGACAAGTTTTCATTTTGTGTTTATAAGAGATAGTAGTGTAATCATGTTTTTTTATTTGAAACGAATAGAACATAGAAAATTGACCAAATTGTATAGTGTTGATAATGTTTGACTGTTTTTATTCTGTGAATGTATGATGTTCATAATGAATGAACGAATAATTGAATAATTTTCAATTGGTTCTCTTATGTAAGTTATGAAAGGCATGCATGTAGAGCACAAGGAGTGTGTGTGAGGGAGTATTTTTTGACTCAAAGTTCAGAAGAAATAAAGGGGGACTTTTGTATGAAAAGTGTGCCTATTGAGTGCAAGGAGTGCACGTAGAAGAAAACTTATGTAAGTTTGAAAGATTAGGAAGTTGAGCACAGAGTATACCAGGAGGGCATCAAAAAATATTTTGAAAAATATGCAGAGTGCAAGTGTGCGCCAGGGATGAGGTTTAATTTCATTTTCCAGAAGCTCAGGAGGAGTAGTGGTTTTTATCCTTGAGAGGCAACACTTAGAAAAATTTCTAAGTTTTGAAGAGTTGAAGTGTTCAATGGTGGAGCGTAGAAATTGAAAGTTCAAAGGAAGAATAAGTATGGAGGATTAAGTAAGAAAAATCCTCCAAAAAATAATTTTGAAGACTGGATAAGATCGAGGGTTAAGGTTTATCCAAGAGGAGCCAAAATCTTTCAACCCGTTAGATCTGGGAGAAGTTGCACACTGATTAGCTGTGAGGATCTTTCGAAATTTCACAAACTAGAAGATTTGCAAAGAGTAGAGTGAAATTCATGAAATGATCATGACCGTTCGATTGAGGTAGGACACTTGGTGAGAGATCAACATTTCACTAAATCGTAGAGTGGAAAGTTCAAAGGACAGATTCATGAGGATTCGTGAAATCCGAATTTGTGATTTTATTTGAGTCGTTGGATCAAGGAGAGATCTTGATCATTGATTCATTTCGAAGGAAGGAGATATCGGGAGTTCGGATATCGGGAGAAGGGAGGTGAGAGATCCTCCAACTTCACGAAATGTGAAGTCCCGATACACGAAGGGGAAAACAGGACCATCAGATCACGGGGGTTGTGGACCATTGATATGGTGAGCGGAACTCACAAGTTTTTGTTTCAGAAGGATGAGCAAGTGAAGTCATGAAACGAGAAATCGTGAAGCACTTGGGAGATTGGCCCTGGATCATAGCTTTGGGTCATATGGATGAAGGATAAGGGAGGATCTAGCAAGCGCTAGGCCCTTGTCAGGGTTTCGAAAATTAGAGATTCGGAGGTTGACTCACATACAATTACCTGACACGCGAAATCGCAAAATGCCTTTTGAGGATAGGCGTGTGGTCATAAGGCGTGGTCACGTGGAAAAAGGCTTGTGCCTAGCGCTGGTTCACGCGGGCATAATTTTTTAAAGACCCATGGATTTTTCTTAGAGGTTTCAGCAGGAAATTGAGGAGTTGCTTCAACTCAGAGATTTTCTTGAATATCCTAAGACCAGGAGGTGGCACAACCCTTTGAGGAGAAGGGGGAGTCTGCACCAATACAACTTCTCCCTTTGTAAAGTATCCAATACTTGCTTTACATGCCTCATATGCTCATCCCATGTCCTGCTAAAAACAAGAATGACATCTAAATATATAATCACAAAGTCATCTATGAAAGGCCTAAATACATCATTCATCACATGCATGAAAGTTGTCGGAGCATTACAAAGCCCAAATGACATAACCAACCACTCAAAAAATCCCTATTTGGTTTTAAAGGTAGTTTTCCATGCATCTTGTTCTGCGACTCTGATTTGATGATATCCACTGTGAAAATCCAACTTAGTGAAATGGACAACATTCTTCAATTGATCAAGTAAATCATCTATATGAGGAAGAGGGTATCGATTTTTCACCGTGATTTTATTTAAGGCCCGATAATCGACATACATTCACCATGTGCCTTCCTTCTTTGGCACCATCACGATCGAAGAACCAAAAGGAAATGAACTGGGCCTGATGACCCCTTGATCCAATAAGCCCTGTACTTGCTTCTTGATCTTTGTCATCTCCACAACTGACATCCTATACATGCCCCCATTAGGCAAAGGAGAATCTTGATGAAGATGTATCTCATGTTGGACTTCCCTCTTAGGAGGTAATCCATCTGGTTCCTGAAAAATGTCATCATACTTAGAAACAATATCAATTAATTCCTTTTTATGAGATGGATCACACCCTTGGAAAGCCTCGGATGTCCAGACATCTTTCTCTCTGACGACAATGAGTACATATCTCTTATTAGTGTTTATGAGTCTTTTCATTTGTCTTTCACTAACAAGTGTGGTATTTACCCTCATGATGTGTGCTCTAACAATATATTCCACTCCCCCCTTAGTAAGGTAGTATTTTTTCTAATGTTGAAAGAAGACTTATTTCTATTATAAAGATACAGACTTCCAAACACTATGCCACATATATCAAGTGGTAAAACATCCAAATCAACTTCATCAATAAATTTTGAAGCAATAGCAAATCTTATCCTACATTGTTTGTTGGCATTAAGTTTTGCTTTGTCGCATACCCAACCAAGAGGATAAGGTTTCAGATGTGGTTTCATTTCAAGACCCATTTTCTTGACAAGTTCTTCAGATATTAATTTTACTTGGGAACCCGAATCAAATAATGTATCTATCTCAGTATGCTTAGATAAAACTCTTATGTGAAATAACTCATTCCTCTTTCGTTCATCAACATGAGATTCATCATTGGAACTAGAACTAGCATGAAGAGAATCTTTACCTTGTACTCCAACCATTGTGATCTTTCCTTCATATCCTGAATCGAAACCAAGATCTTGTTGTACCGTAGAAACGGTCTTTGTCTTCCCCTTTCCACCAAACTATTTTGGTTTCTTTTCCAGATGCAGTTTCCAACAATGTTCTTCATCGTGACTGCTCTTTTTGCAATGAGTGAAAGATGGTTTTCCTCCTCTCGTCACTATAGAAATCTTCTTGTACTTCCTTTTAAACTTCTTAAAAGTCTTCTGTGGGAAATTGGAAGGTTTCTTTGTGGGATTTTCTTGAATAATTTTCCCCCTGTTTTCTAGGTGAGTGGCTTTCACACAAACTTCGTCAAGATTAGCGGGGTTAAACAAGAGAAAAGTATGTTGAATATAATTGTGAACTGCGCCAATATACTTCATTACAGTCTCATAAGAATATAAAGGAATGTTCAATGCAAGATATTTTTCCTAAATTCTTCTGTGAAACTTTGTACGATTTGTCCTTTAATTTTCCTTAAGGTTTTCCATTTCATCATTTATTTATGTAAATACCCTAATGGATATAATTATTTCCCGATCACTGATTTAAACTCCGACCATGAGGAAATAATCTTACCACACTTACTTTCATCCTGAAGCTTTCTCTCCCACCATACGAGAGTAGTTCCTTCCAACCGAAGAGAAGCCCGTTGAACTTTAACTTCCTCTTCATCAATATGTTGGACTCGGCAATACACTTCAACCTATCAGATCCAATTATCTATCTTTTTAGGATTAGCATATCCATTAAACATATGTAAAGAGAATTTTACATCAAGCTTCAATAATGGTTTCTTAAAAGAGGTTTTTTGGCTAGAATGATGATAATGATGAGAATTATCAGAGGAAGAAGAACTAGAACTCAAAGGTGAAGATGGAGGCTTGGGAGGATCTGCTCCATCCCCTTGGTTTACTAAAGCATCATCATATGTATGTGCTTCCTTTTTCTTCCCTTTAATATTCATCCTCTTCTCGCAATCTCCATACATTCGCTTGACCATTTATGACATGCGATAAAAGACCATGTGAATTTTTTTCTCCTATTCATCATGCTTGTCCTCTTCTGCCATTTTCTTCCTTCTGGATACAAGACCAACTTCAGGATTGAAAGTATTTAGATTTCCTTTACCCTGCTTATGCTTGGCCCTAGTAAGCATTCACACTCAACAATTAAAGTAAAAAATGACTGCTCTGATACCAACATGATCCAGGATCTTTTCATCGCGACTTATAAAGAATTGTATTAAATGAGCATAAATTAATGTGCACCATTAAAGAAGCGAAAACTTAGAAATGAAGAGACATAAGCATCAAATATGAACACACAAACTTGATAACAGAGTTCTTCCCTGGTGGAGTACGTCTCTGGGTCCTGTTCTCAAATGGGTAGGCTCTTTTATTAACTCAACAAAAGAATTTGGAAAATACATAAATATACCTCATTCTGAAATCCAATTGCATAAATAATGCCTAGATTAGAAAACAAACATCACCATTGGATTCGTGGCATATAATTACCCAAAAATGATTGTCTCCACGCTTTGATATGACTCTGGCACTCCAAGGCCCAAGAGAAATCTTGTCTCGGTTTCTATGCCCTCTGTACCTACAATTATGACAACATCTATCTCGAAATTTGTGTTGGATTGTACAGTACGATCACGTGCATCCCCCCTCGCTCTGGTCGAAAAAACATTCTTAAATATTAAATGTGGTGGATGTGCCAAGGAACACCCCTTGGTGTGTTGGTTAGAGCAGAGTTTTAAAGGCTTTGTACTAGCAGGAGGTTCCGTGGTCGAACCCATCAGCCTCTGTTTTTGGTAGTGTTTAACATATATATTTATCCATAGTTTAAACCTTATCTATGTTTAGCTGTTCACTAGTAACTCTGCTAACAACTGTGTATATTTTGTGTGGTCCACCATATTTGGTTGACCTGCCAATTCTTTTTTTAAAACAAAAATCATTCACGAGCTAACATTGGGCATTCTCGGGATGCCACGTGTCACCCCATGATTGGGCTACGTGGCGCCTGCTAATTCTCTTGCTCGTATACTGACATGGCTCACCCTGTCACCACCATACTAAAACGTGGTGCTCCCTGGGTGGTGCCACATGGCATCTCCTGGGGGTGCCACATGGCACTTCCCTATTGGTCCATATGGACCCTTGAAAAGTACACTGGTGGGTGACATGTGGCGGTCTATGGTGCTACCACGTTGCAAGTTGATGTAAACATATGTATGATGATGTCACCCTACCATGTTAGTTGTTGACGTCATGATGATGTCAATAGTATGGATGATGATGTGTCCCCTGCTGATTGGTCCTGGTTGACCACATCTTTGACTGTGAATATCTTTCAAACTGTAACTCTGTTTGACGAGAAGTTTGCACCATTAGAAAGATTGCGAAGTTATCTTCGTGATCATGTTGTTTTCACTGAGTTTTGGGAACTTTGAATTTTTTCCCTTTCTCTATCTACCAAATCCATTCTAAGCTACCTCTGTGACTTCTAAGTTATTATTAGCCTTCTCTGGATCCTTTTTGGATCAGCACTCCATCCAGATCAGCTGTCACACCCTTAAGACTTCAAATTGGTCTAAATCTATTTTGGTTTGCTAGCTTCGATTGGACAGGTGAATAGCCTAGTGTGGGCTCTCCCATACACTGCCATGTCTTCTTTGATAAGACATTTACTTCAGATCCTAGGTCCAATATAACATATCCCATGTTGAAATCGTTATTATTGGCATTCAATATAAATTCTTTGCTTGTCCTCCTTCTTGCATGGAGGTGATTGAATGTTCTATGTTCTAATTCCCCTCAGTGTTTGTGTTACATCTATCTAGTAGATTCTGTAAGATTGTAATAGATGATGGATCTTTGAATAACTGAACATAGGATTGCAGAAAAGTTAAGATATTACTTACTTGGTCTCTAGGGTGCACTTCATTGTTGTGGTCCATTGTTGATGGAATTTCATATGTGGGGACATCTTGAGTATGTTTCATGGTAGATGTAGACGCACAATTCTGTTGGATAAACTCTTTTTTTGCCTCCTTGAAGGTTTCCTTCTCCTTTCTTGCATCAAACCACTTTGGTGGATCAATATTCTTCTTCACCCACTAGTGTTGTACTGGCTCTTGTTTGACTACGTCATCTCTTGTTTTAGCGCCTCCACGCATAACTATGTTGATATTTCTTCCATCATCCTTGGATTATCCATATATCCACTGGACATTCTAATTGCTCTGATTTTGTTTTTCTAATTGTTCTAATTCTATTTTTCTGAGTGTTGGGCATTCCTCCATATCATGATCTGTTGCACGAAAATACATGCATGTCGCAGGTGGAAGTGGACATTCCCTTGCATAATTCCCTGGTTGTTGGAATTTATGGCACACTACTAGACCTCTTCCTCATCCAAATCCTCCTATGCCTCATCCTACACCTCTCTATCTAGCGTGATCTCCACGCAGTGTATTATACTGGGGTACCTGATTGTACTATGCAGGGTTATACTGTGGTTGTGCAGTGTTGTACTTTAGCTGCAAATTGTTATCTTGTTGCAGCGCAGTGTTATACTGAGGTGGTACCTAATTAAACTGAGTGGCAACTTTTCCTGTCATCATTTATTCTTACACCCTATACGTATCTAAAGTTCGTTCCCTCATCAAATCCATTGTTCTGCAATCTTTATCATCATGCTTTACTGACTTGCAAAAAGTACAATATGCATTATTTGTTACTTCCTGGTACTTTTTCATCATTGGAAAATGATATCGATCATGTTTATGTGTTTTACATATCTCTCACCACATTCCTCCTGTTGATAAAGGGTTTGGTAGCCCTATCGCCATGTACTGCGTGAAAGTTGGGCAGTCATTCTTGTGGTGTCCTTCCATCCTGCATGTGGTACACCAAACAACTTATCTTTTCTCTTTTCCCCTATTCTAGTTTAGTTGAAATGTGAGGTTCTTCAGATACTCCTTTAACTCCTCTATTGATGGATCTATCTTCTAGTACCAGTTCTCCTAGAGTTGTAGGGTTTCCTGTAGAGCCTCTTCTTTAGTTTGAAACTTTTGTTGCCTCAAAGGGTATTTCAGATGTGGTAATAGTGAGTTCACAAAGAGATGTCGATGTTGCATGTCAGTCATGACCTATTTAAAATTACCCTTCAACCGTTTGAACCTTTGATAGATCTCCCAAATAGAATCTCTTGGTTTCTGTCTGATCTCAATCATCTCATTCATGTACTGATCTTATGAGATTTCTTTTCTAAAATTCATTTATCAGTAGCTTCTTGACATCTGCAATCATCCTTGTTGTTTGTGGTGGACTGTTTACTGCTAATCTCATGTACCAATATAGTGTGCGTTCTCTTAGCGTTATAGATAACTATGCAAGTTTTTTATCCTCATATGTGATCTTCTTGGCTTCCCAAATATTCTCATAGACAAGCAAGTGCTTTTCAGGATCCTCTGATGCTTCTCCCTTGAATTAGAGTAACCTGATGGTGGGATCATGTCCTTCCATATTGAACGATGAGGGACTACGACCTCTATGCAGTTGATGCAGGAGCATCCACACTTCCTAAAATGAACCAGCGCGAGGAGAAGAAGATAACAGCTGGACAAGCCAGCAACCTTTTTGATTTCAAATTTTACCTTGGTATTGTTGCGCCGTCGTTTCACTAAAGACATTCAAGGCTGAGCGCATTTGTAATATAATGTAGATAAGGAGGCATTTAACAATTTTAAATGCTGGTAGATAGGGTTAGTTGTAGATTAGACAGTTTCATCTTCCAGGAGGGAAAACGAATATAGAAACCCTCCTTGTGTAAATTGATCTATTATTCAGCATTAGAAGAAAAAAAGAAGGCAGAGCAGAGAGCTGGTGAAGAAACTCCATGTACAGACATTGAATTAATAGGAAAGATTTTATTCAATTCCATGGATGTGTTTAGTCTCTTTGTGTTGTTGGCATTATGCTGTTGCATGCTTGCTTCTTTTTATTCTTATCTTCTATATGCTGCTTATGTGATTGCATATCAGGTTAGAAACCTGAGAGAGTGAGTTTCAATTGTTTCTCTACTTGAGCCAGGAGATTCCTACATAGATTGCAGTTGAGTTCCTCCGCATAGAGTGCGTCGAGGAGGCCAAGTAGTTGAACCTTTGTTCTCGTTTGCCCAGGGTGAGTTGGGATTGTTCAAGTCGTGCAGGTGAGTGCAGGTTGGACGCGAGGCTTAGTAACAAGCCTGGGTAAAGAAATCCCGGAAAGACTTCAACACTTTGAAGGTCCTTGAAGTTGGGTACAGGAAGTGCGTGAAAGTTCTCTGAAGGAGTCAGAAGGACAAAGCTCAGGAGAGATAGTTCTTTTGTTCACTGTGGGAGCCGACCCCAGTGAAGTTCACACAGGACGAAGGTGGTAGACTGGAGGGTTCTCCAGAGGAAGAGAATCTACGGGTTGAAATCCCCGTGAAGTTCCGCGAAGTCCCGAGGACCGTCAGATCGTAGAGAAGATGCGCGAAATATAACCCGTGAGCACAGGTGGAGAAGAGTCAAAGTCCATCGGGCTTCGGGGTCTCGGCATTCGGGGATTTATAAGACAAGAGGTTTACACCTTGTGAAATCGCGAGTTGCGATTCCCCGAATCGATCTTAGTCGTTGATCGGAGAAGGGACACGTGGCACGGGATCCCTATGGATCGGGTTTCAGCATTCGACATTCCCGGAGGCAAGGGTTCAATCCCTTTCAAATCACGACTGACGATTTCCTGAATCGATCGGAGCTGTTGATCGGAGGGAGGACACGTGGCGGAAGATCTGGAGGAGTCAGGATTCGGGGTTTTGCAGGGCCTGTGACCTTGTGTATCAGGAGGCGCGAACTCCCGAATCGCGAAATCCCGATAGAACGAGAGGGAGACAGGTGTCAAGAAGTAGGCCTCCCCAGGAGATGTCGACATGTGGCATCGGAGAATCGGGATTCGGGGTTTTGTGATGCAAGTAACTGGTGACCGGTAAAAACGCGATCCCGCGATCCCCGATCGCATGAGAAAGAAGGTGACGTGGCTGAAGTGGGACCTCGAGAGCGAGGGAAGGACAGGTGTCATCGGACTTCGGGGTTTCGGTGTTCGGGAAATCGGGGTTCTCGACGCCCAAGAGTTCTTGCATCGTGGATTCACGATCCGTGAAATCCCGAAGAGGACGTGGCAGAGTGGGATTTCGAAGATCATAGGAGGACAGGTGGCGTGCTGTCGGAGTTCGGGGTTCGGGGTTTTGTGTTGCACGGGACGTGCGACAACACTACCGCCGATTTCTCGATAGGGAATTTCCCCGATAAGGGAGGACGTTGACCCATTGACCATCGGGGTTCGAGGTTTGGAGCTACTTGTGGGTTGTGCTCACGTGAACTGCCGATTCCCGAAACGCGATTTCTCGAGCCCCGAAGGGGGAGATCGCCGAGAAGGAGACAACTGTGGTGAAGAACTCCCGAGGGAGTTGAAGAGCGTTGACTCTTCGGGCCCGTGAGAAACAGAAGGTCCTGGTGGAGCGACCGACTTGCTCGGTGAGGGGAAGGTTGCGTCAGAGTGGTATCAGAGCCGGAGTACCTTTTCTTTCTGAAGCAGAGATAGAGAGACATAATGCCGCCCAGGAGAGAAAGGCAGTCACCTGATCGTGAGGACAGGGATGCACGAAGAAGGGGTAGGCAGGCAAGGAATCCAGAAATGGAGCGTCAAATACGAGATCTCAGGGTGAGACTCGAAGATATGGAGGCCACACAGAGGCGTGGAGCAGGTGCAGCAGAGTTCAGTGATCCTGAGGTTGAAGAGGAAGTTGGACACGACCAAGAAGAGGTCGCCGCAAAAGATGCCTCGACAGAGAGGTTGATCAGAGCCATTTCGAGGATGAGCTCGAAGACGAAGATGGATATTCCCGTCTATGAGGGAAATCTAAACGTAGAAGAGCTACTGGATTGGATCAGAGCACTCGACACCTACTTCGACTACGAAGACATCGAAGAGGACAAGAAGGTAAGGCATGCCGTCACGAAGCTGAAGGGACATGCAGCCTTATGGTGGGACGAGCTGCAGGCAGACAGGCGTTCCAAAGGCAAACAGAAGATC
>ML781433.1:833773-867950 GCA_009831015.1 Picea engelmannii | reverse complement strand
AAGAAGTGTTCCTTTATGCAGACCGAACTCATATATCTGGGGTTCGTTATTTCGGCTAACGAATTGAAGATGGATCCTGAGAAGGTGAACGTGATCAGGAATTGGCCATCGCCAAGGAATGTTTTCGAGGTAAGGAGCTTTCACGGTTTTGCAAGCTTCTACAGGAAGTTCATTCGAAACTTCAGTGGAATCAGTGCTGCAATAATGGATACGGTGAAAAAGCGGCATAAAAATTTTCAGTGGACAGCCGAGGCTGAAAGGAGCTTCACTCTGTTGAAGCGGAAGATAACTGAGCGAACAGTGTTAGCGTTGCCATATTTTCAGAAGACCTTCCAGGTGAAGTGTGATTCCAGTGGGTATGCTATTGGAGGGGTTTTAAGTCAGGATGACAGGCCTATTGCATATTACAGCGAGAAGCTGGATGATGCAAAACTGAAGTACTCCACATATGATAAAGAATTCTATGCCATTATCCAGGCATTGAAAAAGTGGAGACATTATCTCATCCCCAAGGAATTTGTTCTGTACAGTGATAATCATGCGTTACAGTTCGTGAGTCAGCAAGAGAAGCTGAATCAAAAGCATGCGAAATGGGTGGAATATATGCATAATTTCACCTTTGTCATAAAGCACATTTCGGGGACTGCGAACAAGGTAGCTGACGCCTTGAGTCGCAAATGTTTATTGCTGCAGGAATTCAGGGTCAAGACTTTAGGTTTTGAAAATTTAAAAGATATGTGTGCAGGCGATGTTGATTTCGGTGAAGCTTATGAAGCAGCCAAGAATCTGGTGCTCAGAGACAGGAGCCCGTGGATAGATTTCTTGATACAGGATGGATTTCTATTCAAAGGCAATCAATTGTGCATTCCAGATTGCTCTATGAGAGAGAATTTGGTAAAGGAAAAACACAGTGGAGGCTTAGCAGGTCATTTCGAACATGACAAGACATTCGCCAAGCTGGGCGAATCATATTTTTGGCCAGGAATGCGTGCAGATGTGAAGAAATTTGTTGACCGATGCAGAATTTGTCAACACGCGAAGGGCAGGAAACAGAACACAGGGTTATATCAGCCATTGCCTATACCCGAAAGGCCATGGGAAGCCATTAGCATGGACTTTGTGTTGGGATTACCGAGAACTTAGCGAGGAGTTGATTCCATCTTTGTTGTGGTGGACAGGTTTTCAAAGATGGCACATTTCATCCCGTGTCATAAGACCAGCGATGCAACCCACATCGCAAATTTATTTTTCAAGGAGATTGTAAGATTGCATGGATTACCGAGAAGCATAGTCTCGGATCAGGATACCAAGTTCATAGGTCATTTTTGGAGGACGCTATGGAAGAAGCTGGGAACCGATTTAGCATTCAGTTCGGCTTACCATCCGCAGACAGATGGGCAGACGGAAGTAGTCAACAGAAGCTTGGGGGATCTATTGCGAAGCCTAGTGGTGGAGCATCACACCAGTTGGGATCAGATCCTACCGCAGGCAGAGTTTGCGTACAACAATTCGGTGAATCGGAGTACAGGTAAGAGCCCGTTCCAAATTTTGTATGGAACACAACCAAGAGGATTTTCTGAGTTCAGGGAGTCAGAACAGGCTGAGACTAGCAGCGCCAGGGCTGAGGAATTTGCTGAAGCGATGCAAGAGCTTCACGCACAGGTGAAGCAGCGACTGATGAAAGCGAACCAGGAATATAAACACAGAGCCGATCAGAGGAAAAGACAACTTCAGTTTGAGGTTGGGGACATGGTTCTAGCGCACTTGAGGAAAGAAAGGTTCCCTAGGGGAACATATAACAAACTCAAGATGAAGAAAATCGGGCCATGCAAGGTCCTGAAGAAATTTGGGGAAAATGCATACGATCTTGAGTTGCCAGAGGGCATCGGGATATCTCCGATTTTCAACATTTCGGATTTATACCCATATAAGGCCAAAAATGCAGGAGCTGGGAGTGTTGAGGAACCAGTCATCCAGTGGCAGAAGCAGTTGCCAATGGCACAGAAACCTCAGATAGAGTGCATTCTGGAAAAAAAAGGAGGAAAGAAGACCAGGAGAAAGCAATATTTTGAATACCTGGTGAAGTGGAAAGATCACCCAGTGGAGGATGCCAACTGGGAAACAGAGGAAGAAATTCAGAAGCGTGGGCACACCGTGCAGGAACTCATGGACAGGAGCCCATGAAACCTTTTTGAGCCGAGGAGTATGATGCAGGAGCATCCGCACTTCCTCAAATGAACCAGCGCGAGGAGAAGAAGATAACAGCTGGACAAGCCAGCAACCTTTTTGATTTCAAATTTTACCTTGGTATTGTTGCGCTGTCGTTTCACTAAAGACATTCAAGGCTGAGTGCATTTGTAATATAATGTAGATAAGGAGGAATTTAACAGTTTTAAATGCTGGTAGATAGGGTTAGTTGTAGATTAGACAGTTTCATCTTCCAGGAGGGAAAACGAATATAGACACCCTCCTTGTGTAAATTGATCTATTATTCAGCATTAGAAGAAAAAAAGAAGGCAGAGCAGAGAGCTGGTGAAGAAACTCCATGTACAGACATTGAATTAATAGGAAAGCTTTTATTCAATTCCATGGATGTGTTTAGTCTCTTTGTGTTGTTGGCATTATGCYGTTGCATGCTTGCTTCTTTTTATGCTTATMTTCTATATGYTGCTTATGTGATTGCATATCAGGTTAGAAACCTGAGAGAGTGAGTTTCAATTGTTTCTCTACTTGAGCCAGGAGATTCCTGCATAGATTGCAGTTGAGTTCCTCCGCATAGAGTGCGTCGAGGAGGCCAAGTAGCTGAACCTTTGTTCTCATTTGCCCAGGGTGAGTTGGGATTGTTCAAGTCGTGCAGGTGAGTGTAGGTTGGATGCGAGGCTTAGTAACAACCCTGGGTAAAGAAAGCTCGGAAAGAATTCAACACTTTGAAGGTCCTTGAAGTCGGGTACAGGAAGTGCGTGAAAGTTCTCTGAAGGAGTCAGAAGGACAAAGCTCAGGAGAGATAGTTCTTTTGTTCGCTGTGGGAGCCGACCCCAGTGAAGTTCACACAGGACGAAGGTGGTAGACTGGAGGGTTCTCCAGAGGAAGAGAATCTACGGGTTGAAATCCCCGTGAAGTTCCGCGAAGTCCCGAGGACCGTCAGATCGTAGAGAAGATGCGTGGAATATAACCCGTGAGCACAGGTGGAGAAGAGTCAAAGTCCATCAGGCTTCGGGGTCTCAACATTCAGGGATTTATAAGATGAGAGGTTTACACCTCGTGAAATCGCGAGTTGCGATTCCCCGAATCGATCTGAGTCATTGATCGGAGAAGGGACACGTGGCGCAGGATCCCTGTGGATCGGGTTTCGGCGTTCGGCGTTCCCAGAGGCAAGGGTTCAATCCCTTTGAAATCGCGATCGACGATTTCCCGAATCGATCGGAGCTGTTGATCGGAGGGAGGACACGTGGTGGAAGATCTGGAGGAGTCAGGATTCAGGGTTTTGCAGGGCCTATGACCTTGTGTATCAGGAGGCGCGAACTCCCGAATCGCAAAATCCCGATAGAACGAGAGGGAGGCAGGTGTCAAGAAGTAGGCCTCCCCAGGAGATGTCGACACGTGGCATCGGAGAATCGGGATTCGGGGTTTTGTGATGCAAGTAACTGGTGACTGGTAAAAACGTGATCCCGCGATCCCCGATCGCACGAGAAAGAAGGTGATGTGGCTGAAGTGGGACCTCGAGAGCGAGGGAAGGACAGGTGTCATCGGACTTCGGGGTTTCGGCGTTCAGGAAATCGGGGTTCTCGACGCCCAAGAGTTCTTGCATCGTGGATTCGCGATCCGCGAAATCCCGAAGAGGACGTGGCAGAGTGGGATTTCGAAGATCATAGGAGGACAGGTGGCGTGCTGTCGGAGTTCGGGGTTCGGGGTTTTGTGTTGCACGGGACGTGTGGCAACACTACCGCCGATTTCCCGATAGGGAATTTCCCCGATAAGGGAGGACGTTGACCCATTGACCATCGGGGTTCGGGGTTTGGAGCTACTTGTGGGTTGTGCTCGCGTGAACCGCCGATTCCCAAAACGCGATTTCTCGAGCCCCGAAGGGGGAGATCGCCGAGAAGGAGACAACTGTGTTGAAGAACTCCCGAGGGAGTTGAAGAGCGTTGACTCTTCGGGCCCGTGAGAAACAGAAGGTCCTGGTGGAGCGACCTGCTTGCTCGGTGAGGGGCAGGTTGCGTCAGCAGTGTAGATATTTGACTACTGCTTCCTGAACTAGCTCCTCCATCTATTGTTCCTTGGTTGGGTTTGCTTACTGTTGTCTTTCTTCCACTAAAATTCGGTTGTCTAAATGGTGGTGTTGTTTCTGGTGTATTAGTCGCACATGGGTTTATGGGTTCCACACTGACACTAACATGGATAAGAGTTTTTCCTTCTATTCATGCCCTTGGGCCTCTCATCTTCCTCTCATACGTTGCGTGCAGGATTTCCTCAATCTGCTCCACATCCCAGAGATCCTCTACCTCTTATTCATCACTTGCTAAGCCCTCTCTTTGTGTTATGGATCTCTTTTTATTGTTCATCCTATATTGGTAGGGTACTCCACTGTGTGTTTTTCCATCTCTTGACATGATTTTCTTGATCTGATCTTCCTCCATCATGATTGGGTCCAAGGCCTCCTCATTCTTTCCTTTATCCATTTCTTCCTCCATTTCTTCATCTCTTGTCAGTGCTTCCTCCCTTCCCCCATGCACGTAGGGAAGTTTAGTTGTTTGAATCCATAGTCATTACACCTTTGTTATACAGTAATATCTTTATGGAAGTAAATAACGATCAAATATACCTTCCTCGTGGTCCTCTTATAAACTATTGCTCTACTGCATTGTAAGACTTCGCAGTATCTACTGCAAATTTTGTGATAAATCCTGCAACAATATTGTCTAACCAGAAATATACTGCATGTGAATTTGTTATCAACTTGTTGTAATTGAGTGATCTCCACAGGATTCCACTCTAATGTCTGATTCGATTTGTCGTGTGGTTGTCTTTCAACCTCAATATCCACTCTTGCAACACATGTGGGAAATCATATAAAAATACTTCATGCAAGTCACTAAATACATACTTGTCCAGATATTTGTGCGGTGTTATTTTAGGGTTTCTATCGTCTTTCTACGCAAACACCATCTCCTTTGTCTTTAACCAGCTTTCGATATCTACCTTCGTTGGATTCCACGGCCTGAACATCCCCTTCTATACCTCCATTTTCTATGTGATTCTTTCACGGATCCCACTCACTCAATCCCATGCAGTTCCAACCAACAATAAAACCATTTGTTCTCTATACCTAATCATATTTCTTCTTTAAGGATGACCCAAGTTCATATCTAAAAAATATTCCAACAAAGCCCTCTAAAACTATCGACCCTCCTTGTAAACCAGTAGGAAACAAAACACATAGAGTGTACTATGCAGTCTCACCCAATATAGTTCTATGGGTGACTGTAATGCTCAAGTTCTTGCAGTCTGGGAATGAGTGTGGATCCGAGATTGTACTTTTTGATCTTCATTTATTTACTATCTCATCCATCTAAATTTAATATACTATCATTCTTTATCCATGCATGTAAATCAACATATCTAACTACTTCATCAAGACATTTATATAAGAGTTTACCATTGAAAAAAAAGACATAAAAAATAAACAAGTCACATAACACATGATCTACCGTGGTTCACCCCCTCTTGGGCTATGTCCAAAAATATTTGGCTCTCAATCTCTTTTATTATGGTTTTTCAATATATCGCGTCGTGCACACTACAATCTCTGGTCTTTCAATCACTACAGGCTCCTCGATCTCTGTAAGGCTGACTAGATTGCATCAGGCTCCTCAGCCTACAATCTAACCCTCAGGATCAAGTTACCAGACACTCCTCTAGCTCAACAACTTACAAAACGTTACAACTATTACAATCTCTTTTCCCTCTACGCAAAACAATCTTCCTTTTCATACTAACCCACCTAACCTAGACCCCCTAGGTACTTACTTATACATATTCTTGGCTTATCAGCCATTACAATATCTTAAAAAAACCCTAACCCTAATGTAGTTAGGTTTCCTTGCATGCATGCCTTGCATGCTTTCCTCGCATGTGCTACTTTTCCTTCCAGATGTCTTTTCCCCACTTCGTGCTTTTCTCTCCAAAAATAGCATTTTCCCCAAAATGGGCCCATGCCCAAGAGTTTCCAAGATAGAAAGTGTGGAAGAAGGCTACTATTGTGACATGGAAACCCTGTGATATGTCATGATCATGATATAAAATTTTGTGATGTGGTAACACGGGCCAGAGGGATGTGTCGACAGAGCAAGCCATAGGGATACCTCTGTTGTAAGACTCAAATAATTCTTTGAAATTCTTCTTGTGTGAGAAATCCTTGGCAGTCAAGATGGATCACCCGATGGAATTCATAGCAGAGAAGGGTATGCATGAGCCTGAGCCTAGAGGGTGAGTGGTTGCAAGGAAGAGGAGACTTCGATAAATCTTGTAAATTGTTGAGTGGGATCATGAGAACAATGGGTATGTCAAGGAAAACAATGAGACACGTAAATGAGACAACCATATTGATGTAGATCCATGAATTGCACATACACATATTGTGTTGATATGAAAATATTTCTCTTGAATTATGAACAACAATAAAATGGTTTTGCATGAAATTGTGATTAATATGTTTGTTTCTTGAAATGGTTGTAGGCGTTTGCTAGATACAAAGAGTTTGAGAAAGCACCATACAAGGAAAATTAAAACATCGCTAAAGTAGATAAAATATGGAAGCATGGATGGTGTTTCTAAAATGTAAAGAACACTGAGGACAGTGTTCCTTTAAGGGGGATGGGATTGTAATACCCATGTTTCCCCCAGTTTGCAAATATAATTATATTACTGTTGATTTAAAATTCCAACCAAAAAATTGTGGGGTGAATCCTTAAAAGTACTGGCCATGATACCACTAGAGGGATTAGTAAGGGGATAGAGAAAGGGGATTCATTTCTAGAATATTCCAAGACACCTTGATAAATGATGTAGAGGAAATAATCATAATTCCTCTAGCTTGTAGATAAAGAAATTTTTTTAATGAGAAGAGGTTGGTAGTTGAACAACCAACCTCCATCAATGAATGTAGTTATGGAGAATTAATAGAGGGAATGATATTTTCACCTTATTTTTTCTAGATTGACCCAAATTCCTTCTGACAAAATAAAACTAGGGATTGTTTGTGAACCTTGCCAAGTAGTGGTGTTAAAGAGAACCACATGAGTACAGATATCGAGAGAAGAGGGTAGACTAGAAGAGGTTTGTAGAGGACCTGAGGAAAGGGGAGTGTTGCAAAGAGAACTAGTAGAAGACATTGCAGGGGAACCCAACCTAAGGTCAGAGGCCATAGGCTTGATGCCGAAAAGGAAAGTGGTAAACCTTGAAGAGGTCCGAGCTAGGAAGGGTGAAGGAGTGTAACCTTCACACACCAATATCCATGAGAACCCGAGAGAGATTATCTAGTGGTATCATGGCTTGGAACGGGGGTGGTTAGAAAGATAAGAATGAGTGAATTTGAGCCTATGGTTGGGTGGGAAGGTGAACACCCACAGTGAGTTGGTTGGTTAAATTTTTCACTGAACAGATAAGTATTTTCATGCTCACTATGTAGGGGAAAACAAATTATTATTGTTTGTATTTTCTCTTAAATGTGCATGCCTGCAAATGAACTGAATGGTTGTAACTTGTGATGCAATTATAGTAATGATTCCTATTTCATGGGTAAATCCTTGCATTTGAATGACTGTAGGATGGAAGGAATTGTGCATGCCTTGCAAAACTAATTTTGAGCATCCTATAATTTTCTCAGATAAAGAAAATGAACTTGTGATTATGCTTTCTGTGTGCACGAGGGGTAAATCTCTCTCTCTCTCTCTCTCTCTCTCTCTCTATAAATATATATATATATATATATATATATATATATATATATATATATATATATAGTACTAGGATCCCAAATAAAGGAAGCTATATCCATATGAAAAAAATAATAAATCCAAGGGGGATGCAACACTAAACTCTCCCTAAAAGGGGTAGTAAACTGATTGTAGACCCTGTGTGTAGGAGGCCGGAGAAGTATGTTAAACTCTAAAAATTTTATGTTTCGGGGAAAGTTTTTCAGATCTCTAAGTCTTCATCAAAGGCTCATGAGCCAAGGGAAATAATGATAAACTCTGGTAGAAAGAGTTTGGAAGAGATGGTGGGATAGTCAAGTCCCAAGATTATCCCTCGTTTTTCGAGACCAACCAGAAGAAGGGGTGTGGGAGTTCCAAACCCCAACTTATACCATAATCCCACTCAAATTCCAGTGATAACCAGCTAGACTCAGGAGTCATTGGATTAGTGAAGGATTTTAATCATAGCCATCCAATCATACAAAAAGTATGGGATCTAGGAGAAGGCATCATGTAGCCAGGATGTTGAACCCCCAGAGTATCAAGAGATCTTGTGAGGTAGGCCTTGTCAAATGTCTGAAACCCGATACCCGGTAGATCAAGGTTCCCACGAGAAAGGTTCTAACCTTCCCCTGTAAAATGAAGAAAAAGGTGATGTCACAATGACAGGTTGTGCTAACAGAGAAGAAACGGTGTCACGACGAGAGACACTTGTCAGTACATGATTGGTGCATGAGCCCAAGTGGGACCTGATGGCCCGAGGAATAGAAACAATAATTTATTGTACCCTTCGATTCCTACCTTATGTTTTCAACCCAGGGTTCCTATAAACGTAAGAGGTGCTATGCATTGTATGTGTAGTATGCACTTTTCGGTAGGAAATGTTTGAAATTGATCAAGGGATGAAAATGTGTAGAAAAATAAAATGAGAGAAAGCATCTTTGAAATAATTGCTTGAAGGAAACAAAATGATCTAAAATTACATATTATCTAGATTGAATTGACAAAACTTATTCTAAATGCATTAGAGAATATTGAATCGAGAAGATTAAACTGAAAGCAAGATGATAAATTCAATCTAAGTTACGACAAAAAGATCTAACAGAAGTAAAGCTACACTAATGCATGAATAAAACAAGTTAATTGTCTAACTCTTTTATCAATGTCATTCTAAATGTCTTTTTATTTTTTATTGATACTTTCATGAAAATAAGTTTAAGCTAAGTCAAAATATAAACTGAGACAAACATACATGATATTTCTACAAGAACTGTATAGTTTCTACAGGAAACTCCTACAAGAAGCAAAATGAGGTTCAAAAAGGTAGAGTAAGTATTTAAAATGATGAACAAAGATATACTATAAATAAATGGAATGAATATGAGGTTCTTGGCCTTCGAAGACACCTAAGAGTGCTCCAAAAGGCTATTGAACATTTCTACAGGATTCTTGTTGTGACTAGCTAGTTAGTGATAATCTTAACATAAGTTGGGATTAATAATGCAAAGCTATATTAAACTTTAAAAGAGAATAAAATCCTATCTAACATGGATGAAAACTGCAGAAATTGTAATAGGGTCCTTGATCCCTCTTGGATGGACCCTACCAAAGAAGTACAAGGAGCCTAAAGGAAAATTTAATGGACTAAAAGAAAAAACATATTTATTTCATAAATATCAGTAATATATCAAGAGAATGAATGCTCTGATTTATTAAAAAAAGTCTTCACAAAGTCTTCATACAATGCTTCTCCAAAAATTCTCTATATATCCTCTCTCTTAGACTAGAGGTTTATATATAGCTAGAGAGTTCGACCTCCCTTCCCTAAACCAAATAGAGGAATGCGTAAATGAGGGATATCATCCATTTACACTTGTATATTCAACTATTGTTGATCAGAAGTGGTCATTAATGCACAATGAGCACTCTTGGAGGTAGGTAGGGATAATTCCCCCTGATATTTGACTCATAGCTCCTTGAGGGAGACAAAATCCTTTGTTTCTAGGATGTTGGTGCCCCTGACTCTTGCATTTCGACTCGATTGGTGGAATACACATCTTTTGACAAAAACATTAGATCAAAAGGGTACCTTATATACAAAAATCCACCTCAACATACATTCATTAAGAAATATGAAAAATACCCATGACTTACTATTAAATATGGTCAAAAGAAAATATTAAATCATTTTATGCTGTAAAAATGTGCCAAAGAAGGGCCTTTAGAATGGAAAGTAATGGGTCTCATCATCACCCCCCAGATGAACGTTTTCACTCCCTTTGTGCAATTTTTTTTTCTTTTTGTACTTACTATTGTTGATGTTGCTATGTACTCTAATGCTTCTCAATGCCTTGTTGTTTCTCTGTACCCTGATGCTTCTCAATGCCTTGTTATTGCTCAACATTTTCTTGTTGTTCATCACCATGCTATTGTTTACTAAATTCTCACCTCATATCCCAGGACACATATCTAGTGATAACATATTGATCATGGTATCATTTATCCTTCACAATTCTATCCCATTCTTCTTCTTCCTTTTCTGAATTGGGATCAATCATAGGTGCTACAGGGAGAAGAAGTGGAGGGATCATCCTTAACCCAATCCATTTAGTCTTCATTTTCCTTAAACTTTCTTTGTACCAGGGTGTTATTAGGAGGGAAATTTTCAAGGTATTGGGGGAGTGAGGTTCTCTGATATATAAATCATGAGGCAAAGAGTGCCACCTTCTGTGGCATGCCTTTACTGCTTCTTCTCCCAATAATATGAGTGAGTCATCAAGATGGGATATTGCTTCCCTTTGTTTGGCTGTCCATCCTGGAGATACATCCTTATTGAAAGAGAGGTTGTGATGGTTGTTTATGAAATTTATAGGCCTAGAATCCTCATCTCTAATCCATAAGGGTGTTTTTTGTTCTTCTTCCTTATACTTCTTGAATTCATATGCCCTCATTTCCTCATGCCTTAGCCTTGATGCAAAGGCCATAAATTGGACATCCCCCACATATGGATTGGGAATCCAATTGTAGGGGTGTGGAAAGATGAGGTTATGTAGGTAGAATTCACATAGTTTATCTCTTTCCTCCATATTACAACCCTAATATGCATCTAGGAAATATTTGAGGGTATCAAGGTTGAATTTCACAAATTTAGCCAAGTGTGAAAAGGCCATAAATTGGACATCCCCAACATATGAATTGGGATTCCAATTATAGGGGTGTGGAAACATGAGTTTATGTAGGTAGAATTCACACATTTTAGCTCTTTCCTCCATATTACAGCCCTGCTATGCATCTAGGAAATATTTGGGGGTATCAAGGTTGAATTTCAAAAATTTAACCAAGTGTGCAATCATATTCTTGTGCCACTATTATTTTAGGAACAATGTATATGTCCTAGATAGTGGTATGCATTCTAACATCTATATAAACACTTTAGATATTGTCTTCATTGTTTCTTCCATAATCTCCACATGTTCACTCTTCTCATGCATATTTCTTCTTGCCTTGTTCAATTGCTGATACAACTTTTGGTTCTCCACTCTCAACTTATGGTTGTATTCCACTTTCTGCATAGTCATAATTTGGAATTTTTCCCACATAAGTTGGAGTTGTTGCTCCAATTCTTGAGATTCCTCCTCTTTCTATTTTCCTTTATTATCTTATGCCACCCTTTTCCACTTGATGACATCAACCTTGGCTTTCTCCAATTATACTAAGGTTGCATAACATAATTTTTCAATAGGGGTTTTTTCTTTATAGGTTCCTTCCATTGGTATTTCTTCTTTCAATACTGTCTCTTCTTGAGGCTCCTTCCCCTTTGTTTGTTTTTGTTGTTCTAGAATAGGAGATTCCTTGAAATTTTCCACTTGGAGTGGAGTGGTTTACATTCTGATTTCCTTCTTTTGACTCATGATTCTGTTGGACCTCCTTCTTCTAGGGTGTACCCATTCTACAGTGGTGATTTTCAAGGGGCTGATAGTGGGGGTTCCTAAAGTAGTCAAGGAATCAACCACTTCTTTGTCTTTTTCATCTAACTTATGTTTTTTCTTTTTCTTGCGTTGTTTTTACTTTTTGGTCCTAGTGATTCTCTTAGGTTCTTCTCCCTTTTTCTTTTCATCTTCATTCATAACATCTTGAAAATATTCAAATGCCTGTTGATCCATGTTTATGAAATCTACCCACAAAATTTTGTTCCTCAAACTCCTAAGGGCATTTGAAACTATCAACTTGATGATTCCATGATGTGCTAAGAATTCTTGTTTTCCACTCTGTACTTTTAGGCTCATCTATTTTAATAATTGAAGGAGGAAGTAAAGGATTCTCAAGTTCTAGTGGGGTTTTTGATTTGGAAGGTGCTTGAACTGGTGCAATTGTATTAAGTGAAAATCATATACGACACTCATCCTGCCCTCACATGTAATGCATTTGATTATATGATATGCCACTTTCGACAATGGGTGAGGGAGGATTTCCCTTTTGATGTCATTTTTATCCTCATCAAGTTTCTCATTTTGGAGGAAGAATTATTTATTTTCATTAATGGCTTCTTTCCTCTCTTCTTTATCCAAAGGGATGCCTAAGGGAAGACTAGAAACCTTGTTGATGGGGGGCTCATTAATTCTAATTTTTAGTCCCCTTATTGAGGTCACATATTCCTGTTCTTGTATATTCTGGAAATTCTAATCAAACTCTATGGATACATCATCATCAAATCCTCTGAGTCTTTCAAAGTATCACATCCAATCGGTTAAATGAAAAATTTATACTATCTCAGGATTATTATAAAACCTAGAAGGATCTATTGGTTATCTCCTTTTGAATCCATCTCCCGTGGTTGTTGTTAAGGATGAAGAGTTGTTTTTTTACAAGAGAGAAAGGTTGGTTACTAGTTTCCTATAGATTTTTCAAGTTGAACTATTCCTTAGAGAGGATGACAAATTGAGTTGGTTTTTAGGAAAAAATGGTGAAAAAAAATAATTCAGTAAAGGTTTTGCTTCAGAGAAAGGAGGAAAACTGAGGGTTTTCTTGACAATTCCCAGGTCAATATGTTTATTTGCAGTCATTCCTGTAGAAACAGTTTCTACAGGAACATCGTAAATTGAGATTGTATAGGACGCGTTTTCAAATACTCAAAAAACATTCTAGTGCTGAAAGGATTCGACCATAGGAATGTAAGCATAATCATTTTGACAACAAATGAGGAGAATTTAACACAAGGAGAGTATGTTATTTTTATAACTATTCTACAGGACTGTGATTGTGGGAGAAAAATTGAGTTTCTACAAGATGTTATTTTATTGTTGCTCAAGAATCCATAAAACCTCCAACATTGCCCATAACTCTTAAAAATCACAAAGATTGAAATAATTGTAGCAAATGATGAGATTGAAAAGATATTTATTTTCCTAGGGTTTGATGGCTACCTGTAGTGATTATGTTCTTATGGAGTCCTTTAATTCTCTGATTGCGAGTGTTTTTCTTTCCTTCATCACCCATGATAATGTCTTCTTGCTTCCACACAGCTTGAATTATCCCTTATTTCTTCAAATTTCAAAATGGTGCTCAGATTTCTCTTTAACTATGAGTTGTGCCTCCAAATCTTGGATTGGACTGCTATATTGTCATAACATTCGTCTTGATGTTTTTATGATTCTTTAATTCTTTCTTCCTAACTCATATCAACAAACCTCCACTTAAACCACTTAATCTTCACATGCCAATTTGAATCTTGACACGAATTATGGCCACCCCCATTGACAAGACATGAACGTCCTCGTTCTTATCACCATATAGAATTAATAAATGATTTCCCATATGAAATAAGCATAGATAGATATGCATGAAGCTTAATTAAATGTTGAGAGGATAGATAGTTATGTTGTCTTTGTTTACCTTTGCATGCACATTAATTTTTCTTCTTGTAGGTGGTTGGAGTAATGGAAATGGTGATTTGTCTTCAGGTTCTCTTAACATCTTCCTCAAGATCAGATCTGTAATGCATTGGAATATCATGGTATCCAATTTCTCCACAAGATACAAATTATCTTGTATATTTGTTTCTGTTGTGCTAAATATTTTCTACAGGATACAGAGTATCCTGTAGAAGTTAATTTTTTCTATCCCGAGGGTGTATCTGATGAAAAAAATGGTTGGAGAAGGTGATTATATTACTGATATTAACATTTTAATTGTTGATGTTGTTCTTGACTCTGATTGTCTTCCATTATTTGTAGAATTGGCCTTGTTAGGTTGATTCTGTAGAATCCTGTTGGATGATCCTGTAGAATAAACTTGTAGGCTGCTTTTATTGAAATAAATGATAGAATGAAACATGTTAGATATGGAAAGTGGTATGAAGGATGGAAATGAAAAACATGTATAATCATATGGAGATGATGAAAAATGTTATGTATGAATGATAATATAAAATTGAGAACGCTTGTTGTCCCTATTGGGTTTTTGTTGACTGTTAATTTTATTATTGTGTAGATGGTTGCAAAACAAAAAATTAGTATAAAAACTTGTTTTTATCTTCTTCTTTTTTCTTTTTGTTTTCCAAGGAAGAAGTGACATCACCGATGTTCACCAATTCTCTACCTCATCAAGCCTCTAGGAGGTTTTCTTGGTGATAATATCCATTTATTCCTCAGATATGAGATTGCCTCTATTAGAGGTTTTCACCCATAGATCTGTCCTAGATTCTTCTGGGAGGTTTCCATCCATGCTTTTTTTTTTTCATATCTCTTTATTGGGATGGATTGAGAGAATTTTTTCTATAATTCCTCATTGTTTTTGTGAATTCTTCTTTTGTCAAGGGCTTATTGTAAGTATTTAGTATGAATCCATTCACCAATAGGGATATTCCTTCCTCATCAATGGTTCTAATTTGAATTGATCATTATAATAACACTTTTCAATAATATGGTCCTAACCACCTAATCATAAACTTCCCTTTGAAGTCCTTAAATCTTAAGTCATATAACAGAACCCAACCCCCTTCTTTGAAATTGTTATACTTAATATTCTTGTCATACCAGTATTTTCTTTGTTATTGGACTACTTCATTGTTGAAGAGGGATTGCATCCTATATTCATCTAAGGCATTCAATTTTCTCAACCTTTCTCTTTGTGATGATTGTAAATTCATGTCTAATTCAACTTATTTTCTCAATGTATGATATTCAAATTCAATAGGGAGAATGGATTTATTACCATATACTAATTCAAAAGGAGTAATATTTGTGGTAGTTTTGCATGTAATGTTGTATGCATATGTTGTTTCTGTGATCTTGTTTGACCAATATTTCTTTTTCATGTTCACTGTTTTGGTGAGGATGTATTCTAGCTCTTGGTTGGTGACTTCGACTTGCCCATTTGCTTGAGTATGGTAGGGTATTAAATTTTTTTGGAAGATGTTATGTTCCTTCATGATTTATTCAATGAGTCTTGATGTAAATTGAGGTCCTTGATCTGTGAATATCTCCCTTGGATAACCAAACCTTGATAATATGCACTCTTGCAGGAATGCAACTACATTTGATTATGTAGAATCCTTCATGGCCTTTACTTCATCCCATTTTGTTTGATATTCTATGCATACCAATATGTGTTTTTTTTCCCCTAATGGAGGATCAATTGGGACGATGAAGTCCATGCCCCACTTTTCAAATGGTTCCAATGATACTTGGGGTTGTAAAGAAATATCATTCCCCCTTGTAGGTTTCCCCATTCTTTGACATTCATCACAATGTGAAGTGTATTGTTGAGAATCTCTATGTAGGGTTGGCCAATAATATCAAGCTTGCAATATCTTATAAGTTGTCATCTTGGCTCCATAATTTCCTCCACATGGTTCATCATGAAAATCATGGAGGAGATCATGCACCTCATCTTCTCATATGCATCTCCTCAAAATTTGATTTGGGCAAAGTTTGAACAATTAGTCTGCAACCCAAGTGTTGATGTTTTGGTAGATGCGAGAGGTATTAACCTCCAAGTGTAACCTTTGTACTTAGAATAGAATATTCCAGAAGTAAGAGAACCATTAGACAAATGTGTGAAAACCCTAGAAGAAAATTCAACCCAAAGAGAATAATAATAAAGTATTAAAAGGCTCCAGAAAGTGGGGTCGGCCCCTCATGAAAAGAAACATTGGAAGACTAGTATAAATAGAGGCTAGGTGCTCCTCATTTGTATATACTCTCACTCAGCAGAAGGAGGGTGCAAGTTTGAAGAGCAGTAGTTGTTGCAGATGCAGTTGTAGTAGAAGGAGGCACAATTATGGATAGGGTGGTGCAACAATTGTCATGGTGTAATCTCAGTCTTTCTAGTATCTCTTTTGTGTGCTTCTCTTGGTAAAGGTACACTTATATTAGTAGAGGTACATTCTCTTGGTATTGTGTTGTTGCTGAAGCAATGATGTTTCTTGTTAGGGTTTATCTATTGGTTCTTGTGTGGACTTGAAAGAATCATTCTATCTAAGAAAAGGTTAGTGTGGTCGGGGGTGGCATAGTGAATACCTATGGTTGGGTGACAATGATGTGACATTGTCTATGGTTAAACGAGAATACCAAAATTTTAACATGGAATCAGAGCTAGTTTCTTTTATAACAGTCTAATCGCTGGAAAGAATATCCTCAGATTCCCCCCCTTTCAAGCTCATTAAGCAGTTACTAAACCCACCAAGAAGGTCGCCTTAGTAGGGTGCATCTTTTCCCCAGATCAGATCTGCAATTTTCTAAAGTTGATAAATTATGGTTTTCTCATAAAACCCTAGGTCTATAGTACCAGTTATAGTTGCTTCATGCCAGTTTCTTCAAACCAGTTGCATCACTAGTTATAGTACCAATTGCAGTGAAATTTTATATGAAGTGTTGGGCCTAAATTTTAGTTATCCTAGTGTTCCCTACCCTAGCACATCTCCAACTACCTTCAAATTGCAAGTTGGAGAACTTTGAAGTTTTAGGATTCATCGTTACTTGTAGTTGTTTTCCACTCCTACCAAAAGTATGTACTTGTATATATTTAAACTGTATCACTGTCTTGAGGGTGTTTTCAGGAGAAGGGATATTTTATTCAAGAAAAAATCATAGATCCAGAGGGATCTCAGATCCAACACATTGAGAGGAACAACGCACTCCAGGTTTGATTGTTTTGATATGCCTCTAGCTGTTATGGAATTATTGTGATCTTATGGACATCTAGTAGTATTTTGATCTATTAAAGTTATGATTATCACACTAACCTATGGTAAAATTTAAAATTATAATTTGACTCTAGTCAAAGTATCAGATTGATTAAATTGATAAGTTTCCAATTTGCACATACCAAGTTTGATAACTTCTACATTACAAGTTAACACTATAGTTGTGACAACAATATTTGAAAGTTTTTATTACTGCTAGATACAATGATTACTTGGTAGCATGTGAATTCTATTGATATAAATGATTATTGTACTTGTTTTTATTATTATAAGAGTATTATTCTTGTCTATTTTTTTCCCTTATTGTTGGTATTGTTTTAGGTAGGTCACAGGTGATAACTCTGAGAGAAGATATAATGATGCTTGTAGGAGGAAACATATTAGATGATCTCTAGTTTGATACATGGAGCAGACTATCTAGATAAGAAGTTGTATAAACGACCACATACATCCATGTACCAAATAAAAAGAGGATGAAGAAAGGTACTTTTCCGAGATACAAAGTATCTCATCTGGAGATTGATTGTAAGGAGCATAACGCTCCAAACATGACTGGAAAAATCCATCTAGTTCAATTGATCACTCTTCAGATCATTAGGAAGATTTAGTAGAGCCAGAAGGGCCTGCACAGAATAGTTGTAGTAACCAACAAGAGACCACCATGGTCCCATGACACTTTACAGGATGTAAAGATATATAGCATTGATGATCCATATCATGAGGAGAATATGGCTCCACCAGTGGTGAGGTAGGCGGCCCCACCAAGTACCAACTCATAAGGAGCTAGAGTTACGAGGGAGGCATCCCTCATGTTCTAGTAGGGAGGATCATCCTCCCTAGGACCATTCATAGGAGACTTTAAAGTAAATCATCACACTTAGAGGGAGAAGATGGCTATGAATATTATATAGCATCAGAGGGATTAAAGCTTCAGAGGGAGCATGGAGACTTAGAGTGAGCCTAATATTAGAGAGAGACAATGGATTAAATAATTTATTTCATAAAGTATTCCTCTTTAGATTCAGATGGGAAAGAGAGATGTATTCTAGAACTGACAGACAGGTGCCATGACTTGAGGAGACTATCTCGAAGCTTCAGAGGCTTCAAGGAGATATAAGACCTCCTGGGAGGATTCCCTTGTTTCAGTAACAAAGGAGGAAGCTAGTTAGAAGGACTGGGATATGGATTGTGAATTGGTTCTGAGACCAGAAGGGAAGTCATTGGTGACTTCCAAGATCAAACATGTTGTTGATGACAACATAGAGATGTACAAATCTTGATTTGTGTCTAAAGGATTCTCCCAGCAAGAGGGTGAATATTATGGCAAGATACTTGCTCCAGTAGTTAGAAGAAGTGTACACAGAGTAACCAAAAGGTACATGAGAAGGAGTCTCATGTATACAGATTGAAGAAAACTTTGTACGAGTTGAAGCAGGAACCCAGGGCATGATATGCTAGATCAGATAGTTTCCTAGTGAGCTTGGGATTTACTAAGAGTAAAGAAAATTCCAACCTTTACTACAAGGTTGTGGATGGTGGAACAATGATATTATTGTTATATGTGGATGACATGTTTCTAACAGGTGTTGAGAATCTCATTTATGAATGTAAGAAGACACTTGCTTCAGAGTTCAAGATGAAGGACCTGGGTATAATGCATTACTTTTTAGGTTTGGAGGTATGGTAGAGACCGGATGTAATTTTCCTTAATCAAGGAAAGTATGCATTGGAGATCCTGAAGAGATTTGGGATGATGTATTGCAAGGCTATGCCTACCTAGATGGTGATGAATCTAAATTTGTTGTGTGATACTTCTTCAGAGACAGTGGAAGCCACCATGTATAGAAAGTTGGTTGGTTTGTTGATGTACCTAACGAACACGAGACCAGAGATATGTTTTGCACTAAACACATTGAGTCAGTATATGGTTGAGACAAGACGTGTTCACTTGGTTGCGGAAAAACATGTGTTTGGATACTTGAAGGCTACATTGGATTATGGACTTAGGTATGATGCAGATTGTGAGATTAGACTGCATGCGTACACAGATTTAGATTGGGTAGGTAGTGTTGCAAACCGAAAGAGTACATCTATATGTTGTTTTAGTCTGGGATCGGGTATGATCTCATGGTTCAACATAAATTAGTTCAGTATAGTGCTCAGTACTACTGAGGCAGAGTACATAGTAGCGTGTTCAGCTAGTAGTGAAGCAGTTTGGCTTCAGAATTTTATAGCTGGTGTGTTTGATCTCGAGTTAGAGGTGTCTTGCATCTGGTGCAACAACCAAAGAAGTGTAAATTTTTCGTAGAACCCAATGTTTCATGACAATTCAAAGCATATCGATATCAGGTATCACTATATCAGGGATATGGTGGAGAGAGGAGGTTGAAGCTCCAATATGTGTCTACAGATGATCATGTAGTTGATGTGTTGACCAAGCCTTTGTCACGGGTGAAGTTTGAGTAATTCAGGGAAAAGTTTGGTGTGGTCTGAAAGGATGTACCCTTGTGATAGGGTATGATGTGTTACATATGTGACTCTAGATAGAAACATGGTATGGTGTGGACAATAGGTTTTCATGCTTGGGACCTGACTGTGGCACCAGTCAAGATGATGTGTATGCACATTCTTTGGGGAGAGCATTTTTTCCTAGCCATGGAGGCCCAACCGATTTGTGTGGTTGAAGGATTCATGCAGATCCTTGAGAGAGAGTGTTCCTCCAAGACAACTAGAGGGCCAACCTAATGTGTTGGACATTTTCTACTCCAATGAATCAGTGTAGTACGCATGTATACTAATCCAATTAAATAGTCTGGTACGTAGGTACTCCAGTGAAATAGTCTGGTACCATAGCTGCTCCAGTGAAATAGTATGGTACGTTGAGATATTGGTACTCCAGTGAAATATTCTATTATGCATAGCTACTCCAATGAAATAGTCTGGTAAGATAAGATATTGTTACTCGATTGAAATGGTATTGTATGCACAAATACTCCAGTGAAATAGTTTGGTACGCTGAGATATTACTACTCTAGTGAAATAGTATGGTACACATAGCTACTCCAGTGAAATAGTCTAGTGCATTGAGATATTGCTACTCCAGTGAAATAGTCTGGTGCGCTGAGATATTGCTACTCCAGTGAAATAGTCTGGTATGCATAGCTACTCCAGTGAAATACTCTGGTACATTAAGATATTTCTACTCTAGTGAGATAGTGTAGTATGCATAGCTAGTCCAGTGAAATAGTTTGGTATGCTGAGATATTGCTACTCCAGTGAAATAGTCTAGTACACATGTTACACTGGTGTGCCAAACAGTGGGACTTATTCATAAGAGAGCACAACATGTGGGATCCCACATGAGACTTATCCCCTTGAGGACTTATTCATATGAGAAATATCTCTGTGTGTCTCCATATGAGACTTAGTTACTTTGTTAACTAGTTCTACATGAGATTGTTGTTTCTATGACTGTAGATCTAGTGTCTGGTTATTATGGACTAGAAGAAAGTCCCATCATGACTGATGTGAAAACTAGTGGAATTTGGTTTATGTTGGTTACTACTCTGGATACATGTTGTGTGTGATTACAAAACTTCTTGTGATGTAAGATTCTATATGAGTTGATGAGTTACTAATTCTTTATGAACTAGATGTTATATTCTATGTGAGTTGATGAGTTACTAGTTCTTTATAAACTAGATGCCAGATTATATGTGAGCTGGAGAGTTGAATCCTTGTGATGACATAAATCCTGAAAGGATGATGAGACCCCATATGCATGAATGTGACATGACCATCAGATAGTATGTATGTGTGACTATGACAGAGCCTATGTGGCTATGATGGTGATACTTGTTACATGATTTGTTTGATCATGAGATGGCTTGTTAGGCCATGCTACTTGTTACATGATATATTTGATCATGAGATATCATGTGTGGCTATGGTGATGCTATTTGTAGACTATTACGCAATACCATGTGAGTTTTTCCCATGCCATCTGAGATGGATGGATGTGTTTGAGACCATTACATGAAAAATATATCAGTTTATACCTCCCTAGCTAAGAGAGAGTGTTGATGTTTTGGTAGTTTTAGGAGGTATCAACCTGCAAGTGTAACCTTTGTACTTATAAAAGAATATTCCAAAAGTAAAAGAAAAATTAAACAGATGTGTGAAAAACCTAGAAGAGAAGTCGGCCCAAAAGAATAATAATAAAGTATTAAAAGGCTCCAGAAAGTGAGGTCGTCCCCTCATGAAAAGACACCTTGGAATACTAGTATAAATAGATGCTAGGTTATCCTGATTTGCATATACTCTCACTTAGCAAAAGGAGCATGCAATTTTGAAGAGAAACAATTGTAGTAGTTGCAATTGCAGTAGAAGGAGGTGCAAGTCTAGAGAGGGTGGTGAAACAATTGTCGTGGTGTAATCTCATTCTTTATGGTATCTCTCTTCTGTGATTCTCTTAGTAAAGGTAAGGTTCTATTAGTAGAGGTACGTTCTCTTGGTATTGTGTTGTTGCTGCAACAATGTTGTTTCTGGTTGGGGTGTATCTGTTGGTTCTAGTGTGGACTTGTCAGAATCATTCTATCTAAGAAAATTTTAGTGTGCTCGGGGGTGGCATAGTGAATGCCTATGGTTGGGTGAAAATGATGTGACATTTTATATGGTTAAATGAGCAGACCAAAATTTTAACACCAAGTGTAGGATGAACTTTTCCAAACAATCTTGCATCTCTCCCCGTAGGAGAAATGTTGAGGAAACTTTCCTATTATCAGATAATTTTCTATATCAACAAACCAGGGGGTTTATGTTGATATGGAAAATGGGTTCTCATCTAGGAAACGATCATCAATCATTTCTTCTTCAGTAGGACTATTCAACTTGGATAAAAAAAATATGCAACTACGTTTTGCTTGTCATGCTTATCAAGAATTTTTAGACCAAACTGTTGTAACAAAAAAAACCGTTTAATCATACTACCATTAATTTCATGTTTATTCATCAAGTATCTAATGGTATCATGATCTGTATATACAAATCATTTAACCATGTAACATAATGTTTGAATTTATTAAGAGTATGGACGACTGCTAAAATTTGTTTTTTGTAACAATGTAGTTGAGCTCTGCACCGGCAAGATTTTTACTTATGAAAACTATTGCATAGGGTTTACTGTCTTCATTTTTTCCTAATACTACTCCTACATACTTGTATGGTGCATCAGTGTAAATGTGAAATGGAAGAGCCCAATTGGGACCTTGTAATATAGGAGCAGTTGAGAGTTTCTCTTTTATTGTCTCAAAATCTTGTTGGCAGTTCAGGGTCCAACAATAATCTACATCTTTGGACAACAAGAAAAAAAGAGTAGAGGATATCTTACTGAAATCATTGATGAAACTTCTATAGTATCATCCATGTCCCAGGAAACTTCTAATGTTTTTTTGTTTTATAGGTGTAGGAGGTAGGTATATTATTTTTAATTTGTTTTTGTCTACTTCAATCCCTCTGGAGGACAGATGATGTCTTAAAACAATCCCTTCATTCATCATGGTATTTCATTTTTCATTGTTGAGGGACACATTCATTTCTCTACATGTTTGGAGAAATTTGTCAAAATTGTATAAGGCTTCATCAAAAGACTTTCCGTAAGGGGTAATTTCATCCATGTAGATCTGAACTTTTTTGTGAATGAGTTTTGAAAAGATGCGGAGAATTTCTCTTTGGAAAGTGGCTAGGGAATTACATAGGATAAACGGTAAAAATCTGTATGAAATTTTTCCCTAGGGACAAGTGAAGGGGGTATTTTCCTGATCTTAAGGACTTATTTGATTTTTTTGTATCCACTAAATCCATCTAGAAATGAAAAGTATTTTTTCTAGCTAGGACATCTAATACTTGGTCAATGAAGAGTAGGGGGAAATTATCCTTTATAGTATCCTTGTTTAACTCTAATTAATATACACATATCCTCCATATCCCATTCTTTTTTGGAACAATAAATAGAGGAGAGACCCATTCATTGTCTGATATTGGATATATGAATCCAAATTAAACAACTTTTGAAGTTCTTGTTTAACTATGTCTTTCATTTCATGCTTCATCCTTCTTTAGGGATTCCTAACAGGTTTGTATTCCTCCTAAGAGAATTATGGATGCCTTTCATTTCTTTATAATCCTATGCAAAATCTTCAACATTTCTTTTTAGCACATCTAATAGCTTTTGTTCTTTCTGACTAGAAAGTTTTTTTATGATTTTGAGTGTTTTTGCAAGGATGATATCTATGGTTTTGACAGTTGGATCTTCTATTTCAACAGTGAAAAAATCTTTCCATAATTCTATGTCATTTATAGTACAAATTTCAGATATGTTATCATCATTTATCCCTTCTAATTTCACATAATTTGGATATTGATTTTGTAGAAATTTTTCAAGGAAGGTGTCCTCATCAATTGTACTATTAGTCAAGGAAGTGTTGATTGTGTATATGGGATAGGCAGTCGTTTGTGTTAGGTATTATTCATCTTTCACCCACATAGGAATATTTTCTATTATCAAAGGTTGGGCAGGGGGATAAAAAACAATTTTCTTTTGGGATAGGCCAACAATGATAGTCATATTTCCTGCTCTACAACCAATGTATTCATATGTTGTGGCCAACCAAGGCCTTCCCAAAATGAGGGGATATCCATTGGATTGAGACTTGGGTTGAAGTACTAGGAAGTTGGTAGGGTACTCCCAAGAATCAATGGAGATTATTATATCTTCAAACATGCCTTTAGGTTTGATTGTAGATCTGTTTGCAAGTTGAAGGATAGTGGGGGTATCTCTCAAAAGTATATTAAGGTTGATTCTTTGCATAGTTTCTTTAGTTATAACATTGTAGCATCCCCTACATCAATAAGAGTATTATGGACCAGGGTATTGTTGATGTGTACATTTACTAGAGGACTTCCTGGATCCAATTATTTAGGTACAATAAAATTTCCAAACATAAGGTCAACTAATTGTTCTATAACATTTATGGTAGGGGAATGTTTTCTTATCCTCCATGTTCTTATAATGCATTCTTCCTTGACATATTTATTGAAAATGGGTACATATTTGAGGGATTTTAAGAGAGGTATCTTTATGCTCAAATTATTAAGTTCTCCTAAAAGTTATTTTTCCTCAGATGTATAAGTCTTATTTTCTTGTAATATTTCAGGGTAAGGAGGAGTTGTGGTTGGGGTAAGGTAATGTCTTATTTCTTAGATTCTACATTTTATATGAGCTTAGGTTTTTGTTGCAAGATGTTTCCCGATCTAATATTTATCTCTTGTGTTTCGAAGGATTAAGTTTGATAAGTTGTATCATTGTTGTACACGGGTTGAACTTGCTTGTTGTTCGTATTTGGAGCAAGTTGAGTAGGTAGTTGAGGTTGTTTATGAGGAGAACTATTTTGAGTGGTTTTTTTAGGTTGAGGAGGAGGAGGAAATAATGCAAGTTGAAATTTTTTTGGCCTCCATCCTTGTGGAGGTTGACTTCATTTATTTTGTGGCATACTAGGAAAATATTGGTATGGAAGAGGTATCAAAGGTCCTTGGTGTTGCCAAGGATTTTGGTTTATCCAAGGAGATTGGTTATACCATGGTTGAGGAGACATTTGAGAATTATATGCACCAAAATTTTGAGCAGTATTGAAGTTCAAACCTATTTGGAATGGTCTTGGTGCTCCAAGCCTCCTTTTATTGATGAAGTATAGTGATTCAACATTCTCCTCTGCTCCTCGAAATGTAGTTTTCAATCATAGAAAAAAAGGATATTTGTTATTTGGATGATTTTATTCACAAATACCACAAACATCTATAAGGTCTAAAGAGAACTCATTCCTAGGATGATATTTAGTGCATTTGGGACAATAGACAACCAATTCCTTATCTACTTCCTCTTGTTTCTTCTTGATTCAAAGAGTATCATTTTGCATGGATAAAGAGTGTAAAATATCAGTTTTCATTTCCTCTATTAACCCTCCTAATTAATTCTTTATATGAGTTGTAGGGTTAGAAGAATGAGATTCCAAACCTCTATTGCCTCTACCTTTCTTTATGGAGGACATTGAGTGGTTCTCAAATATTATTTTGATATCATCATAGTCCAAGTGATAGATATCTTCATTGGATAGGAGATTCAATGCTTCTATCATATCTTCTCTTACTCCTCTGAGTAAGACAATATTGAGTGAGTCTTCGGCCAGAGTGCAATTTTGAGCTCTCGTGTAGCTTATTTGAAATATCTCTTCAAAGTCTTCTAGAGATTCATCAGGTCCTTGTGTCATTCTGAAAATATCATCCTTTGTATCTCTTTCTCTACAATAGTATTTGCATATTTCATTGAAGTTATTTTTCATTTGATCTCAAGATGTGATACTCTTTCCCTCCAATATTCATAAACCATCTTAGAGTTTAATCCTTCAAGGTAGAAGGAAAAAGTTTTATCTTTTGTTCATCAGTGGTATAATCATATGTCCTACTTTTAACTACAATCTCAAAAAATAAAGTGTCAGTATCTTCATAAACAATCCGATGAAAATGAGGTAAGGAAGAAGGATTAATGTTTTTCATCTTGGTTTCTACACTATATTCTCAAATAGGGAACTCAAATATTTCTACCACCTCTTCTTGACCAACCATGGCACGAGGTGAGGAATGACGCTCTTCTGAAATGTTTTCAAATTCTATAGCATCCCTTTCTAAGAAACTTTCTAGTATTTCATGATCAATATTTGGATTGCTTGGACCTGTTTTATGGCGGGGGTTTTTGGTAAAAAATTCCCTTTCCTATCTCTAGGTCTAGTCATTCATGAAATAAAAATAAAGTGAAAAATTTGTTTTTTGTTTTTTGTTTTTGATATATAGTGCAAAACAAGAGTGTGACAAGGAGCTATCAATACTCACATGAAGTGAAAGTACTTGGGTTGTTACACTACATAAATTTTATAGTGGATTTGGCCTTGTGACCGAGGTATCATTTTTACTTCTCAAGATCGCACAAAAGAAATAGAAAAGAAAATACCATGCAGAGTTTTGCACCTCCCCAACAACGATGCCAAAAAGTGATGGCCCTAGTAATACTAACAATAATTTATCGTACCCTTGTCTTCCTACCTTAATTTTTCAACATGGGGTTCATACAAACTTAAGAGGTTTTGTGCACTATATGTGCAGTATGCACTTGTCAGTAGCAAAGGTATGAAACTAATCAAAGTTTGAAAATGCGCAGGAAAATAAAATGACATAAAGTAGCTATGAACTAATTGATTGAAGGAAACAAACCAATTTGAAAGTACAACTAATCTAGATTGCATGGATAGAACGTATTCTAACTTCATTAACGAATATTGAATCAATAAGATTAAATTGAAAGAAAGAAGATAAATTCAATCTAAGTTGTGATAGAAAGCTCTAATAGAAGTAAAGCTACACTAATTCAGGAATAAAAAACATTTATTGTCTAACCCTTTGATCAATGTCAATATCAATGTATTTTAATTTTTTATTGATGCTTTCATGAAAATAATTTTAAGCTAAGTCAAAATATGAAGCTGAGACAAACCTATAGGAGATATCTATAGGAACTTTGCATTTCTACAAGAACTGTACTGTTTCTATAGGAAACTCCTACAGGAAGAAAAATGAGGTTAAAAAAGGTAGAGTAAGTCTTTAAAAGAATGAACAAATCTAGACTATAAATAAATGTAGTGAATATAAGGTTCTTGGCCTTGGGAGGGACCTAAGAGTGCTCGAAAAGACTATTGAACATTTCTACAAGATGCTTGTTGTGACTATCTAGTTAGTGATAATCTTAATAGAAGCCGGGATTAATCATGCAAAGCTATAATAAACTTCAAAAGAGAATAAATACTATCTAGCATGCATGAAAACTATAGAAATTGTAACAGGGTCCTTGATCCCTCTTGGATGGCCCCTACCCAAGAAGCACATGAAGCCTAAATGAAACTTTAATGGACTGAAAGAAAAAACATCTTTATTTCATAAATATCAGTAATACATCAAGAGAAGGAATGCTCTGAGTTATTAAAAAAAGTCTTCACAAAGTATCCATATAATGCTTCTCCAAAAATTCTCTATATATCTTCTCCATTAGACTAGAGGTATATATATAGCTAGAGTTTGACTTCCCTTCCCTAAATAAAAGAGAGGAATGAATAAATGAGGGATCTCAACCCTTTACACATGTATATTCGACTGTTGTTGATCAGAAGTGGTCATTAATGCACAAGGAGTGCTCTTGGAGGTAGGTAGGGAAAATTTCCCTTGATATTTGGATGGAAGATCCTTGAGGGAGACAAAATCCCCTGTTTCTAGGTTGTTGTCACCCCTGACTCCTGCAGTTTGACCTGTTTGGTGGAATACACATCTTTTGACACAAACATTAGAGAAAAAAGGTACCTTATATAAAAAAAATCCACCTCAACACGCATTCATTAAGAAATATACAAAATACCCATGATTTACTATTAAATATGGTCAAAACCAAATATTAGGTCATTTTATAATGGAAAAATGTGCCAAAGATGCGCCTTTAAGATGGACAATGATAAGGCTCATCAGGACCTCTTTTGGGAGAGAAGAACTAAGATGAATGTCTTTAATTTTGATCCATTGGATTCGAAAGGGGGTAGATCTCCATCGTGAGAGTGAGATCGTATATCAAATCACTGGGGAATTTCATTTGGAGGGTTTTGATAGGAAGCATGGTACTCTTGGTGCCCTGGTTGGACAGGGTTCCATACCTGTGCTATACACAAGCATGAGGAAAAAGAGACATTGAGAGAATATGATGTCTTCAGTTGACAAGGATGTCAACATGGCAGCTAGTGTGGCATGATAATCGATCCATGTTGACGTTTGATCACACATGGTGAGAGTGGGACCTTTAGAACATGGAGTCCTTTGGCTTAGCATTATAAACCTCCACCATCAAATATTTGTGTCAAGTAATCAGGGCCATCAATCTCGCAGAACCTTAGGATGAGATCTACTCTAGGGTACCAGAATACGGGACCCCCATAAGACCAACAAGTTTGCATAGTTTGCAAACATAAACACCTCGACATCCAGTAAATAGGGCTCCAACCTTGGTTCCATACCTTTAATGCATTTGGGGAAGGTGATGTCACGATGATGAAATGGGACCATGTGGAAGCTCACATGTCTAGGTATGACACGTGCTAATGCATGATTGGTTGATGAGGAGAGTGTGGTCCTAGTTGAGCTTAATCCTTTGAACGAGCACCTTAAAAATATGATTCGTCGATCTGGAGAGGTGGGTTTATATCGACCATCGATTTTTTACCTAATCTTAGGGAGGAGGTCTCGCATTGGGATACTAGAGTACCGAACCTTAGTAGATTGCTTCATGTGGATCCTTTTGTGGGAGAGCCCTGGTGAGTCAATTCCTTGAGATATCAGGTATCATGGAATTTTTTCATAAGGCATGAGGTTCTAGTGAGGCCGACGGCCCAGTGTCCTAGTACCTCAATGAGGTAAGGTTCCTGGGAAGGGTTTCAACCATCTCTCGTAATCTTGAAGTGAAATTGTATGGCATCACCTAACCTGTGCACAGTGGATAGGTTTCATCATTTGAATAAATGAAACCACTCTCTAAGATGACATGTATGCCACATTATCCCACATGGGAGGCCCACGTGTTCAGGGATGAGTGTGCCACATGTCATGGTGATTTGTCTCTTTGAGGGGTAACACCGTGACATGATAGGAGTGCCACGTGGAAGTAACTAATAGGGCCACATGCCATGCCAGGTGGAATGTTGTGGAAGTGCCACATGTCTGAGGTGCCATCTAGGCCCCATATTTGATGCTTAAAGTTAAGGTTGCATGAGATGGCCAATGGGTTGGTGGGCAAGCATCTCGGTAGCCACGTGCCTCACTGCGGCTAAGCTAGGTGGAAAGTTTTGGTAGGGCCGTGTGTACTGGGTGATAACTCAGTTGAGGATCGAGTGTTTTGGGATATAAAAAATGTAGATGGACTATTTGTCAGGTGGTCGATCGCTTGGTGGGATGGTATACCAAAAGGTCGAGGATCAAAGGTTTTTGGGTAAGGGTAAGTATAGAATGGTTGGGGAGATGATAAGATGAAGGCCTGATAGATAGATGGAAAAAATCCACTTCAACATACACACTAACAAACACATCACCACCAGAAGGTGACATGTCATGACAAGTCAGTGCCATGTCAAATGGTACAGGTGACATGGATCCACGTGGTGGTGAGGTGAACTTTGACCATGAAGGTATAAACTTTGGAAGACCATAACTTTTTATCCAGAGCTAGGTTTTGAGTTTGGTGACAATCATTGGAAAGATATTGACAAGTGGAAGATAATGGTGCCCTAGAGAAGAGGCTTTGAGATGGTTGAGGAAAAGAGAAATTTTAATACCCCATCCCTTAAAAAGGTACTTAGGAGGTTGGGTGTCTTACAAAGTGGTATCAAAGAAAAGTTAAAACACTAGGACTGGATGGGCTAGAGATCAATCATGGGACTGGTATAACAAGGCCAATATGATCCTATTAGAAAAGGTTTCTTTGTGTTAAATTTTTATTTATTATCTGCAAAATTTCCTTGAGAAGGAAGACTACAAGTTGATATTTTGTTTCGAAATTTCTTGCAATAGAAGATTTTGCATGTTGATATGCAATATAATATTTTTTTTTCCTTGGTAAGAATGATAACTACTCCTACAGGAGTGGGAATATGACAAAACACATTCATATTAAGACCTGAATGTGAATGGAATAAGTGGAAAAATTCGGTTATAGAGTTGCATGATTCTAGGGAATGGAGGTTCTTAGTTGTTTTATTCAAGTTTAATGTTGTCTATCTACTTGGATAGACAAATCCTCTTACATTTGTGATGGTTTTTTATATAAGGGATAAGACCCTTATGGAAAATTCCTTGTGTTTAAAGGAATTCGTATGAATTGATATTATCCTTGGAAGTAATAATTACTGCTTAAATGAAATACTAAACCAAGTATGTGAAATTCCTCATGATCAGAGGACTAATGGGAAATTGTAAGGTCGGTACTTGACTTTTAAGGTTTAGAACCTATAGCTAGGATAACCTAGTTAAGCAAAGAAAAAATATTTCTTTGAACTATGATAGTCTTCATAAAAGAGGTGAAATGACATGAACGTATGAGCCAGTTTATAAGCTCATGGATGTATATAAATTTATATGACTATTGACATGTGTACTTGTTTATGCATGAAAATGCTAGATGTGGATATGATATAATGCATACAGATATGAGTAAGCGTGTATGCCACATGAAAATAGACATGTACAACTTGTGGTGGGTTGTAAATTATGGCTTGCTGATGGACCAATTTGGTCAATAATGACCTAATGTCAATAGGAGAATTGACAACATAAATGAAATGATGATAATTAAATTGATTATTGCATTATGAATATAAGGATGTAATTATTAATAAAAGGATAATACAAAGTGTGGAAAAAGAAGTGTTGGATCATTTATAGATGACAAATGAGTCATAGTGACACCGAGAGTTGCATGGTATCCATATAGGTATGGCTTGGTAGACTCAAGTGATAGTGAGAGGGAGCTTGAGAAAGGATTCTCTTTGTATATGCATGCTTCCCAATAATTAAATTGAGGCATGACAAGAAGTTGGATTTGGGAATTCTACTAAAATAGCTAGCATAAAATGTTGAAATGGAAAAGAGAAAGAGTGCTTCATTGTTGTGATATAAGGAAAATGAATATGTCTTTGAGATATGCATGTAAATGATTTTGAGCTATCGTGAATAAAATGAATTCTAAATAAATGTGCCTATGTAAATGCGTAACCTAGAATTCCTACTAAGGATGAATGCCTATATTCATTATGGAATATTTGGTAAATATGTGAAATTATGAAGCTCATACTGAATTAGGGTTGAGGTTACCTCAGACAACGAGGAATATGCAATAAGGAAAAGAGAATGTTGAAATAATTTCCATGTGAAGGAACTGAGTAAACAACTATGTCAGGAGAAAAGAGTCATAACATTAACGACTGCTCGAAATCAGGTAGTGAACTGCAATCTTGTTTGTATAAGAATCATGGATTACATTTTGAAACATAACATGTGAGTGGAAAACTTGCATATGATAGGACCTTGGAAATCCTGATTCTATTTGGTAAATGTGCAAAATCCATTGACTCATTATTAAATTATGAGCTAATTTTTATGTTTTAGTATCTATTGCATACCAGAAAGTTCAAGATAAACTTGACTGGAACTGCTCAAGGAATAGAATAGGAAGATCCGAAAAGGGATAGATTGTAAAAAGAAAATAAGGGGAAAAGGAGGATCACTTTTGTCATGCTAAAACTTTGATTTTCTTAACAGAGTTGTATGCCATAAAAGAAAAAAATTGAAAACAAATTATCTAGTGAAAATAATTTATTGAATATGTTAAATGAATGAGCTTGGTTAAGCTTTGTTGAGTAAAATAAGAGAGGCCTTGGGAATCTTTCATTTAAGGTGAAAATTTCAGATTGTGTAGGAGGAGTTGGAAAAAGGGAAGAGTCCCTTAACTCCTTTCTTGATTAACTACAATGTTTCTTTGGGATGAGAAAATTGATATGTTGTCATGCAGTAATTCTTAAGACATAATAATAATGGTGGTTGTAGGACTGTAGAGACAACCAAAAATTTGATTGCAATTGCACTAGTAAACACATTGAGGAGTAATGTGATAGGGTGCATGCCGATATGCTAGAACGTATCTAAAAATGTTTTTTCTAAATTAAATTCTATGATACTTGCATTTTTTTTTAACATGACAGCTGATATAATTTTAAATGTGAAGATGCATGTTATATTCTAGGAAAGGTTTGGAGTTGTTAAGGAAGAACAGTTGCCAATGGTAGACAAATTCAAGTAGAGGAAGACTACAATAAGGATGATGTTGAAAGGATTAATGAAAGGACTTTGGAAGTCCCCATAAAGTATCACTAATGAGGTAAAGTTAGAAAGGGGTGTTGGCATTCATGACAAGTATAAAGAATTCATGCCTATGTAGCATGAGGTTTGAAAGAGATTGGGTAAGAATCCCTTCTGAACTTTTTTATATCTTTATGACATGCATGTGACTTTAATGGATTTTTGTGTGCCATTAATACCCAAGTAGGGTAAGATTCAAGAGAGAAGAACATGAAGGACAAAGGGAGGAACATATGGCAATCAAGGATAAATAAAATCCTTGCATGAAAAATCATGAACAAATGTGTCATGAATGTACTAATTAATCATGAATGGTTATGAACATAAGTGCTCATAAACAACACATTGGTTAATGAATTGAGGAAATGCAAGTTTTCATGAGTGGGAAGGTACATAACTACCCATTATGCATGAAGGATCTTCCAATATACTACTAGAGTTGGAGAATGGTAAAGGGAGAATCGAGTGTCCATGACTATTGGCACCCTGGTTATTATTGAAGAAAGAATGCTTGAATGCATTCATATGATGTTTTAATTTCATAAAATGTATGCTGATTTGATATTGTGATTAGCTCGAAGCAAGAAACACATTTTTTTTGAATAATGAATATGAATTAATGATACATGTGGTGAAAGGTTGGTTGAGTTCCAATGCACCATAGAAGAGTGTCTAACATAGAATATGGTAATCTGAAATCAATGCAAGGGTGAATTGTATGTAAATGTGGCCATGGACATTGGCATATTGGTTTAGTGGTATATGAAAATTTATTGCATTTTGAAAAGATGGTTATGGTGAATATAATGCATGTGTAAGGAATGACAACTCTTTTTTAGGTTGTCTCATTAAATATATTTATAGAGGTGATTTAATTGTTAGCAAGTGTAATGCCCCATATTTTCGCCTTAGGTAGTTAGAACTTTGACTTTTCTCATCTTAGTAATTCATTGCTTAACAACTATTTGGACTCAACAATGTTGATATAGACATGTGACAAGAGTACATCTTGACCTATTTATGTGTTGCATACTATTATTTTCATTGTTATATTCTCATGATGATGATAACTCTTTGATTTGTTTAAACATGCAAATTAAGATATGGAATTAAGGAACATATCTTGGAATTGATATTCACCACAAGCTCAATTGGAATTATAGCATTAAGAAAAGGATTATTGGGGATGGAAAGCTTATTATGGGTTTGAAAACAATTGTAAATCAGTTGATATTTGGAGTTGGGATAAAAATAAACTTCTCTTTAAGACTGTTGTTACACCTGTTATTCTTTATGGATGTGAAGTCTGGGACTATAGTATCTCTCGTGAATCCTGGAGAAAGATAAAGAAAATACAAAAGAATTTTATAACCTATAATCTCAAAATTAAAGGAAATATGCCCTATCCCATCCTCCTCGTAGAAACAAGCCTCTTCCCTATTGAGAGCATGTCTATGACTAGATACCTAATGTATAAGAACAAGTTAAATAACATGGAAGACAAAAGGCTACCTAAAATTGTTTCAAAATCAATTCATAACCACTATCGACTCAAGCGAGGATGGCATAAAGACGCCCGGTCTTGGCTAAACTATTGGGGAATCATGGAAGAAACCATTTTGCAGAATAAAGATACTATTAAAAAAAAATGTCAAATCAAAATTTAAGGAAAAAATGTGGTGTGGTAAAGAGTTAAAGGAAAAAAAAAAATTAAGGTATTATAAAGATGTAATCAGCCCTAATCTAGAAGATCAAAATTATCTCTTTGTTTTACCAAGTGTAAAGAAAAAAATAAGCATTCCTAAGATAAGAACAAATTCTCACGAGCTCCATAGTGAAACTGAGCGTTGGTCAATTCCTAAAACCCCATGGAATGAAAGAGTGTGTCACCTTTGTGACACTAAGAAGGTTGAAGATGAAAAGCACTTTCTCTTAGATTGTCCAGCCTATA
>ML781433.1:821977-833723 GCA_009831015.1 Picea engelmannii | reverse complement strand
GACACTAAGAAGGTTGAAGATGAAAAGCACTTTCTCTTAGATTGTCCAGCCTATACCCATATTAGATCTCATTTTCAAAATATTGATCACACTGCCAACCTTCCTAACCTCTTAACTCAACAAAAGTATGGTGATCTTGGAAATCTTCTCTTAATGTTTTTCGAGCACAGAAACAAAATTCTAAAGAATCACAAGTAATCACTTAGCCTCTTAAGGTCCGATAGACCAATTAGATCTTAGTGGACGTTAATCATCATCATCATTATGAATTCTTTATTAATATATTAATTAATAATAATTTAATATTTTATTAATTTTATTCACACTTTATAAATGCGTTAATTAATTCTTTAATGATTAATATTTAAAAATCTATAAATATATAATGTATTAATATATAAATTAACTAATACAATACATTATTAAGGTATTTATTAATTAACATGTTACATTAATACAACACATTATACATTAATGTAATGATACTTAATATATACATTACATAAATGTATTAATTAATTAATAAATTAATACTTTAACTTAATATATTTATGTATTAATACATTAATTAGTAGATACTTCATATATTTATTTATTAATACATTAATATTTTTGTACATTTATGTAATATTATATATGAATTAATATATTAATATTTTTGTATATTTATGTAATATTATATTAATGTATTTATACAATATTAATGTAATCCTTTATTATTACATTAGTAATGTATTAATACATTGCAAATGTATAAAAAATGTTTTACTTTATTAATTAATAATACTTTATACTAATTTTTTTTTATTTTTGCAATATCTTAATGTATAATGTATTGATGTATACATTAATTAATACAATATATTATTAAGATATTTTTTTTTTCCAAGGAAAATTTTTCTCAAATTTATATAGGTATAAATTCTTTTACAGAAATTGAGTCCAGCGGAAGAAATAAGCAAAATCGATGCTGTCCCAATGCTAGCCAATACATACAGTCCCAAAGACTACAAAATAACAGTCGATACCTGATCTGTCAAGAGGATAACTCTGTAAGCGAAAAAAGCCAGAAGATTCAAAGCAGGTCATGAACTATTGGTAAAGGGAATTATGGCTCGAAGATATTAATAGAGGTGATGGGGCTCTCGGATCCATTATCACAATGATAGACCGAGAGTCTCCCAGCCATTTCACTTAGTGCCCTTTTTGAAAGAGCGTCTGCCTCAGTATTGTGATATCTGGGAATATGGTGGAAATTAACGTCGGTGAAAGAGTTGGCCAGCTCCAATGTTTGATGCTTCCATCCTTCAATGTGGAAATAATGAAGATTGTAGTTGCGGTTGATCCAATCAATGACAACTCTAGAGTCTCCAAGAACTAGTAAGTGGTTTAAAGACCAGCTGGAGGCAAGGAAGAGAGATGCCCACAAGCCCATGAGCTCAGCTTTAGTGTTAGATCCCGCACCGCAGTTTAAGAACCAATTGGTGACCCTGGACGGGTGTGACTTGAAAGTGCCTCCAGCTCCGCAACAGTGGTCGCTAGATAAAGTTGCGCCATCAAAACAGATTTGAGTAAAACCGGGCGCCAGCAAGTAATCACAAGGTTTTAAGTGTATGTCTTTTACAATGCTTGACTTCCATTGATAGGTGGATAAAATTCTGTGAAGGACCGCATGACAGGAGGGAGGTCGCCCCTCGAAGAGCACCTGATTACGCTCAAGCCAGGTCTCCCAAACAACATGAGCGATCAATGAGTGTGGGGCTGATCGATCCGATATCCAAGATGCGAGACAATCGGAGAAGGAGATGCTACTCCAGGTCAACTGAAATGCGAAATGTTGTGACAAAAAATTCCAGATCTTAAGAGTGAAGGCACAGTGTATCATAAGATGATGAATGTCTTCAGAGGCATGATTGCATAGGGGGCAAATCCCGGGACCCTGCCAGCCGCGCCTATGGAGAGCATCCCAAGTGAGCGGCCTGTCTCTTGCACAGAGCCAAATGAAAAGTTGAAGCTTGAGCGGTATAGCCCATTGCCAAATCCGATGAAGCCACGGTGTATCGGTAGCAGAGACAAGTGGTTGGAGGAGGGCCTCATAGACGTTTTTGACTGTGAGAATGCCCGAGGCATCACCTCCGACCCATAGGAGAGAGTCTTTTATGTTGCTGGGAGAGATACCCGCCGACTTTAAAGCCAAAGTAAAAGCATCCCATTCCTTGGCCAGTGGTCCCCGGAGCTGTAGAGTAGTGCTATGAAGCCAGGGGTCGGGGAGGTGGAGGGCGCCAGCAGCCCCGCTCATTTGTGCCAGGACGCGGAAGTTTTGAGAAGTAAGCTGCTCTCTGAGTTGAGCCGATAGGATCGAGATATTATCCAAGCCGAGTATTTTATCTCGCCCAAGAGCAATCTCGATCCTCGATCCGGGGTTTCAGCAGAGCCAGTGTAGGATCACCGGCGAGGCAGATATCAGACCCTTCCAAAAATGAGATGCTCTTCTCAGTTCAAGTGAAGGCTTCCAAAGCCAAAGGAGAAGAGGAAGGGAGCCAAGATATTTGTCCCGAATAACTCTGTGCCAAATGTTTTCATGAGTGACAGCTTGCCAAAAAGAAACATCCAGGAGCGCTGAGTTAAATAAAGAGAGATTTTTGAGCCCCCAGCCCCCTGCCTTTCGGGGTCTAGCCAGTGACTGCCAGTTGCACAGGTGGAAATGGCATTTTCCAGCGAGATCGTTCCAGAGGAAATTGAAAGAGATTCTACGAAGAAAAATGATTATTTTGTTCGGGATCCGCTCAAGTGTCATCCAAAATACAACAAGGCCTTCAAGCACCGATTTGACAAGAATGAGCCTCCCACCCAGGGACAACCACTTATTACACCAGAATCCTATTTTCCTCTCGAATAAAGCCACTAACCAGCGCCAATCAGCAGTGGAGGCCACTCCCGGTTGCAGCCGGTAGCCTAGGTAGCTAAAACCATCCTTCATATCGAAAAAGGAGAAGGGGATGGCACTTTTGTAAAGCAAAAGCTCAGCCTCTAATAAACCCCAATAATGGATAATAGTTTTTAAAGGGTTAATGGACAACCCTGAAAATATTATTAAGATATTTATTAATTAACATGTTACACTAATACATTATATTATACATTAATGTATTTATACTTAATTTTTACATTACATCAAAGTAGTAATTAATTAATACATTACTACTTTTATATATTTGTGTAATATTACATATTATATTTATATATTATTAATATATTTTTACTTTATTAATTATTTAATAAATAGATTATATTATTTATTTGTTTTTATTTATTTTATAAATTTATTAATGTATAATGTATTAATTAATTAATACAATATATTATTAAAGTATTTGTTTATAACATGTTATATTAATACATTACATTTAATATTTCAACATATTAATTTTTATGTATTAATATATTAATTAATAAATCATTAATATATTTATTAATACATTAATTAATAAATCATTAATATATTTATTAACAAATATATTAATATTTTTTACATTTATATAATATTACATTAATACATTTATATTATTACATTAATGTATTTATATATTATTAATGTATTTTCACATTATTATTAATGTATTATTATTATTATTAAAAATACATGAAAAATGTTTAGTTTAATTAATTAATTAATTTTAATACTTTATATTATTTATTTGTCCGCAATTTAGTATTATTTAATATTATTTATTATTTTATTATGTTATGCATTATTTTATTTTTGATTAATTAATATTTAGTTTATTATTAATTTTCAATTAATAATTAATTTATTATTAATTAATAATTGGGTAATTAATTATTAATAATTAATAAATTATTAATAGTTAATTACTAAATAATAATTATTTAATTAATACTTATTACATTTAAAATGTGTTAATTTAATAATATATTTATTAAAGTATTTAATGTGTTAATGTATTTAATGTATTTATTAATATATTTAATTGAATATTTTTGTAATAATATATTATTATGTTAATGTATTAAGTAATGCATAATAGTTGATGAATTACTTGAAAGTAATTAATTAATTAAGTGGTATTGCTTTACTTTAAGTAATTAATTAATTAAGGTGGTCGGTGGGGCACATTCGTGAAGTGGGAGAAACCTACAACTGCTCGATAATGGCGGGCACTGCTCTGCACGATTGTAGGACCCCCTGGCATCCCTAGTGGACTCTCCTTTTTATGCACTAGCTCTACTCAGCAGTGAATACTTCCTCCCCACCTGCCATTTTGCTCCCTTCAGGCTTTATTTCTGGTTTACTTTATTCCTAGTGGGGCCATTCACTACTACTAATTTTTCAACAACTTCATACATCGATCTCAGCACGTTTTGCCTGACATTTGTGACCCTACACTATGCAAAGTTATTGTTCATTATAATTTACCTTATCCTTTTGTTTTAACTTCTTCCTCCCTTCACGGGTTCTCCTCCCTGAACTACCTCTTTTCCTCCCTTCATTTTACCTGAAACTCTGGATATAGAATGGAGAGGCCGCACCACATGACAAAAAATTGATTATCTGGGCATCCCCTTCAGATGTTCACTTTGCAGACAGACATGTCACTTGAGAAAGACCTGCACTAGCACTCAACAAGAGGAAATTTCAGAAGATTCCATGCTTGAACTAGCCTCCTACTCGGACTCCCCTACTGCTCTTCCTCATCTCCATTTTTCTGATTATCCAGATGATGGCATCACACCTGCGCTGAAATCATTTTCAAGTAAACTCAAATCAACCTGCCCAAATCTTTATGCCTCGCTCTCCTCCTTAGAATTAGATCTCATTGAAAACTCTTCTCTCCCATACTTGGCACTGTTTTTCACTTCACAAGAAACCAATTCTACCACACCTTCCTTTCCCTACAAACAACCGGTTGCTAACATTCCTCCTTCTCTCCAACACATAGGTGCTCATTCTATTCTACATCTCCCAGCCTTTACTAGTGTGACTATGAATCACTTACTGCCCACCACAAGCCCTCTACTCTCATCACAGGCTCCACCATTTGTAGCGCAGACCCATCTCCTGACTACCTCTACTAGCCTTAACACCATCTTCCAGTTGGAGACTCGAGAACCTAGCTCAGTTACTTCACATATTACTCCTCATATACAGGCGTTAGAGAACTGTGGTGACAGAGACTTAGAGCAGGTGGAACCTACCTCTGTTACTACACATATTACTCATCATACACAGGCGATGGAGAACCATGGAGACAGAGACTTAGAGAAAGTGGAATCTTTCTGCCTTCCAAGATTGAGCGATTCAAAGCCTAATAATAATTCCCTTGGAGTGATTTTGGACACACTTTTTCCTTCTTTCAAACAAGTTTTATCTCCCACTCCTCTACCTTATTTTTTGGGCCCTACTCTTCACAAATTACATGCTTTTGATTTGAGTCTAGGCATAGTTGATTCCTCATCCACACCTTTAGACAAAGACTACACTTGATCTAGAGGAAGAGGTTTTGAGCACTCTCCGATCAAAACTTGAAGTGCTTGTTGCAAGAAGGGCTTACCACCAACACACTTTGTGGCTTCTCCACAAACATCTACTAATATTGGGGAACTTAGAGGCATGAAATCCCTATCAAGAGAAAAGCCATGATCCTGCTCTCCCTCAATATTAGAGGGGTGGGAGGCACCTAAAAACAACCTCATTCAGAAGACTCATTTCTCTTTGTTCTCCAGACATCATTTTTCTTCAAGAAACACTAGTCGACAACAAAAAGGCCAGAACCTTCCTCAATCAATTATTTTCCAACTGACACATCCGCACTATCAATTCTCTTGGAAACTATGGAGGGTTAGTTGTGGCCTGGAATCCTGACAAATTTGAATTATACCCTTTTCTCTGCAGTGGAGGTATTTTAATATCTGGAACTTGTTGTACCACTAACAAATGGATCAATGTTCTCAACTTATATGGGCCCTAATATGATAGATAGTCTTTTTGGGAGAATATCGAAGCCAGAGGCTTGCTTGATCTTGACAACTTGATTATTGTTGGCGACTTTAATCTCACAACCTATGTGGGTGAAGTCTAGGGAGAATCTGCCACTCAGGACACTCTGGTAGATTACTTCACCACTCTTTTCTCTTCACTTCATTTGGTGGACTTTGCTCCAGAATTCTTGACCCTACTTGGCATAATGGGCGAGTGGGAAAAACCTCTATCTCAAAGCACCTGGATCATTTTCTCATTTCCGAACGCTACATTTCTTCAGTGGAAAATTTTCATTCTTGGGTTAGCTTACCCTATCTGTCTGACCATGCGTCAATCTTTCTTCACCTGGATTCTCCTATACACAAGATTTCATATCCCTTCAAATTGAATTCAGGCTGGCTCTCTGAAGTCGATTTCACCTCTATTGTAACTGAAGTGTGGAAAGATCCACATTACTTATTTGAGTCGAGCATCCAACATCATCTTATTTGGAAGATTAAAGATCTGAAATCGCGCATCAAATTGTGGGTTTCCACACATCGAAAGTAAAATTCCCTTCATTTATCTGCCCTTGATGCTGAAATTCGAAAACTTCCAGAATATATCAACATGGGGTCCAATGGTGTTGACTGTCCAACTTTAAATATGTTAGAATCGACACATAATCAACTTCTATTAAAAGATGAAGCCACTTGGAAACATAGATGTAGAATGAACTGGATTATGCTTGGCGACCTCAACACCAAATTATTTCATAAACTTGCCATCTCGAGCAGAATGAAAAACTACATCTGGGAAATTAATGCTAAGGATGGAACACAATACAAGGGGCAGAATGAATTAAAAATTGTTGCTGTCAATTTTTTTCAACCTCATTTTGAGAAGAACCCATCAAGAAACCTCCAGTCAACAGTTTCTGTGGCTAGACTTTTCCCACATTCTGTCTCAGAGGAAGATGCTCATTTACTTGACTGTCCTTGTACTCTACAGGAGATTTTAGCAGCTCTCAAAACTTTTTCCAAGGACAAAATTCCAGGCCCTGATGGTTGGACGGTAGAATTCTATTTGCACTTCTTCGAACTAGTTGGCACGGATATTTTGGAACTTGTGGAGGACACCAGACTCAGTGGAAAGGAAATTGGTGCATTAAACTCGACTTTCCTCATACTTATTCCTAAATCTTCCAACCCCTCTTCATTTGGCGATTACAGGCCTATTGCACTCTGCAATCTTTGCTACAAACTTATCTCCAAAATCATTGCTACCAGGATCAAACCTATTCTCTCTCACTTCCTTTCCAAAGAATAGTTGGGGTTTTTAAAAGGTTGCAAGATCCTTGATGCCATAGGAACTACACAGGAATGCCTCCACAGTATCAAAGCTAAGAATTTTGAGGCGCTTATCCTCAAATTGGATCTTAAAAAGGCTTTTGACTGCATTGATTGGGATTTTCTCAGATTGATTCTAACACAAACATGTTTCAGTTAGCTAATGATCAAGTGGGTTATGGGTTGTGTGGTCAATGCAAAACTTGTTATTTTGATCAATGGTGAATCCTCCTCCTTCTTTAGTATTGGTAGAGGAATGAGACAGGGCTGCCCCATCTCACCCCTCCTCTTCATTTTGGCAATGGAAGCTTTGAGCCTGCTCCTCAAAACTAAACAAGCTGAAGGCAAGATATCTGGAATAAAATTTTCCAGGACCATCAAGATTCTGCATCTTCTTTTTGTTGATGACATCCTTATTATGAAAAATGGCACTCTACAGGAATGATTGGAAATTAAAGAGATCTTAAACATTTTCTGCATCGCCACAAGATTGATGATCAATTGGCACAAATCCACCTTCCATTTTGCAAATTTATATCAACTCGTCTTGGAACAAATCAGAGGTATTTTCCCTCATACTTTCTCTCCTCTTTCCTTAGGTTTAAAATACCTGGGCTATCATTTCAAATCAGACTCCTATAAGCCATCAGACTGGAACTGGCTTCTTGCCAAAGTGGAAAAAAATACTAGGCACCGGTGCATGAGATGACTCTCACGAGGAGGTTAGTTTACCCTCATAAAAGAAGTTCTCGAAGGACATGTCATATACTGGATGGCCCTAGCTGTCATCCCTACCTTGGTGCTTACAAAACTCTGCAATATGATCTACAACTTCCTCTGGTTGGGCTGCTCTGATCACCATTGACAGCATATCTGCAATTGGCAAGATCTGGAAAAACCAAAACAAAAAGGAGGATGGGGGATCCGAAATCTTTATCACTTTATCCAAGTTCTCGTGGCCAATTCACTCTGGAGAGTCCTGAATTCACCTGGCATTTGGCATACTGTCATCCTAGATAAATACCTCTGCCATCATTTGGTCAGCAGCTGTCTTCATTTAGAATCGGCTATATCTAGATCGGTCTCCTACTTCTGGAGGAACATCTCAAAATCCAAACATCTTATCAGTAAATGGATCAGTTGGCTACCAGGTTCGGGGCACTCTAATGCTCTTGGACGAGATCGAATCCTTGGACTGGCCGACTCAGTTACTCTTTCTCCCTGACTGATCATGCACCTCCACACAAAACACATTTGGTATTTATACAAAATGCGTGCTGTCACCACACCGACCTATCTTCCCGATTGTTGGATCAATAGAGCTGCCCTCGGCCTCGATGCTGAACTTTCACGTGAATGGCACATTTTCTGCACAAAACTTTCACAATCGGGAATACACCTCACCGATTCAGTTGAAACTTTACAATGGTCGGGGGGCGAATGCTCGGGCTTAATCACTGTGCAAAACGTTTACTCAACAATTAAGAATGAATCTTTGCCCACCAATATCAGAGCATGGAGACACAAATATGGAATTGGCACATTCCACCCAAAATTAAGTTCTTTACTTGGCTGATGATCGCTCAAAAACTGAACACTTGAGACACACTACTCAAAAAGGATTGGACGGGGCCAAACCTTTTCCATCTCTGCCACAACGATTCCAAAAATGTTGATCATCTGTTCATCAATTGTATTTTCACCAGACAGGTTTGGGTGAAAATCATGATGCTTTTAAATTTACATACCATTTGGGATGGAAACTCCCGTCAGAATTGTTTTGATCTTTGGTCTCAAAGGGAACATAACCTCACTCATTTACCATCCCTCATTTGCTGGACTAGTTGGCTAGAAAGCAACAGAACGATTTTTGATAATGGGACTCCATCTATAAATGCAGCTGCATACAAAGCACTTAGCATCCACAACTCTTGGAATGACAATCTAGCTTCCAAGACTCCTCTTCAATGATTTGTATTGGTCTCAGCCTTAAAAGACTATCCCATAGGCTGGTTCGATGGAGCCGTGTCCTCTAATGGATCTTAGAGTGGAGTGGGGGATGATCAAAATCACTCAAAACTCTTTTTTCAAATGAATTCTCAACTGTGGTCCAGGCATCAACACTAGGGAAAAACTTTTGGGTGCCTGGGCCACTTTATTCTTGGCCTCCAGACTTCACATTGAATCCCTCCAGGTTTTAGGAGATTCCATAATCATTATTGACTAGTTGAGCAATAAGGTAGATCTTCAATCCATCTCCCTCCTGGCTTGGAAGGATAGAATCAGACTGCTACAAACCACTTTCAAAAATCTCACCTATAATCATATATACCGTGAGCTCATCAAAATTGCTGATCACCTTTCAAAATTAACACTTCAGAAAAAAGCGGGAATCCTATCCTACAATCACTGGTTAGATGGACATGAGGGTCCCCCTTTCTTCCAAAATCTCTTCTAAGATTAGTTTTTTCTTCCTATATCCATAACAGACTTCATCGAATTAGAAGTTGAATATTTTCTGATCTTAAAAGCATTCATAATCAGATACTCACCCTCAACATCTCTCCTTATCATTCTAGCAACACTCTTTTCTACTTTTTGTTAGACTTATCCCATATTTGGATAAACTCCTTATGTTGGACAAAAGGTGATATAGTAGATGGATATATTCATATTTCTGCAGACATCTAAAGCTGCATTTGTAAATTTTCAGTATTGAAAACATACTATATAATATATAGTTGATAAATTTTCCCATTAGAAAAAAGTAAAAAGTATTAATATTTTACTTAATGTATTAATAATTTATATCAATCATTTTTTACTTATTTTATTTATTTATTAATTTTTAATTTATTAATTAATTAATACATTACTTTACACATTAATTATGTATTAGTATTTTATTTTTAATAATTTATTAATACATAAATTATTTTTTATTAATTGATATTTTAATATTTTAATTAGAATATTAATATTTTAATTTATAAATTAATTTATTAATGTTATGTATTAGTATTTTATTTTTAATAATTCATTAAAACATAAATTATTTTTTATTAATTGATACTTTAATATTTTAATTAGAATATTAATATTTTAATTAGAATATTAATATTTTAATTTATAAATTAACTAATATATTAATTATGTATTAATAAGTTAATTGTACATTAATATATTAATGGTTTATTATTTATTATTTCTTTCCAAGGTATGTTGGTCGTAAACTAGCAAAAACCACATTTTAGTAAAAAATGATTGATATACACTAATTGGCACCATTTTCCACCCTTTAAAATTAATGGTGCCTATCAACTTATATCAACCACATTTTACTTAAACGTGATTGTTGCTAGTTAATAATTAACTTAAAAAACAAAAATTGCCTTGTCAAACTCCAATCAAATTATAGGCTGAGTTAAAAATTTAATTTGTAAGAAACAGAGTAATATGACAACGCCCTCGACATTAATTCATATAAACAAAATTAATAAAAATAAATTTAAAATTAAAAGTATTTAAATAATTATAATTTAACTTAAAATAGATTTTATAAAAAAAAATTATATAAAAATAATCTTTTAAATTTCTAATATATAAATAAAATTAATAAAAATAAATTTAAAATCAAAAGTATTTAAATAATTATAATTTAACTTAATATAAAGTAATTGAAGATAGTTTTTATAAAAAAAAAATATAAAAATAATCTTTTAAATTCCTAATATATATATAATCATAAAGTATCTATATAATGTCAATATATTTAAATTTTCAACAATTTAAAATATAAATCAAATTCAAAGTAACGACTATATATAACTTTACATACACTTGTAGTTTTAGCATAAACATTTGTTTTTTAATTTAAAAAAATCTAAACCAATTTTTATGATTCAAGGGTGGATTGAGCATGTTTTAAGTTTAATCAGTTTTAATGTGTATAACGATATATTTAAAATAAACATCATTTAGAAAATGCCAACTTTGAAAAGATAGTGTTTTAAAATATTCATTAAACTTATTTGCAACCAATATTTTTTAAAATAATGATTCATCATACTTACAACATATAAGAAATGAATATAGTAAGTCAAAATAGATATAACAAGTCATAAATATGTTAATATAGGAAGTTGTTGATTACCTATCAGCCTAGATCTATTTAACTCTGGATCTATAAAGATGAAAACCTTTAATCTTTCTTGACACTTGATAGATCCAAAGTTAAATGGGTCTAGGATGGTTGTTATTCATTCAAATTATATATATATATAATGGAGTTGACATAATTTTTTATTATTTTAATTTTTATTATTTTAATATATATATATATATATATATATATATATATATATATATATATATATATATATATATATATATATATATATATATATATATATATATA
>ML781433.1:761242-793656 GCA_009831015.1 Picea engelmannii | reverse complement strand
AAGTTGTCCCAGTTTGAGTTCATAAAACTCTTTAACCTTCTCGTCGAAATATCTTTCCGACAAATACTTCTTCCGGAAGTACTTCTCAAACCGTTTCCAAGACAGGTCCTCCTCGCGGACCCCTTTCATATTATTAAGGTCTTCCCACCAGATGGAAGCCTTTCCGTTCAGATTGAAAGTGTCCACTCGGGCCTTCAAATTCTCTGAAAAATCATGGACTCTAAAATATTTTTTCAGTCCAAGTAGCCAGGCCTCAGATTCCTCTCCTTTCTTTATCTCACCGTCGAAGGAGGGAGGTTTGGCCTTTCTGAATTCCTCAAATTTATGACTCTTGGAAGTCTTTTTCTTCTTCTTTCATCAGACTCTTCGTCTTTGTTGTGGGAGCCTTCTCCCACCTCTTGGTGAGTTACCATACTCTGCGTCTGTAGATTCCCGCGGTTGATCGTCCGCTTGAGTGAAAAGACAAACGATGGTTATTAGTCAAGAGTTAAATTCATTTTTATAATTTGCGCATAAATTCATAACTCTTTCACATGCATACACAGTCAGGTTCTCATTTTCCAAGTTTTTAATCCTAGACAAGAGAGTTAAGTTAGAGGGTTTACTCCTCATAGGAGTGCTTCGAACGGAGTTTATGCAAGACTCGTGCATGAGCCCAATCAGGCCGAGTGTTGTAACCATGCTCTGATACCACTTTTTAACATACCCACTACCTAAATTAAATTTTTCTGGTCTTCTGCCAGACCAGAACCCCTAAATATCCATGGAGGCCCAGCGTAAGTTGGCTCTTTCTCTTTCCTTCTTCGTTTCCATGTGATCGCGGGTCATGATCACGGTTCAATTTGAACGCAGTGCCTATTTGTATTTCATGCCTCGACACTACAATAATGTCTAATCGTTCGACTCTGCCACCGCCGAACCCCGACAGGGCTAGCTACCAACCAGTGGGGATGAATCCCTACAAGGTCAGCAAATGGCCAATAGGAACAAATCTCAACAGGGGTAGAGAACCACCAGTGAGAACAGGCCCCGTCGCACAGTTAAGTGGAATACAGGTGGAAAAAAGGGAAACTCGACACGGTAGTCATCATGACAGGAGGGGGGTCCCACTTCACACGCCACACTATTCTGGACCCCCCCCCCCATTAAAGGCAGAATGGCAAGGGGGGTCTGGAATCCACTTGTGCGTCGTTGATCGAGATGGGTTAATCTCGACCGTTCGAGNGGCAGAATGGCAAGGGGGATCCGGAATGCATCCTCAGCCGTAGATCTGGGCGGGTGGACTCTGGCCATCCAGATCTGTTCGCTACTTACCTCCCGTCGGGTTTTCAAGCTTTCAAAATCTTGATGCGCTCCAATTTCCGTTAGCCCTCCAGGCTAAAGTTTTGGTCCACACGACCTCCCCTATATGACCGCAGTCATACTCCTTATCGGGGCTTCGGGGTTTCAAATGTTGAAAATCATTTACCCACGGGATTGTCGATTCCTCGAATCCCGATTCTCCACTATGCTGACAGCTGGCCCACAATGGCACTTTTCTCCTTGTCGGGGTTCCTGACTTCGTAATTCCGAAATGCCCAAACCTCTTTCTATCAGGATTCTCGATATCCCGATGACCAAAAAGCCGATAGATGACTTCATGTCGGGACTTTCCTTGATGGCTTCAATTACTTCCACGCGTCCTCCTCTGATGGATGGTCCTGATTAACTCTCAGGATTTTGAGACTTAAAATGTCCTGACTTTCACGACCTCGAGAACTCCGATTTCCCGAGCGTCGATATCCCAATGTCTAGTGCCCAGATATCCAGACTGGACGATCGCATGACATGCGTCCTCTCTTAGATGGACAGCCCAGATCCTTCCCGGGACTTTTACCATGAAAATTCCCGATCTTTTGTTCTCGTGACTCCCGATTTCACGAACGTCGATATCCCGATGACGGTCAGGACTTCTGCCTGGCGTGAGAAGGGTTAAACCCCATGCACCTCCTATCCGATCTAACGGCTGACGGGTAAATGGACCAAGATCTAACGGTCTAGATCCGTTCTTCCTGCGCACACTCTAGAGACTAAACTCTGAGAATATTAACCCGATCCAACAGCTGACGAGATTTATGAATGAGATCCAACGGCTTAGATTTGTCCCACCTTGTGCACTCTTCCACTACTTTATGGATGTGGAAAAATCAGCGATCCAGATGTTCTCATGGACTGTGGGGATCTACGGTCCTCAACTCTTCACTACCCACGAAGACATAGGAAAACCAAGTGGTAAGGCCTTTAACACCCTACTTTCTCCTGCAAATCTAACGGTCGTGGGGGACCGTAGATTTCCCGATGAAATATCATCTGTGGATTCGATATTCCTTCCTTAAGCTTCCATCTCAGGTTTTTAAGAGCATCGTTCCTCCTCATACAGAGTTACTAAGGCTATATGCCTTCATATTTACCTTCCAGGTTCTTGAGGGATTATTCAAGGAAGGTATTTCTATGGGGAGATTTACTCAGGGTACTACCTGAGGTATGTAAGGATATCGTCCTCCCGAGAACTAGACGTGAAGTCTAAATTTTATAAATACGCACACAATTAACAAGTTCATGAAGACATAAATCATACGTAGTCTCTCCATATAAATATATAACTACTAGTACTGATCAAAACACCATATAGTCATTCTTATAATGTAATCATTCACAGTTTCACAACTTATGAGCATAATTATCAGAATAAGCACATATATATATATATATATATATATATATATATATATATATATATATATATATATCAAGATGCCAGAGGCAAAACACTTATCAGAGATAACACCAGGATCAAGCAACTGCTGAGAGGGGTACTCGTTTCCTCCCAAGCGTAGGCTTAGCGACTCCCAGCGGATTTACCACTAGCCACCCCCGAGCTGAGACCACAATGCTGTGAGACTGCGTCTCTCCATCTACCAGTGACCAGGAGCGAAGGTTGCAATCCTTCCTCTCTGCTATCACTCACTCTATGTAATGCCAGAGTTCCCCTCACATCTACCCCCCAATCGCTTCTACCATATGCCTTATCCTCTTGCGAGGTTGTGTGTGGCACGATTACCCTCACGCTGATCAGGCCTGACAGCTCTACGGATGGGCGGTTCACCATCCCATCCCTCATCAAGTCGTCCACCTACCAACCTGCGAGACATTAAATTCGGGGCCAGCGAGCCGCTTTTGGTTCTCCGGGCCAGTGGAGTCCAAATACGATATTAATTCTCGGTGGAAGTTAACGCCACCTTTTCAGGTGCCTTCCACCGCCATCGTGGTCTCTTTTCTACACATCCCCTCTCAGCAGTCCTGCAATAAATTCAAAATGCTATTCACATTCATTGACCTTTTCCTCAAGGTCCATCTACATCACATATTCATATTTATGAGTTTTCCATAGTTCTTGGCCAGTCCAGTTATATTTACAAGCTAGGGGAAACAGGGTGTTACATTTATTTGTAGTTTGTCTCACATCACAATTCCTTAATCAAACCACAATTTTTTGTACTTAACGTTGTCAAACCTTCCTTAAGATCATTCATTCAATTACTTACCTGCAATGATTTTGGATTAAGGGAATTGGTGGCTTAGGTCTCTTCTTGATAAAAATGTTGATGGGTAAATAGTAAAAGAGCCTAGAATGAACCTTACCTTACCCTATGCATTGGATTAATGAATAAATTAGTGACATCATTATCACTCATTAGTTAAATTTCTAGAATGTTGTATTTTCCTCAACTTTACATTTCCTTTTACCTACAACAAATTGGTTTGATCAAACTGATGGTAAGAAAGTGCTAGGACCTATTCTTTGTATAATCAACTAACTTGTTAAATGTTTGTACATGTATATTGGTATTTGTGTGATATGAATTGTTGAAAGGAAATAAATTAAATTCCCTTTAGTCCTATGTGATTTGGCATTAGGCCCACAACATTTCACATCCAATGACACAATGAAGTTGAAGATCACACCCTTAATTGAAAGTGTTTAAGAAAAATCCCAATCAATTTGTCAGTGCAACCGACCAGGGAATTTGTGAAGACAAATTGAAATGCATAACATTGAAGCGATAGATGAGTATTGGCTAAGAAAGCTTAAGAAACCCATCTCAAATATAGAGTAATTACAGAGATCTCAGTGAATAGAGAGGTTGTAGAGAATAATAAGTTTTTTCACTTGGGTCATATTATATCATATTCCCTCAATTATGGATCATATGGTATCAGAGTAGGTTCACCAGAGACCTTGAAGTAGCTTCCACATGCAAAACCTTGAAGAGAGAGAATCTAGAAGAGTTGAGAAACTTCAATAAGCAGATACAAGAGGAAATTCAACATTGGAGGAAAAATTGGATAGGAGCATATTTTAGCTCTTGCAATTGGGGAAGAAATTAACTCAGTTGGATAATTGGCAAGGGGAGAGGTTCCCCAAAGTGAATGCTTATCTATACCAGGATTTGGAAGTGAAGAAAGAGGCCTTGATGAGGCTACAACAAATTGTCCAAGAGACCAAAACATTTGCTTCTATTGTCATTATGGAGTCAAGCCTAGTAAACTCACCTTCCAATATCCTTCCTCAAGATACCTTTGGTGACTTTAAAAAGAAAACTAGGGGAATCAATTCCAATCCCATGGGGAAAATGAGCTATGATGGCCAAGGGATTTTGATCCCCATTGTAGCTCAATAGAGGCCCAAGTATGAATGTCTAGGATTTAGTGGAGAAGAATCCAACACAATTTCAACTCAAAATACCTTCATTGATGAAAGAGGAACGATAAAAGAATCCATTACCATGGAGGAAAAGATAGTTGGAAAAGGAGTGTGCAACAAGCCACTCAAATCTACTTGTAGAGGTTTGGAAGAGGGAAAAAAAAATGATTTCACCATCTAGATATGCTCCAACTCTTGTGGGACCAAGAAACCAAGTTGGGAAGCATCATCACAAATAGAGAAGGCATGGCATAATATATTTCATTTGTTTATGTTGTAAGAAAAGGGGTCATGAGGATATTAATTATTTTCACTCTAGAAGTCCAACTAGCCCATGTAGGAACTATTGCTAGTACTGCAAGCTGACTAGACATTAAGAGGCCAAATGTTGGAGGCTTCACCCTAAACTCCATCCCAAGAAATTAATGACCAAGAAGAGATCTTGTAGATTCAATCTCAATGGCAAAGAGGATATGCTTTCACTTGCATTTCGAGGAGCAAAAATTGTCCGATGACCTATTATAACAACGAATTCCATCTCTATCCATGAGTTGGATAGTAGGATTATGTCAAAGTTAACTTATATTCAAATCTTATCTTCCATCCTACAATGGAGGCACCCTTTCTTGGATATTTTTCGGAGTCTTATTCATGATCTGAGAAGAACAATATTGAAGGAAGTTGAATATTTTGGGGACCAAAAGCTTGCAAATGGGGAGCTGTAATCCGAATTGGATCCTTGCCAAACCTCTTGTAAATTTGTAATTTTTTTTATTATTTCTTTTTCTTTTCTAGAAAAATTGGTAGTTGAAATGAACCATTGTGATGGTTTTCCTTCCAAAGGAAACCCATTAAATCTAAATTCCATAGTAAAGAACGAAATAAATGGGGATATGTGAAGATAACTTTGAACGCTTGAAGAGAAGAGATGAGAGATCCAAGAGTGAAACCTACTTAAATATCAAAGGATGAATGATTCAAGGAGCCTATCCATGATGAATGAAGGTGTCTCTAAGTCATGCCCATATGCAATTGCAATGTTCCTATAATATATGCCAAGAGGGCCACAGACGTTGACAAGATTGGCACAGGTGTAGTCACAACAAGCCAACCTGATGATGCAGTTGCAATATATGGTAAACATGAAAGTGCGTGAACACATTTGGTGCACCACATGTCGCACTAAGGGGAATCACAAGGACAAATTCCTCGCACTTTTGAATTATGTGGCGATGGGTACGCCAAGTCCATTACCAACTAGAAAAAATGAATGGTGTGAGATATGCCAACAATGGGGCCACATACCACCCCACTACCCAACTTTGCATGAGTATCAAAAGACATATCATACTCCATTCTGTGAGTTCTGTAAATTTGTGGGACATGATGTTAATAATTATCGGTCACTCCAACTGATGCAAGACTATACCTGCGATGCATTCCGAGTATAGGAAGAACAAAAGGGTGATGATCATGGTGGTGATGAGAGAGGCATATACCAAGGAGGTCCCGTACGAGGATATGGGAACAGTTGCAACCGAGGATATATTGAAGGGGGGGGCAGACCTCCCACTTGTTTAAATTGTGGATAAATTGGTCATGTATCAAGGTTTTGTACCAAACCACACATGATTTATGCATAATTCTATAGTCCTGAACATGTCATAGAGGATTGTCCCAACTTAATGAAGAAGTGGGAAGAAAATAAGACACATTCCAATATGTTGCATGTAGACACATGCAAAAATAAGAAGAAACATGAGGAGGTATGTGATCGAGTAGTAACTCGAGGAGGAGAAGAAACAATAAGGGACTTTGAGCAGGCCAAGAGCGCAGGTCAGAATTCGGAGGGGAAGATCAGAAAGACAACACATCCCCCTCCTAAGTTCGATTTTTCCCATCAAAAGAAGTTCTTGCGTTATGCACATAGAGCTGTTGAAGAAGAAAGAGCATGCAAAGAGTTGTAGAATGCAACATAGAGATCACTCAAGGACGCTTGGATATGTGAAGAAGTGTAGCGGTTGAAACAAAGGTTTCTGGAGGATGCATGAATCTAGGAAGAAGTACAACAAGAGACACAGAGGTTGCTCGAAGAGGCTCGTGCCCGGGAAGAGTTATACTGTGTGACACAATGATATTTGGAAGAAGCTCAATGCATGAGTATTTGTATCGTGTGACACATAGGTCGATGAAAGAAGCACATAGACAGGAAGATTTGTGACCTTTTGATAAAAGAGAAATTGAGGAGCATCAAGTTGAAGAGTTGACTATCGCTATGTGTGAAGAAGCATTGCATGACTTAGGTTGTGATATGGGCATAGAGGATCAAGTAATTAATTTATTACATTTTTGTTTGAGACTAGTCAATGATATTGATAATGAAAATAATTTGACGCAAATGCTAGCCACTTGTATGGGGAAGGAGATGACGAAGAGGACTATATCACCTCCCCTACCAGAAAGAGATACATGCCAATTTAGTAAGCAAAATCACACACAGGGCACATAAATCTTGGTGGATATAACATGGATGGAATCATGTTGGATCTGGGTTTCAACGTGAATATTCTACCAAAGAAGTCCTGGAGGTTATGGGTAAACCACAATTGGCCTGGTCGCATATCCAACTGTGGTTGGAAAACCAATACAATATCTACCCCATAGGTCGACTAGAGCAGGTGGAAATAAATATAGAAGGGGTAAAAACAAAGGATGACTTTGAGGTCATAGAGATTATGGATGAACCTGACCCATAACCTTAACTAATGGTCATTGACTAGGCCTTTGCCAATAATAAAGTGTTGAATTTGAATAAGAAGAAGATGTCCTTTGAAACCGATACCCTATGTGTGGTCGCACCTCTAGATCCATATGAAGGAGATACATACAATGATCTAGTGGATGAGGATGTGTAGAGCTTGACTATTGAAAACATCTATAATATCACTAAACACGGGGAGGATTACAACAACCCCACCACATATGGAGAATTAAGTTGGAGAAGTGTCAAGTCTTATGACATGGATTCTGAAGATGCCATGGAAAGGTGGAAAAACAAGTTGTATGAGATATCCACTCATATATGTGCAAAGATAATGAAAGTAGTGTGTTGGATAGGATCTGAGATATGCGATACCCCATGGTTTGTTGGGACTAGGTCGATAGAGGAATTCCTCATACAGATGGAAATGGTTGTCCCCATGGAGAAAAGTATTTAGGACATGAATGAAGTGGTCTAAGGGACTCCTATGTAGTGGTGGGAGAAACATCACACAAATATTTAGAGTTGCGCAGGCGGCTGAGTTGATAAAATTTCGATTCTAACCCATTGTTGATTTCAAACTAGCCATCTGGTACAAGGGTACTAAGGATACTGTCACACACTCGACCCCTAAGTACCTTTTTAGGGGATGGGGTATAAATGTTTCTCTTTTTGTAATCATCTAAAATCTCCTATATCACAACTCCATTGTCTTCTACTCATTAATATTTTTCCAACGACGGTAAGTTCGCTCAGAATTGAGTTTTGGAATGAGGGTTATGACCTTTTGAAGTTCTTGGGTTTACATATGCAACATATCTCTTACTGCCATGTGGCATCCTCATGACCTCTCATTATCCACGTTGACTAATGTGGAGACACCCTAGTATTGATGTGGCACTATCCTAACCTGCCACAGTGGAACTTTGATCCACGTAGGCCTGCATCCATCGTAACTCGAGCCTTCTCCCAACACACTCTTTGTTTACCTCCGATGAATATGTTATCGAGGAATATTCCATTTCTCTCGATGGAAAGTCTCGATGCATGCAAGATATATTGACCTACAGTTGGGATCCATTCAGAACCTAAGGTGATCCAAAAATGATAGGTTTTACTGACAATTGCAAGTTAAGTTTAATGTACTTTATGCATCGGGTCGATAAGAATGAGAAACACATAAAACTCTATAACTTGTTGCGGAATAATAATTATGACTTTTACTTGATGCTCATTAATGATTAAAGAGTTCATACATTATAAACCATGCTACAAATTAAGAGAAGATAACAACAAACAAGAAAGAGAAGTAGACACAAGAACTTGTTAACGGAGTTCACCAATCTTTGGCTACGTCTCCGGGCCCGCTTCCAAGTGGAGGATCTCTTTATTGCTCTTCAAATTCTCAAGTTCTCTTTACATTGGCTCTTTTCTATTACAAAAGGCTTCTGATCTAATGTAAAAGACCTCCTTGTTAAGATACATAGATACCTCAACAAACTCCTCTAAAAAACATGACAAAAATGCCTCTCAAAACATGAGAAATGGCCAAATTACACAAGATTCTCCTCAAAATCCCTGCATCAAAAGTTTCCTCTCAAGCTCAAAAATCTTGGTTTATATAGTTTTTAGGCTCAGATGAGGAATCCCAACTTCCCACAAGAATCTAACCTCTTTTTGGGATCAAATCCCCCTTCAAATGGCCAAAAATATTCTATTAGAGGCATAAAATCAATCAAAAAACCATATAATATGGTCAAAAACCCACTTCTGCAACCAAAATTCAAAAACAGCCCCTAAGGCTGGGCACAAGCTCTAAAATGAGGTCATATGTCTCTTAGGTGGCTATGCGCCAACCCTTTGGGCTGCATACTGGCCCCTAGCCCTCACAATTATGGTCACGTGTGCAATTTTAATGGGACCGCACCCCTCCTGTTGCGCCTAGCCCTTTGGTTATGGCTCCCATAGCATGTTGATATCGGTGCTAATTGCGCACGCACTGGTGGTTGTATGTTTGATTCATATGCATAGAGGGCGCCCCAAATCTCGCCCCTTTACTTGATTTGAAACTTGGCCCCGCGCCTAACGGTTATGCCATTGGAGGAGCGCCCAATACTTTACATTGTTGTTACATGTGGTGATAAAGCCACGGGGCTGGGGCTTAGTCGCAACCCCCTTCTGCCCCATACATCAATACATACACTTTATATAGTTTTAAATGGGTGGTAATAACAAATACCAAAGCATGACACGTTGGTTAATGGACCTTCCCCAAAGTTGTGCTCAACCAAAGGTCATGGGAGTGAACCCCATGAGTTCCAAACTATTTTTTCCATTCAACTAGTGATGGGGTGCCACATGGTAGCCCATGTCTGGGCCACATGGCTAATTTCCTAATTTCCTAATTTTTTACAGACATAAGTGTTAAAATTTTGCTTTCATTTACCATTCTTTTTAACTACCCCGTAGTTGCAAAAGATCTGTCAGTTTTCATGCGATGAGCATGAACAATGTACTCTTTCCCATCTTTCTTGAAGCAATATTCATTTTCCTCCCTGTAGAATATGGATTTTCTATCATAAAGGTATGGGCTTCCCAGGACAATTCCACATATGTCCAGTGGCACCATATCAAGCTCCACTTCATCAACATAATTAGAAGTGATTGCAAACTTAATTTTACATTGCTTGGTTACTTGAAAATTATTATCACCATATATCCATCCCAATGGATAAGGTCTAGGATGCAACTTAGTTTCAAGTCCCAAATTATTTACAACCTCTTCACTGATTAGATTTCCTTGTGATCCACTGTCTACAAGAGTATCAACTTTAACATTATTTGTTATGACCCTTATGTGGAAAAGTTCACTCCTTTTACACTCATCATTTACAACATCTGAATTAGAAGAGCTAGTACTTGCAACATAATTTTTACCTCGGATTCCCATAGCTACAATTTTTGTCTCATCACCAGAGTCTAATCCCAGATCCACTTGAATTATTGTAGTTGTAGTATTCTTTCTCCCCTAATTGGCATACTTCTTTGGCTTCATCTCAAGATGTAAGATCCAACAATGATCTTCATCATGGCCTACCTTCTTGCAATGCTTACAAGTAGGCGTCTCCTTTCTTGCTATGGTTGTCTTCTTCTCTTTCTCTTTTCTTTTCCCTGAATCATTTCTTTGCCAAGTATCTGTAGAAACACTATCACCAAAATTCCCTTTACTTGATTCAATTTGAATGGCTTGTACACATACTTCATCAAATTTAGAAGGATTTAATATAAGAATAGTGTGCTTGAGATAAGAATGTAAACCACCAATATATTTTAGGAGTGTCTCTTGTGTATATAAAAGAATACACAAATTTAATACTTTCTTACGAAATGTTTGAGTATAATATTGTACACTTTGGTTCTTAGCTTGCCTTAAACTTTTCCAATTCATCATTTCCTGTTGCATGTATGCTAATGGATAAAATTGTTTCTTCAAAGCAGTAATAAAATCATTCCAGGAAGATATTGTTTTACCATTTTTCTTGAGATCATCCTTAGTTTTTCTTTCCCACCATATGAGAGTTGTGCCTCCCAATTTGAGACTTGCAAGTTGGATATTTATTTCATGATCAACAATCCTTTGTATCCTACAATAGACTTAAAGCTTCCTAACCCAACTATCTATCTTTTCTGCATCTAATTCACCATCATAAGTGGGTAAATTAAACTTTACATCTAGCTTTAATAAAGTCATATCAAAAGAATGATGATTTTTTTTAGGTTTCTTTTCCTTGGAGGAATGTACACTTGCTTCACTTGTAGATGACGAGGATGAAGGAGAAGAAGGTTTTGAAGGTCCACCACCTCCAACTCCTCCTTCTTCTCTTACTGAAGATTCACCTTCTTCAACCTTTTGATTTCTTCGTTGTCCTCTTTCATGGTAAAGTTCCTCTACCATGGCTTTCATAAATTGAAATGCCTCAAAGAAATAATCCTCAGATGCAAAAGGACCTATTTTTCTTGGTGAAGACATCTCCCGTTTACGAGGTATCCTTTGAATCTCTGGATTAAAATCCTCAAGTGGCCTTCTCCTCGCTTGAGTTTGGCTCTGGTGAGCATCCAATGCTTGCAATTCCTGTCAAACCTTCAAAACCAAATGCTATGATACCATAAACTTGATCCAAAAATTATAGGTTTTACTGACAATTGCAAGTTAAGTTTAATGTACTTTATGCATTGGATCGATAAGAATGTGAAACACATAAAACTCTATAACTTGTTGCGGAATAATAATTATGACTTTTACTTGATGTATTAATAATTAAAGAGTTCAACCATTATAAACCATTCTGCAAATTAAGAGAAGATAACAACAAACAAGAAACAGAAGTAGACACAAGAACTTATTAACGAAGTTCACCAATCTTTGGCTACATCTCCGGGCCCGCTTCCAAGTGGAGGATCTCTTTATTTCTCTTCAAATTCTCAAGTTCTCTTTACATTAGCTCTTTTCTATTACAAAAGGATTATAATCTATTGTACAATACCTCCTTGTTCAGATACATACATGCCTCAACAAACTCCTCTAAAAAACATGACAAAAATGCCTCTCAAAACATGAGAAATGGCTAAATTACACAAGCTGCTCCTCAAAATCCCTGCATCAAAATTTCCTCTCAAGCTCAAAAAGCTTGGTTTATATAGTTTTTAGGCTCAGATGAGGAAGCCCAAATTCCCACCAGAATATGACCTCTTTTTGGGATTAGATCCCCCTTCAAATGGCCAAAAATATCCTATTACAGGCATACAATCAATCAAAAAACCATATAATATGGTCAAAAACCCACTTCTACAACCAAAAATCAAAAAGACCCCCTAGGGTTGGGCACACACTCTAAAATGAGGTCATGTGGCTCTTAGGTGGCCAAGCGCCAACCCTTTGGGCTGCGCGTTGGCCCCTAGCCCTCACAATTGTGGTCATGTGTGCAATTTTAATGGGACCGCGCCCCTCCAGTTGCGCCTAGTCCTTTGGTTATGGCTCCCATAGCATGTGGAGAACGGTGCTAATTGCACACACGCTGGTGGTTGTATGTCCGAGTCATATGCATAGAGGGCACCCCAAATCTCACCCCTTTACTTGATTTGAAATGTGGCCCCGTGCCTAACAGTTACGCCATTGGAGGAGTGCCCAATCCTTTACACTGTGGTTACATGTGGTGATAAAGTCGCGGAGCTGGGGCTTAGCCCCATCCCCCTTCCACCCCATACATCAATACATACACTTTATATAGTTTTAAATGGTTGGTAATAAAAAATACCAAAGCATGGCACGTTGGTTAATGGACCTTCCCCAAAGCTATGCTCGATCAAAGGTCATGAGATCGAACCCCATGAGCTCCAAACTATTTTTTCCATTCAACTAGTGATGGGGTGCCACGTGGCAACCAATGTCTGGGCCACGTGGCACCCTTTCATTGGTACTCCATGATGCCACATGTCAACACCGTATTGGTCCTTGTCACTATCAAGTAACCCCACTGCTGTGCTGCCACATGTCACTATGCTACATCAACATTGACTTTTTTCCAGTTTGATTGTTGACTTTTTTACTTATTTGAGAATCTGATTAGAGGACGATAACTCTCGCATACAGAGCATGTTTGAGAAAGTAAATATATGGATGGAATCAGCGCGACGAGCTGGTCGCAATGGAATTGATTTCATTCAATTACGAGAACTTTCATTTTTTAGCATTTTCTGGACCTAGGGAGCCTCATGGATCATAAGGTTCCCCAATCCTATTGGACCCCACTCAACTCGTCAAACCATTGAAGATTAACATGTGTCATCACACTGATGTTCTTAGTTAGCATCAATTTGACATGTCACCATAGGGCTCTTAGGCTTTCTCGACTAGAGAATGACATTTGTCCCTCTCCTATAGTCCAATTAAAGTCCTTAATTAGTATTTTGTAGAATACCATTCTTTGGTAATTAATTGCTTAAACCTCGTTAAGGATAATTATTCTCCACAAACTAATTATCCAGTAATTAATTTTTTCTTAGCCTAATACTCATGGCCCAGTAATTACTAAGGTTTTACTTTCTCTTTTCCTTCCCTTAGAAGTAGTTTAGCACTAATCCAATTAATTACTCATATGATAATTATGAGTAATTATATTATAACACAATGAGGTTAATTTCTCCATAATATACTTAATTTGATTAACTTTAATTAAGGTATATAATTCAGTTCCTCCCCGGCACACAACTCCATCCTAAAATTTCACGTAATTTAACATATATATGAATATATGCATATTTATTTATTTATTGGGGAAAAATATTAACTATATTCAACTTGATATTTATTATTACATTTATGCAACCATTGGAGTATGGGAGGGGTAGGTTCGGACATTCGACTCTTTTGCTTGTACACTCTATCTCCCCCAAACATTCCAGAGTCCCGAAGCTCCGAACTCCCGGAGTTCCGAAGTCTCAATATCCTGGAGCCCCGAACTCCCGAAGGGTCCACACTTACACTTGATTTCACATTAAATATTAAATTAAAAAGGGAAAAAGGGTTGGTACTTTTTCACATACTAATATCATAATAAAATCAATTAAAACATATTTTATTACACCTTTTTGGAAATTGCGTCTAGGTTTATAAAGTCCCTAATATTATATTTAATATTTGAAATGAGAGAGAGAGAGAGAGAGAGAGAGAGAGAGATCTTCAGGTCAATCCCTTCGGCTCTCCAAACATTCTTTATACTCAATCCTCTCGGATCCCGGGAGTTTTGAAGCCCCAAAGTGGCCGCACTTATACACATTTCCATATTATTTAATATTTAAAAGGAGTTGGCTTCATTCATTTATAACTATCTTAATAAATCTTAGTATAATATAATATATTATATTATACCACTCGAAAATCTCATCGAGGTTTAAACAATCTCTAATATTACATTTAATACTTAATATTGGAAACAAGGAGAAGATATTCGGGTCCACACCTTCGGCTCTTCCATGCAATTCTTCATTCTCAAATAACCTGGAGTCTCGGAGGGGACCCACTTGTATTACGTTATGATTTAAATACACTAAATTATTTTGGGATTATAATATAATCTATATTGTAATAAAGGTATATTATGACAAATTACGTTGATTGATCACATTAAAATACAATAATGTAATTATCTAAGCAACCTTGTACAAGGAAAAGTAGGGTTTGGGCCTTCATCAAATTTGGCTCATGGATTCCATCACCCCAAACACCCCCAAGCCCCGAAGTCCCAAAGACCATGAGATGACTAAAGTATTTGGTCATGGGTTGTGCTTTGACATTAGAATAATACTAAATTATATTCTCTTCAGTCTCAAGTCTATTACACTCCAGGAACTTTAGCCTCCATTTTCAGAATAAAATAATAATAACATTAATAATAATCATAATCATAATATGTATATAGACATATATATACATATATCTCCATATCCCTGCACGATTTTATTACCTGGAGAATTTAAATGAAATTATTTTCTATTATAGGAAAATAAGAAAAGGGAAAATATAGTTTTCCAGTCTTTATAAAGGGATTTAATAAAAGTTTCTATTCCAAGGAAATTTATCCATTCTGGAAAATAAAAATATAATTATAATCTCGGATTCTTTCCAAATTTAGGAGATTTAACACAAGTTTAACATAAATGTTTATTTATGGCCCAAACAAAATTTTGGGAACTTTTGTATTTTAATTCAATTAGGAAATTTCATGTTTATTTCCTAATTATTTTCCTTTAATAACCATTTAAAATGACTTTTAATGTTTTTCCATATTTGGGATTATTTCCTTAAGTCCACACAAATTTGATATCCTCTAACTTTTCTGGAATAGGATTTGAGGACATACTAAATTAGAGCACTATTATGAAAAAAATCACTCTTTCTTCTTTCAGAGGTTTTATAGAGATTTTTAACTATTCAGTCATCATTTCTCAAGCATGCATTAAATAGTACATCATAGTCAACCACAAAATCCACTCCCATAAATCTTATTTTAACACATAGATAGTCAAGAGATAATGAATTAAATCAAATGAGCTTCAACTAAGACATTCTCTTTATTTTACTTAAATTTGTCAAGTCACTTTTGTCAGAAATTAAACTTACACAGTTCTAAAACATAGTATATAATTTTCTCTGATCTAAACACTACAAAGATTTAACAAAATATACCTATATAGAAACCAGATAGTGTTGCAACTGCTGAAAGGGGTTCCCTTTTCCACCCAACCGTAGGCATAACAACTCCTAGAAGGATTTACCACTGGACACCCCCTAGTTAGATCATGATGCTCTGAGAGAGACTTTTTCTTTTGTTCAACAAAATATCAGGATGAAGGTTACTCTCCTCCTCCCACAGGAACTTGGAAAATTTGTTTTCTCTCCACCAAGAAAGGGAGTCTGCAATGAGTGCTTCCTCAGTCACTCATATTCTCTGCAACCCCATTTATCAGCTTGGTTAGAAAACACTACCAAGCAATTCCTATACCCAGAACAAATTTTATTTTTTTCAGTTCTATTCAGAACCAAAGAGATGCACATGCTCTCCCTCTTCAGAAAATGGTCACCAAACCCATTCCCCTCCCATATTCTTTTATGCCCATGAATTTTCTTCCTTTTCTTTCATTTCTCAGTAAGATTTCATGGGTCCAATTCCCAATTTCATGGGTCACGTCGGGAATTTTTTAGATGGGTACTCTTCCCATTTCCTCATTGACTCTTCAGGAATACTTCCCAACTACCATATTGATTGGTAGTTAAATTATTTGGGTCAGAGTATTGTTCTGGGTTTGAACAATTTAAATCCAATAGAGTACTGGTCTGGTAGGGGTCATATCAACCATTACTGGTTCCCCTCACCATCTCTCTCATTCATCATGATCTACCTTGGAAGCCCCCTTCAACAATTATGCAACAATTTCCATTTTAATTAGTAACATAAATATATATGCATTACATTCTATAAAAAAGGTTCATCAATTCAAACATCCACACATAATCAGTTTTCCCATAGTGTTTTAGCAGGCTATAGTTATACTTACAAGTTGGGGGGAACAAAGGTATTACAATCCCCTCCCCCTTAAAGGAATATCATCCTTTTTGTTCTACCTATCGTTGTGCTCTTTATATACAACAATGAACAAAGATGGGTATGCATGTTTCATGGCATCCTCCATTTCCCATGTAGCTTCATTTGGACCAAAGTGTTTCCACTACACCTTGGCCTATGCAATGGTTCTATTCCTGAGTAGGATTTCTTTTTTGTCTATTAGGTGTTGTGGCTGTAGTAGGAATTCTTCCTCTGGTTCCACCTGAATCACAAACCAACCAATTATATGATTAGAATCATGTACATATTTCTTCAGTAACGAAACATGGAAAACACTATGTGTCTTCACCGTGGGAGGAAGTGATAGTCTATATGCTACAGGTCCCAATATGTACAAAATTGAAAGGTTTCAAAATAACAAGGTGCCATCTTGGCACAAGTTCCCATTCTCAAGGAACTTTTTTTGGGCCTAACTTGGACATACATGTGATCCCCGACCTTGAACTCTCTAGGAGTCCTTTTTCTGTCTCCATATCTTTTTTGTTTATCCTCAGCCATCTTCAAATTCTGTTTTACTTGAACTACTTGTTGTTCCACTTCTTTTAGCATATATATCCCGAGTGTAATTATGCCTATTAGGTTATTCTAGTTGACTAGAATATTGCATTGTCTACCACATAGATCCTCAAAAGGGCTCATCTTCAATGACTCTTGATAGCCATTGTTATAAGAAAATTCTACCATTGGTAGGTAGTCTTCACACTTCTTGGGCCGATGCATCACATGCATCCTTAACATGTCCTCTAAAACTTGGTTTACCCTCTCTATTTTCCCATCAGTTTGAGGGTGATAGGATGTACTAAATAGAAATTTAGTTTCAATACCAACAAATAGATATTTCCAAAAGTTTGAAGTAAATTTTATATCTCTGTCTGATATGATTTCCTTAGGCATGTCATGCAGTCTAAATATTTCTTTCATGAAAATACTGGCAATATCTATTGCCTTGCAAGTTGACTTGACAGGGATAAAGTGAGCAACCTTGCTCAGTTTGTCCACAACTACCATAATGGCATCATTCTGCTTGGTTGATTTAGGCAATTCAGTGATGAAATCCATGGAGATGGTTTCGCATTTCCATTCAGGAATTGGTAGGAGATGCAAAATCCTTGTTGGATTCTAGTCCTCTACCTTAACCTATTGATATTATAGACATTTAGCTAAGTAATCAACTATGTCATTTTTCAGTTCGGTCCAATAAAACAATTTCTTAGTGGATGTGATCATTTTCTGATAACCCGGATGACCAATATATGGTATTTTATGTAGTTCATCCACTATGAACCTCTTCAAGTCATCACAATTTTGAATATACAACCTACCTTGGTAAGTTAGCAGGCCATGATTCAACAATTGATAGCCCTCATAATTCATCCCTATGGGCTCTTTCTCTAAGTATGATTTCATAGTCTTGAAAAATGCATATGTTTCTTGTGCACTTTTGACTCTCTCCTTAATGTTTGGTTCACTAGTTCTTACAGCTGCTAAGTGAATCACTTTCATACTTCTACTAAGGGCATCAACCACCCTATTTTCCTTTCCTTTAATATGTTTGATTTCAAAATCAAACTCACTGAGGAGATCCATCCACCTAGCTTGTCTAGCATTGAGTTTTGGTTCATCATAACAAATATCTCAACCCACTATGGTGTGTCATAAGCACAAATATTCTACCTAGGAGGTAATGCCTCCACATTTTTAAATCATATACTATGGTAGCCAATTCCAAATCGTGGGTCACATAATTGATTTCATGCTCATTCAATTTTCTAGATTCATAGAAAATCACATGCCCTTCTTGCATAAGGACTCCTCCGAGCCCTTCCTTACAAGCATTCGTACACACAAGGAAGTCCTTGTTTTGGTCTGCAATATTCAACACAAGTGCATTGGTTAGAAGGTATTTCAGTTGTTTCAATCTCTTTTTACATTGTTGTCCAAATGAATTTAACTCCCCTATTTTTGAAGGGAGGTGATTGGACAACTAATCTTGGAAAATACCCTTATGAACCTTCTATAGTATCCCACTAGGCCCATAAAGGATATGATATCAAATACATATTTTGGGGTAGGCTAATCCATGATGGATTTGATCTTTTCAGGATCAATTGTCATTCCTTCTTCAGAGACAACATGGCCTAAGTAATGGACTTGTTTTGGAAAAAGTCACACTTACTAAACCTTGCATAAATCTGATGTTATCTTAGCACTTGAAGCACTAACTTGAGATGTTCTTCATTCTCTTCCCTACTCTTAGAATATATTAGGATATCATCAATGAAAACCAACACAAATCTGTCTAAGAACTTACTAAGTACATTATTCATTAAGCACATAAAAGTGGATGGTGCATTGGAAAGCCCAAATGGCACCACCACAAATTCATAGTGCCCATATCTTCTATTAAAGGTTGTTTTGTGGATGTATTCATCCTTAATTTAGACTTGATGGTATGCATACCTCAAGTCAATCTTGGAGAAAATTGTAGCACCCCTTAATTGGTGAAACAAGTCATCAATCATTGGCAAGGGATACTTATTCTTAATGGTCATCTTATTGAGTTGTCTATAGTCTATGCAAAACCTGAGTGTGCCATCCTTGTTCTTCATAAAAAAAGTTGGTGCTCCCCAAGGAGACACACTAGGCCGAATGTAACCTTTTTCCAACATCTCCTTTAGCCATAGTTTGAGCTCAACTAGCTCCGGCATACTCATTCTATAGGGTTCTCTAGAAATTTGCACTTCTTCGGGCACAAGTTATATTGAAATGTCAATATCTCTTCTTGGAGGTAGACCTAGTACCTCTTCTGGAAACACATCTTTATACTCTCTTAATACAGGATGGTCCTTTAGGCTTGATTTATTGTCCTCAATAGAGTTAAACACTTGTATTTCATACAAAAGACATCCTTTTCTGCATTACTTCTTCACTTGAAGGGTTGATATTTGTCTCACTGAGACAGGATTTTGAATTCCTTGTAGGGCTATTTTCCTCCCTTCTTCATCTTCACACTCCAAATTTTTATTATAACAACCCAACTTGGATTTATGGGAAACCAACTAGTCCATGCCAATCAACAGGTCATAAGATCCTAAAGGAAGCACATTTACGGTTGCTTGGGTGGATAATCCATTCACAATGAATTTCCATGCTGGTATGACCTTTATCACTTTTCTTTTTGTTCCAGTGGCCAGCTATACCAGCCATGATTTAGCATGTTTTACTTGCTGCAATTTACATTTCTTAACAGTTTGAGGGGAAATGTAACTTAGATTAGAACTAGGGTCAATTAAAATGGAAACTAGATGGTTGGAAATCATACCTTCCATCTCCACCACTGAAGCTTGGTGGTCAGCTTGTTTATTATCCAAGGATTCATAAACTTGTGGCATGCTCCTAGCTATATCATTGACTATGGTAGCCTCCTAGATGTTGTAGACTCTTTAATTGTCCTGTTGCCTATGTGGGTAGTCCCTCAACAGATTTTCTTCTCCAAAAACCCAACATTTCAAGGGTTCTCTCTTTGTATTATCAGTCTTTCCTGGTGCCGATCCAAAGGGTTTATTACCACTCAGAGATGGAAAATTCTACTGATATACAATTTTAGTAGGAAGGCTCATCTTAGAGCTTTTACCATGATTCTTAAATCTTGAGGATTTAAACCCCTTATTCTTGAATCCCAATTTACTTTTCTTATTTTCTTCTTCCAATATTTATGAGGTTCTGCCTTATTCTTGAATTTCTCATAGCAGTACCTTTCCTTCTGAATAATGTCTTCTAAAGTCTTAGGTTCATCAAACTCAATTTTGTCCTAGAATAACTGGGGCAGTCCACTAATAAACCATTGCATATTTACCTTTTCATCCTTTATGTAGGGAACATACCTCATAATCTCAAGAAATTTGTTGATATATTAATCTATTGTGAGCTATCCTATCTTTAGTTCATAAAAATCCTTGGTCTTCCCATCACAGTAATTTTCAGACAGATACTTCTTCTTAAAGTGTTTCTCAAATTGTTTGCATGACAAGTACTTCTCATGGATTCCTTTCACATTCCTAAGGTCCTCCCACAAAATGGAGGTATTTCCATTCAATTTGAAAATGGATATTCAGACCTTTAAGTTTTCAGAGTAGTCATGGAATCTAAAGTACTTCTTTAAGCCAAGTAGCCAAACTTCAACTTCTTCCCCCTTTTTAATTTATCCATCGAAAGAGAGTGGATTAGCTTTATTAAACTCTTCAGGGTCATGGCTCTTGGAATGTTTCCTCTTCTTTCTTCTCCTCTGAGAATGTAAACTAGTCTCACCGCTAGACACTTCCTTGAAGTTGTCAGTTTCCTCACTAGAGGATTCTTCCGTTAAAAGTCTCTTGGATCCATGTTGGGCCTTCTTTGATTTTCTCCTCCTTTTGTGGCTACTTTCAATACCATGCTTTTGTATCTCAGTGGGACTTTTGGTTTTCTTAGTACGATGTTTTTTATCCCCTACCCTAAGAATAAATAAGGAGATCATGTCTTGAGGCCCACAGGTCCTGGACATGGAGTGTTGAGAGTCAGATGACTTGAGCATGGCCTCGGAGGGCCCGTCTTTTCTTCAGTGGTTCCCATTTATCAACAACAATAGTATCCATCCCACCAGCCTAGTCCTGAAGGAGCAGTAAAGCTTGCTCCATAAGGTAATGAGTTCGGGTATCATGGTATGTGTCACTCTGATTCTTGAAGCACTTGAATATGTTTCATTGGATTCTCCTTCATTTCATAATGTTTGCTTGGAAATTATTCTTTTTGACTTGTTCATGTTAGAATATGAAAGAATGTGCTCATTTTACCATTGACAATATCACTATTTTCACCCAACCATAGGTTGAAGCCACCCTCCAAGCACCTTGACCTTAACAGAGAGAAGAATCCTGGTAGCAATCCAATAGCCAAGCAAGGATAATGCACCAAGAAAGAAGTAACAAAAGTTGATCAGAGAGTCCAACCCAAAACTGGCGCAACACCTTCCCCAGGACTTGCGCACAAAACTGCTAGACTTCAGTGTGTAGAAGTGGCTTTCTGCGATTCTGAGAAGTGTCTCAAATGAGAGACTGGCGCCCTATATTTATAGTATTCCTAACAAACTTTCCTAGACTGGCTTCTCATTCTGGGTACTAATTAATTCATATTAATTATCTTTCTTCAGCCAACATCTCATCTAGGTTTACTTTCATTTCTTTTCTTTCTTCTGGAACATTCTCATCATGTCAATGGTCACAATAGAGGTTCATACCTCTCGAAGATACCATAATATCAACACTCCCTCCTAGCTAGGGAGGTATAATTGATAATGGTCTTGAGCACAAACAGACCATTCAACTGGTAGTATCATGAGCATCGTCATTATGATGCAACTGGATAAACTCCATGAAAACTGGTTCAATATCAATTGATATAACACGACTGTGTTTATCCATGGTAGTACACAACTACTCAAACCGTGACACATAGTCACAAACAGTGGAACATATCCACCACAGTAGCATATCTCTACTGTTTGGAGACAGGTGGCCTCCATAACAATCATCTGATATCAACCTGCATAGAAAATATTGTTATGATATAAACTGAATCATATGGGCCATTATTTCACTCACATCTGTGAGATCTGAAAGAGTATCTGCCCTCAGAGTAGAACATCAATGATGGGATATATGGACTATTCTTCTCAAGCAAGGAAGAATGATTGTTCTAATTTCTGATCCTGGACCATTCCTCACCCTGGGCCATTCCTCTGACACTAAACAAAGTGTAACCTGGAGAGAATGAATCTGCCCTAAGGAATGCCTTTCCCTGATTGTTGAACCTGGACCATTCTCCACACTAGGCCATTCCTCCAGCACTAAACAAAGTGCAGCCTGGAGATAATGAATCCGCCCTAAGGAATGACTGTCTGGACCATTTCCCATGTTAACCACAAGAGGAAATGACTGTCCTACACCAAACTCCAAAACAAACCATTCTTCATGTTAACCATAATGAGAAATCATTGTCCGTCAAGGTAGGCCAGTATTCTTGAGTAACCCTCAAAAAGAGAGACTGCCCTAGACCATTCCCCATGTTAACCACAATGGGAAGTCGTTGTCTATGGTACATCAACAATCTGGACCATTTTCCACAATGGAAAATGTCTGTCTGTCAGAAATCTCAATCCACTTTCCGAACTGGAAAGAATCTTCCCAAGATGGACTATTTTTCAATCTTGAAAATGAATGTCCTCAATTTAATAATATGTCAGTGCTCCCTCCCAACCTGGAGAGTCATTTCTTCCCTTTCAACTAAGGGAGTTATTTCCACAATCCCCATCTTATCTCGGAAATATGCAGACTTTATTCTGGACAAAGGATTTGTCAGGATATCTACTGTCTGCTCATCTATGGGGATATAATAGAGCTTTACTTCTCCTTCCTATAATTTATCTTGAATAAATTAGTATTTGATCTCAATATGTTTCAACGTTTCATGAAACACTGGGTGTTCTGATAGTCTTATACAAATCTGGAACCTGATCAAATAAATCAAAGATTAGCTTCCTCAACCATATTACTTCTGTGCATTCTTCACATGTTGCGATATATTCTGCTTCTGTTGTGCTGAGTGCGAAAGATTTATGTTTCCTACTGCCCCAAGATATCATAGCAGAGCCAAAGCTGAAACACATTCTTAAAGTACTCTTCCTTCCTTTTGCACTTCCTTCCCAATCTAAATCTGTGAATCCATGAAGCTGTATATCATTGGATGTGGTATATCTTAAGCCATAGTTTATTGTCCCATGAATATATCTTAGGACATGCCTTGTAACTATCTAATGCTCATGCCTAGGTTCCACCTGGAACTGGCTTAGTGTATTCACGACAAAGCAAATGTCTGGTCGAGTATTTAACAAATACATCAATGACCCAATTAATTGTTGATATAGTGATGGATCTACTGGATCAGAATCTGGATCATTTACTTTTCTTATATCTGTAGTCATAGGATTGTCCATGGATTTGAAATCCATAATGCCAAACTTCTGAAGAATCTTTATTGCGTACTTTCCTTGTCCAAGGAATACTTCACCATGTTTCTGCCATACTTCTAGTCCCAAGTAATAATGCATGAGACCTAGATCTTTCATATCAAATTCAAAAGCTAATTCCTTTTTGCACTAGATGATGAGAGACTCTTCACCTGTTATGAATAAATCTTCAACATATAGTAATAGAATTATAGGTGCATTGTCCGCGACTTTGTAGTAAAGGTTTGGATCTGCATGAATTTTGGAGAAACCAAGTCTCGTTAGATAGCTATCTATTCTGGAATACCAAGCCCTTGGAGCTTGCTTGAGTCCATATAAATCTTTCTTTAATCTGCACACGTGAGTGTCTTTGGAATGTACTTCAAACCCTTGAGGTTGTTCAATATATTCTTCTTCTTCGATTTCTCCATTTAGGAAATCTATCTTTACATCCATTCGATGTAAGTTCCATCCCATGGAAGCAGCAAGAGATATGATAGCTCTAATGGAAGTATATCTAGCAAACAGAGAAAAAGTTTCATCATAGTCTTCTCCCTCCTTCTGGGAGAACCCTCTAGCTATGAACTTTGCTTTATATTTATCCACGCTTCTGTCTGTTGCATGTTTGATCTTATATACCCATTTTGAAGTTACCACTGATTTTTTTTTAGGTCTAGGTACAATTTCCCATACATCATTTTTCATAATGGATTGGTGTTCTTCTGTCATATCTTCTTTCCATTGTTTCTTTTGAACTACTTCTTCAAATGTGGTAGGTTCTTCATATAGAAGCTTCGTCATATATGCTGCATAACTTGAGAACCTTTTAGGCTTCTTACTTTTTCTGAATGTTCCTTCTGGAACCTTGAGTCTTTCTACGTCTTGTAAGATAGCTTCAAGCCAAGCTGGTCATTTCTTGGTCTTAGGTACGGTGTCTGAATCAATGGTCTCACATGGTTGCATAGGATGATCAGGTTGTTCCTTTTTGTCATTTTGGTTTTCTGTTCTTTCTTCAATAGGTTCTTCATTCTCTTCTTCTTCTATAGTTTCTTCTATGGATTTCTTGAAAGCTATCTTTTCATTGAATGGCATGTCTCTGCTAACTTCGATCTTATGTTGTTCTGGAATATAGATTTTATAAGATTTGGATGAATCGTTATATCCCACAAATATCCCCTTCTTTCTCGAGGGTTCTAGTTTATTCCTTTTGTCCTTGGGAATGTGAGAGTAAACAGGATATCCAAATATTCTTAGGTTTTCCACATTAGGTTTCTTACCTGAGAAGGCTTCTTCTGGAGTCATGTCCTTCAATATGCAATGAGGAATTCTGTTTTGCACATATATTTCTATCATGGCTGCTTCTCCCCATAAAAACATGTATAAACCTTGATCATTTAGTAGTGATTTTACTGTTTCTTCGATAGATATGTTCTTTCTTTCTGCTACACCATTTTGTTGAGGATTATGAGGAACACTCAGCTCCCTCCTAATCCTTTTTGATTTGCAGAATGCAATGAATTCCTTCGAGGTGTATTCTCCTCCATTATCTGTTCTTAATGTTTTGATCTTCTTGTTTGTGAGGTTCTCTATCTCTGCTTGGAATTCTTGAAACTTGTTGAATACTTCATCTTTTGTCTTCATTAGACATAGCCAGGTATTTCTTGAATAATCATCTATGAAGATTACGTAGTAAAGAGATCCTCCTAGATATTTGACTGGCATCGGACTGCAAACATTTGAGTGTATCAGATCTAGAATCTCCTTAGATCTGTTGTTGCTACTTGGGAATGGTTTCTTGATATTCTTCCCAATAACACATCCTTTGCAAATTCCTTCATGTGTGGACTGCAATTCTGGTATTCCCTCAACCATCCTTTTGAGAAAAGGTAATGCTTGATAATTAATGTTAGCATACCTTCTATGCCAGAGTTTATTGGGATTGACTTCGTCATGTACGAGGGCTTCTTCATTTTGTTCTAGTAGTCTATATAGATTTCCTTCACAACTTCCAATAACCCTGGAATTCTCTATATTGGAGTATTTATGCCAAGATAACACCTTTCCATCTATGCAAGCTATTCTATTTCCTTTGTCTTCTAGACAAGAAATCGATACAAGATTCTTTTCTAAACCAGGTACATATAAAACATTGCTTAAATGAACATTGTTACATGTTTTCAACTTGATGAAGGCTTGTCCAAATCCTTCGACTGGGTAAGTGATTTTGTCTCCAAGCTCTATCTTGTACGATGTCTTCTTCTCATTTAGATTTGAGAGTTTGGCTTAATCTCCCATCATGTGCCTAGAATCTCCACTATCGATTATCCACATGTCATGTTCAATTGTTCCAGTGAGTGCTAAGTAGTGTTAAAGAATGATCTTTTCACTCATGTCTTCGGTTGTTGGTAGCTGGTCATGCCTTGATCCAAAACTTCAACTCTAACATTTTTTTCTTTTGAGAGAGCCAAAAGGTGCGTTGAACTAGGGCGCATTTGAATATCTTCTCCTTGAGCGAGATGCTCCATCACAAGGTGTCGAATCTGAGATTTAGGGTTTCTGCAACTGCTCCTTCTAGTAACCCTAGCAGAAGTGTTTTGGAAGCTACTCCTGCTAGTAAACCTAGCGGCAGTTCCTCAACGAGCTTAGTATCCTAATGGATATGCTTCCTTCCAGCAGTTATACTGAATGAAGGAGGTGTGGGCCCATAACCTGTTAGAATATGAAAGAATGTGCTTGTTTTACCATTGACAATATCACTATTGTCACCCAACCATAGGCCAAAGCCACCCTCCAGGAACCTTGACCTTGACAGAGAGAAGAATCCTGGTAGCAATCCAATAGCCAAGCAAGGCTAATGCACCAAGAAAGAAGTAACCAAAGCTAATCAGAGAGTCCAACCCAAAACTAGCACAACACCTTCCCCAGGACTTACGCACAAAACTGCTAGACTGCAGTGCACAAAAGTGACTTTCTGCGATTCTGAGAAGTGTGTCAAATGAGATATTGGCACCCTGTATTTATAGTATTCCTGACAGACTTGCCTGGGCCAACTTCTCATTCTGTGTACTAATTAATTCATATTAATTATCTTTCTTCATCTGACATCTCATCTAGGGTTAATTTCATTTATTTTCTTTCTTCCGGAACATTCTCATCATGTCAAAGGTCACAATAGAGGTTCATACCTCTCAAAGCTACCATAATATCAACAGTTCATACCTAGAAGGGTGACTTGATTCCCTAGTAAGTTGATCTCCCTTTAGGATGGGTTTCTACTGGGTGGGTCTGTGAAAGGTCATCGTTCGTTCCCTCCATACTTACCACTTTCCATATTTATTGCTCTGATCTCCCCCCTACCTTTGTTCATGCATTGGGATTTTCCACACTAGGAAGGGTTGTACCTTACCTCATCGGAAGAAGGGGATAAAGGCCTAGAGGGTAAAAGTAGGTGGAAATAGTTAAAAGCCAACATTGAAACCTTTGAGATACTTCGTCCAGGGATTCTCGAGAAAGCAATAAAAAGTTTCTCAGTAAGAAAAGGGGAACCCATAAGATAAATAAACACTCAAGGTAATAGTTGGTGGATAGGAGGTCTCATCACAAGCCGAACTATTATTACCATGGGCATGTAGTGGTATGACACTACCACCTATTTGGTCACCAAACCAGAGTAGTGGCTCTTGGTGGCATAGCCAAGAGAAAGGGGGTCTCATCATGAACCGAACTTCTCATCTCCGTGAAATGTTTGTGGATAATGTTGTCACCTCTAGTCACCAAGCCAGGATAGTGTCCCTCAACTCTTCCCTTGAAGCATAAAAAATGAAAGATCAAAAGCAATGAAGCTAAGAAAAGAGGCAATGAATGGGCTAGGAAACAATGGCATCCATGACAAGGTAAAACTCACCCTCTAGAAAGGAACCCACATGTAAGGCTTACATTTCCATGTTATCACTACACCCCATGCCCAAACACTTACCCCACTCCACATCATACACTTACATGATATGGATTGGCTCTCGCCTGGGAAACACCCCAAACTTAAAGAGGATTATCCCATTAGAACACCATGAGACCCTCTCCAAACTTGACTTGTTAAATTGCATAATGTCTTTGAGCATTTGTCTTGATAAAGGGGGGTTTGATGCACATGTTTGGGTAATTTGATTATTGGATGTGATCTACATGTTATGATCCCTATGGATTATGAAACCCTAGAGGGCATACTTGTTTTTGTTGCAGGACCTTTCTTGGTGGACAGGTACACATGGGGGAATGATTTGCTCAGAACTTCATGGGGGTTTAAATCCCATAGATGGATGATGTAACCCCATCCAGGAGAAAGAAGACATCAAATATTTGCACCAGGAAGAAAGAAGGATGTTTCCCTTGAAGACACCCTGGCAGACCTAGACCCAAGTGGATCTTTCTCTTCCACCTGGATGTTGACCTTTGAGAGCCCATGATGTCACCATCATGACCCTGGACGTCATCCACAGTCAGAGTTTTCATTTGAGGTAAATTGTGAGCTAGTTGGCACATGTGGGCATCATTCAGGGCCTTTGGAGGCCAAACGTTCTACATTTGGTGCCCAACATTCCACCTTGGGGGATAAATGTCACCCTAGAAGGGCATGACATCACCCTTGGATATGATTTTAGATGTTAATTAATTTTGTTTATGTCTAAATTGAGTTTATTTGTAAATTGACGAGGTCGACATTTATTTGACCTGAAATTAATTAACGGTCGCCAGTTTTGTATAAATAAACCAAAAGTACATCATTTTTACATCACAACTCCTCACACAAGAGGAGATGTCTGAAATTTGCACCCTAGTTAGGGCTAGTGGCTAAAATTGTGAGGAGAACTCTTGTATAAGGCTGATTTTTTGCAAGTGGATCAATCTTGGAAGACTTTATGGTGATCTTGCATGGTATTTTCATGATTATTATTGGTGCAAGTAGGTACAATATGCATTCTTTGTCATTTATTGAATGGTTTATGTATGGTTTTATTTTCTCATACAATATTATGAGATTGCATGGTATACTTAATGCTTGAAGTAAGGAACTTAATTCACTTTTTTCTTATTTTTTATTTGCCAAAGTTTTTCATTGATTTGATCTAGTAACTAGTAAACCCCTAGAGCCCTAATTTGCTATCACTCTAAGGTTATGACCTAGTTACCTTTGCCTAAGTTTTTCCCATAATAATCCTAAGGAGAGCAAGGTGTTAGGGCGTAGACTTGCCTACACCCTAGTATCTTGTTTCTTTAGGAAAATGCATAGGGGGACTTAAGTTACTACTTCTCCTACGCATTCTCCCTCTTAGAATTTTTTGTATTATCAAAATTGATTTTCAGCCTTAGAAGAAGCCTCCACTTGACTCCATAATCCCTAGAAGGCACTAGCTCTAGCCTCTCTTTTATTGAAGGATTGATCAAACACTCAAACACTCTTCTCCTAAGCTTTTACTAACTATGAATAACCCTAACTTAGCTTAGATCACTAATATATTTGTTGTTGTTACAAAAGATTGCTACAACCATCTAACTACAACAAAATTTCTGCAAAACAGACCTTTAATGTTAGTTAGTCACCTCAGAAATTGCATGTGACAATTGATTATCATTATGCCTATTAAAATATAACTTTTTATAGTTTTTTTCAAGCAATTATGAGGCATATTTCTTCCAGTTGTTACAAAATACTTATTGTTGTTGTAAACTCTCATATTGCTGCAATTTTATATCAGCTAGATTGTTTTTCAAAGGTTCATGGTCTTATGAAGCATTAACATCATTTGTTACTTGAAAGTTGCCATATTTTTCCTTTGTTGTCTTGTTCTGGGAAGATACACTTTATTTTCACTTCGCTTCATCTCTTAAAGACCTAGAGAACCTTTTGACTTGGGTGACCGGTGAGAGGGGGGTATGCTTGCATCCTTGCTTTAGTTTCATCACCCCTTTGGGTCACTGGAGATGTCTCCCCTGGGGAAATATTGATATACTCCTAAATAGAAAGGGGTTTCCTATTAAGGTGACAGTGATAGGTCACCCCCTTGTTACGCCAATCTCGTCCCACTTTCTTTGGGCTTTGGGAAAGTATAGATTGTGCGATAACAATGTCTATCTACATCACTAGTTGTTGGCCCATGTTGCAACTACCTTTGTATTTCTAATAGGCTTTGTAGTAGCACTGCATTAATTTCAATTTTTTTTTTCTTGTTCTTTTATCAGCACTTCGTTGTCAGCCTTACAACTTTGTAACTATGCCATGAGGATTCTTATAGTTTCAACCAAATCTAGAGGGGTTTCCACCTCCCTCCTCTCATCATATTCTTCTTCTCTATCGTGGGAGATTTCCCCCAAATCATGGTGCGTCACCACTCTTTACGTTGTAGTTTTTACTTGTTGTCCACTAACTATTTGAGTGTTGATAAAACATTTATCTACTAGTTTATGAACAACGCATGTAATTTGTAAGGTGAAGTCAACTTCATTATTTGGAACACCAGCAACACACAATTCAGATTATTTTTTTTTTTTTTGAACATATAACAACATTAGAAAGTTTCATTCCTCTCTTCAGTAGTGGTTTAAATAAGCTTCTTATTAATGGGGTAATATAGGATGTTACCCCTTAAAAGTTATGTAATAAAATTTTATTCAAATTGTTCATAAACCCAAGTAGGCCAAGTGTTGTTGTCTGCTCTGATACCACTTTGTCACACACCCGACCCCTAAGTACCTTTTTAAGGGATGGGGTATATTTTTTTCTCTTTTCACAATCATCTCAAATCTCCTCTATCACAGCTCCATCATCTTCTGCTCATTAAGAGTTTTCCAACGACGGTAAGTTTGCTCAGAACTGAGCTTTGGAATGAGGGTTATGACCTTCCAAAGTTCTCAGGTTTACATAGTCAACATCTCTCTTAATTCTAGGTGGCATCCTCATGACCTCTCATTCTCCACGTCAATTGATGTGGCGACACCCTGGTCTTGATGTGGCACTAGCCTAGCCTGCCACAGTGGAAATTTGATCCATGCAGGCTTGCATCCATTGTAACTCAGGTCTTCTCCTAGCACACTCTTCGCTTACCTCCAACGAATATGGTATAAAGTAATATTCCATTTCTCTCGATGGACAATCTCTATGCATGCAAGATCTCCTGACCTACAGTTAGGATCCATTCGGCACCTAAGGTTCTGAAATCCTACTAGACCCCACTCAACTCGTTAACCCATTGAAGATTAGCATGCACCATTAAAATGATGTTCTTAATCAACATCAATTCAACATGTCACCATAGGGCGCTTAGGCTTGTTCGACTAGAGATTGACATTTGTTCCTCTCCTATAGTCCAATTAAATTCCTTAATTAGTATTTCATAGAATACCAGTCTTTGGTAATTAATTACTTAAAGCTCATTAAGGATAATTATTCTCCACAAACTAATTATCCAGTAATTAATTTTTTCTTAGCCTAATACTCATGGCCCAATAATTACTAATGTTTTACTTTCTATCCCCCCCACCCCCCCCCCTTAGAAGTAATTTAGCACTAATTCAATTAATTACTCATATGATAATTATGAGTAATTATAGTATAACACAATGAGTTTAATTTCTCCATAATATACTTAAGTTGATTAACTTTAATTAAGGTATATAATTCAATTCCTCCTCGGCACACAACTCCATACTGGATTTTCACGTAATTTAACACATATATGAATATATCCATATTTATTTATTTACTGGGGAAAAGGATTAACTATATTCAATTTGATATTTATTATTACATTTATGCAACCATTGGAGTACGAGAGGGGTAGGTTCGGACCTTCGACCCTTTTGCTTGTACACTCTATCTCCCCCAAACAGCCCGGAGTCCCGAAGATCTGAACTCCCGGAGTTCCGAAAATCTGAACTCCCGGAGTTCCGAAGATCTGAACTCCCGGAGTTCTGAAGTCTCGATCTCATGGAGCCCCAAACTTCCAAAGGGTCCACGCTTACACGTGATTTCACATTAAATATTAAATTAAAAATGGAAAAAGGGTTAGTGTTAGAAAAATAGGACCGTGGAGAAATAAAATAAAACAAATGCAAAAACAAAACACAGAAGACACACAATACAACAGAGACACAGATTTACGTGGTTCACCCAGTGTGGTCTACGTTCACCAAAGAAATTGCCAAGTCCTTCCTTTATTATTATCCAGCAAATGAAGGGATACAACCTGCAGTAAAACCCGATGTAACTTCCTCTTCTTTCTCTCACAGTCTCCTCTCTCATAATACAATATTCACCATCATCCATAGCCGCAATACATTTCCCTCATAAAAGAGGGTTGCCTTCTAGGGCAAAAAACCCTAACATAATCTCTACCATTAGATCTGCGACCTTATAATGAACTGTCCAGATTTACAATGAAATTACAATATACTTTTACAAGGCAATTTTTTCTTCGGGGGCTTCGCCCCCGAACCCCCGCTAGGGGCCTGCTTGCCCCCAGGCCCCCCATCCGGGGGGATAGCCCCCCCAGACCCCACAGAGGGGGTACCCCCCCTCTGCACTCCCCCGCGTGGAAGAGTGTACATACTTCTGGGGTGTAAATACTTCATGGGGTATAAACACGGTTGAAAGCAAGGACCTCTGAATCAGGAAGATAATCAGGCTCCACAACC
>ML781433.1:722096-757312 GCA_009831015.1 Picea engelmannii | reverse complement strand
TCCACCAGAGAAATTGCCAGGTCCTTCCTTTATTATTATCCAGCAAATGAAGGGATACAACCTACAGAAAAACCCGTTGTAACTTCCTCTTCTTTCTCTCACAGTCTCCTCTCTCAAAATACAATATTCACCATCATCCATAGCCGCAATACATTTCCCTCATAAAAGAGGGTTGCCTTCTAGGGAAAAAAACCCTAACATAATCTCTATCGTTAGATCTGCGAACTTATAATGAACGGTCCAGATTTACAATGAAATTACAATATACTTTTACAAGGCAATTTTTGCTTCGGGGGCCCGCTTGCCCCCAGACCCCCTAGCCGGGGGGATAGCCCCCCCGGACCCCACAGAGGGGGTACCCTGCCTCTGCACTGCCCCACGTGGAAGAGTGTACATACTTCTGGGGTGTAAATACTTCATGGGGTATTAACACGGCTGAAAGCAAGGACCTCTGAATCAGGAAGATAATCAGGCTCCACAACCAACAATTGGTACTTTGTCACATACAAATATCATAATAAAATCAATTAAAATATATTATATTACACCTTTTTGGAAATTGTGTCCAGGTTTATAAAGTCCCTAATATTATATTTAATATTTGAAATGAGAGAGAGAGAGATCTTCAAGTCAATCCCTTCGGCTCTCCAACACATTCTTTATACTCAATCCTCCCATAACCACAGATTTTTGAAGCCCTAAAGTGGCCCCACTTATACACATTTACATATTATTTAATATTTAAAAGGATTTTTCTTCATTCACGTATAACTATTTTAATAAATCTTAGTATAATATAATATATTGTATTATATTATACCTCTCGAAAATCTCACCTAGGTTTAAACAATGTCTAATATTATATTTAATATTTAATATTGGAAAGAAGGAGGAGATATTTGGGTCCACACCTTCGGCTCTTCCACACAATTCTTCATTCTCAAATAACCCAGAGTCTTTGAGTTCCGGAGTTCTGGAAGGGACCCACTTGTATTACATTATGATTTAAATACACTAAATTATTTTTGAATTATAATATAGTCTATATTGTAATAAAGGTATATTATGAAAAATTACGTTGATTGATCACATTAAAATACAATAATGTAACTAATTAATATTATTATCTAAGAAACCTTGTACCTGAAAAGTAGGGTTCGGGACTTCAACAACTTTGGCTCGTGGATTCCATCAACCCAAAAACCCTGGAGCCCCAATTTCCCAAAGACCACGAGACAACAAAAGTATTTGGTCATGGGTTGTGCTTTGACATTAGAATAATAATAAATTATATTCTCTTCAGTCTCAAGTCTATTACGCTTTAGGAACTTTAGCCTCCATTTTCAGAATAAAATAATAATAACATTAATAATAATGATAATAATAATATGTATATAGACATATATATACATATATCTCCATATCCCTGCACGATTTTATTATCTAGAGAATTTAAATGAAATTATTTTCTCTTACAACTCCCTTCTCGTGGGTAAATGCACAAATCTTATTTCCTTATTACTGTACTTTACTATTCTTGCCAAATTTAAGGGGATTGGTCTTAAGAAAAATATTTACCTCCACAGTAAATTCGGTATTTCTATTAGGATTCACTGCCCACCAAAATTTAAAGGGATTCTTCCCAAATTTAGGACATTTAACACAAGTTTGAACATAAATGTTTATTTATGCCCCAAATAGAAATTTGGGAACTTTTGTATTTTAATTCAATTAGGAAATTTCATGTTTATTTCCTAATTATTTTCCCTTAATAACCATTTAAAATGACTTTTAATGTTTTTCCATATTTGGGATTATTTCCTAAAGTCCACATAGATCTTGTATGCCATAACTTTTCTGGCATAGGATTTGAGGACATACTAAAATAGAGCACTATTATGCAGAAAAATCACTCTCTCTTCTTTAAGAGGTTTTATAGAGATTTTTAACTGTTCAATCATCATTTCCCAAGCATGCATTAAATTGTATCGCACAGTCAACCACAACATCCAATCCCAAAAATATTATTTTAACAAAAATATATTCAAGAGATAAGGAATTAAATCAAATGAGCTTCAACTAAGACATTCTCTTTATTTTACTTAAATTTCTCAAGTCACTTTTGTCAGAAATTAAACTTACATGGTTCTAAAACATAGTATATAATTTTCTCTAATCTAAACACTACAGATATTTAACAAAATAATCTTATCAAGAAACTAGATAGTGTTGCAATTTCTGAAAGGGGTGCCCTTTTCTACCCAACTGTAGGCAGAACAAATATTAGAAGGATTTACCATTGGTCATCCCCTAGCTAGATCATGATGCTCAAAGAGAGACTCTTCCTTTTGTTCAACAATAACTAGGGACAAAGGTTACTCTCCTCCTCTCATAGGAACTTGGAAAATCGTTTTTCTCTCCACCAAGAAAGGGAGTCTGCAATGAGTGCTTCCTCAGTCACTCATATTCTCCGCAACCATGTTTATTAGCTTGGTTAGAAAACACTGCCAAGAAATTACTTTACCTAGAACAAAATCATTTTTCAGTTCTCTTTAGAACCAAAGAGCTTCACATGCTCTCCCTCTTCACAAAATGGTCACCAGACCCATTCCCCTTCGTTGCTCTTTTCTACCCACTAATTTTCCGTCGTTTCTTTCCTTCCTTAGCAAGATTTTGTGGGTCCAATTCCCAATTTTTTGGGTCAGGTCAGGAAGTTTTCAGATGGGTACTCTGCCCATTTCCTCATTGAATCTTGAGGAAGACTTCCCAACAACCATCTTGACTGGAAATTAAATTCTCTGGGTCAGAGTACTATTCTGGGTTTGATTAATTTAAATCTAGCAGAGTACCAGTCTGGTAGGGGTCATCTCAACCATTACTGGTTCCCCTCACCATTTCTCTCATGCATCATGATCTACCTTGGAAACCCCCTTCAACAGTTATGCAACAATTTCCATTTTAATGAGTAACAAAAATATATATACATTACCTTCTATCAAAAGGTTCATCAATTCCAACATCCACACATAATTAGTCCTCCCATAGTCTTTTAGCAATTTATAGTTATATTTACAAGTTGGGGGAAACAGGGGTATTACAGATACCTTGAAACACATTTATTTTTCTGAAAGTTGTTGGACTACTAATAATATTCCCTAGGCCCAATCGGTTCATTGGTTCATCCACACTATGGATATGGTCCCTAGAATATGGTACATCTAGTTGGATATCAAGGGGAAAATGGTTGAGTGGACCCATTTGAGATCCCAATTTTGTTTAACATTCAACTTCATAGTAGAATATCTGGCTCAAAGAGACGCTCTCCTCCAGATTAAATATTTTATTTTTGATTGGTAGCCAAAGGAAGCCACACCCAGGGTGGTCTACTCGTATCATATCCGGTGGAAAAACTAAAAGAGGCAGTACATTGTTGGAAGATTGATCTTGATAATGTTGATGATGATGAACCACAAGGCATTCAAATCAAATAATCCAAAGGACAGAACATGATAAAGGGTAAGGAGAAAAATATAGTCTCCCTAGACTATAATGGCCCGATTAAAACCAATAAACATAACATTGGCATCAGGGAAGCACCCAAGATGGCCATCATTAGAGATTATTGGGATAAGAATGTTGTTGACCTCCTTAAGGAATATGAGGACTTATTTCCCAAGAGTTTTTTTGAAATGAAAGGCATTGCAATATCATTAGGGGCCATGAATATTTATCTCAAACCATATTCCAAATTGGTCAAGTGAAGGACCTATCAGTTAAATCCCAAATATAAGGAAAAGGTACATAAAGAATTGGATCAGATGTTAGATGATCCAGATTATTTTCGGCACGAAATGGGAGTAGAGATATAATAAAGAAATGAGCAGAGATATCACAAATATTCAATAATATAACAAAAATGTATCAGAGATGCAACCATAAACACAGATATACAGTAATACATGATTCCTATTAATCAAAGAAATGTACAGAGACTGTAAAAATACAGAGTGAAAGACTCGCTAGAATGGTGGCAACTTATCTCTGAGAAGAGATGTGATGGCTACTCGCATTCGGAAGAATATCATTACAATGAGGCTCTAAAGGCCTTTTTCTAAAATAAACTGAAATGCCAAAAACCCTAGACATCAAAAAACCTAACCCTAGGAGATGAAGCGCCAAAAGTCACGTGGGCCCCGTTTGGGTAAGTGAGTACATCAACTTCCCGGGCTCATAACTTTTGCTTACGATCTTTGTTTTAGGCGTATGATAGCTCATTGGAAAGGTATCATTGAGGAGATTCATTTTGGGGGCTCAATAATTCCTATGGATATCATTTATAACCTTGATCTCAAAAAACCTTCATTTGGGCCCTCAAAATGGCCCAGGAAGTTAAAACCTGCTAAAAATAGTAAATTGCCAAAATTGCCAGAAAATTGTTTTGATCTAGTCGGAAAAGGTGGGTGGCCACTGATATCCACTTGGATAAATCCTCCCTCCTTAGGAAGAAATGGTCTCCATTACATTGAGTTTCTAGGGGAGAGGGAAAAGCGTTTCTTGAATCTGCATCTTGATGAGTTGCTTGCCTTGCTGGAGACGTTGTGCTGCTCAGTTTGTGGAATTTTGTCACGAACCTGTTGAGGCTGAGGCTGTTAAACAAGTTGAGCTACATGAGGGGACAATGTGCAAAAGGAATCTTTGCACTTTGTTGCAACCTTGTCGACCTGGTTCTGTTTGATAGAAGGTGCTTGGGGTGAGGCTGTAGTGGTTGTAGTGTCCTTCTGTTCCCCTTTTGAACAGATTGTGAAGAAGTTGAATTTTTCAATATGAGATACTACCTTGCGACACTTTTTAGGTGGAACAGTAGTCAGAACTACCTCTGGTATTTTGTAGAGATGACCCCCAAAGTAACAATGACACTACGGGGTCGAGACTCATAAACAACATTGTGTCTCCACATATATGATTGGCCCAAGAGAACATCACAGACATCTAGTGGGGAAACATCACATAATACCTCATCCTTGAAGGGTTGGATGACGTATGACAATCGACATTGTTGGCTGACATGGAGATCTTGTCCTTGGCGAAGCCACTCGATTTTGTATGTCTGCGGGTATGGTGTTGTCAACAATCCCAACTGTTTAACGACCTCTGTTGAGATGAGCTTCTTCTGGCTTCAGCTATCAACAATAAAATGCAGTGGGGTCCCCTTCACCCACATCTTTGAATGAAAAATGCGGTCCCCCTCTTCAGGATCTGTTGGTTCTTCTAGCTGAATTGTTGCGGTCGTGACAATAGCAGTGGGGTTCGCATCAATGATTTGTCCTTTACCATTATTTTCAGAATCAGATTCTGAATCAGGGTTCAGATCTTTGTCTTTGATCTCGGCCACCAATGACTGTTTTGAGTGACATTCATCGGTGTTGTGCTAGGGGATTTTGTGGAACTCGCATCATTTTCCGGTGTCCTTATTTGTCTTCCCATGACCCTTTTTTTCCTGTTGCTTGGACTAGTTTTCGGGAGACTCTTTGTTAGGGCCATATTTTTCATACTTTGGTTGTTGGTGATTTGCAGAACCAATTTCCCATTTGTTTTGGTGCTTAAATTTCTGCTCAATTTTAACAACATATCGATAAGCAGCACTGAGTGATGAGATGTCCAGAAAATCCATTTCAGTCTAGATGTATTTGTGTAGAGCCCCACGGTATTTCAGAACCAAATGTCGCTCAGAGTCTTTGATACCCAGCTTGGTGTGCAAGGTATGGAAGGTATTGGCGAACTCTGGAACTACTTGGCCCCTCTCTTGTCGGAGTGTGGTCCATCTCATGTACTAGTCCTCATAGTTGCCAACAGGGTAATACTGTTCCTTTACCGCATCCACAAAAAAATTCCAAGTGGGATCGACCCCATATATTTAAGACTCCTCTGTGGAACTATGCTCCCAATAAGTTTCCCACCAATGTTTGACATGGGGGGGAACTTTAAGGAGTGCGAAGGTGATCTTTTCTTTGTCAGAAAATTTTTGAACAGAGAAATAACCTTCTAGCAGATTTAACCATTTGTCTAGGGCTTCTGCATCTATCTGTCCTTCAAATATAGGAATATCAAAATTAAATTGTACCTTGAAAGGAGAGGTGCCTCCAAAGTGGCCTCTTGATGAAGATGCATCTGTTGCTATCGACAGGCGTTGAAGGATCTGGGAAAAATTCTCCATCATTTCTTCCCTCTGTCACGTGAGAGCTTGCTCAAGCAACAGACTGATAGGATCGTCTTCTCGATCATTTTTCTTTTCTTCCGCCATTGAGGGTTTCTTGGGTGTGCGACAATGATTGTATTCAAGAGAGACAAGCTCGAGACCCAAATTTCTATACTCGGACCTTGTCGGGGACATGCACTGAAAAAAACGATCAAGAGCAGCCTGCTCTGATACCACTAATCCAGATTATTTTCGGCACAAATGAGAGCAGAGATATAATAAATAAATGAATAGAGATATCACAGATATTCAATAATATAACAGAAATGTATCAAAGATGCAACCATAAAAAGAGATACACAGTAATACATGATTTCTATTAATCAAAGAAATGTACAGAGACTGTAAAAATACAGAGTGAAAGACTCGCTAGAATGGTGGCATCTTATCTCTGAGAAGAGATGTGATGGCTACTCACATTCACAATAAGATAATTACAATGAGGATCTAAAATCCATTTTTTTAAATAAACCGGAATTCCAAAAACCCTAGACATCCAAAAACCTAACCCTAGGAGATGAAGCGCCAAAAGTTATGTGGGCCCTGTTTAGGTAAGTGAGTACATCAACTTCCCGGGGTCATAACTTTTGCATACGATCTCTGTTTTAGGCATGTGATAGCTTGTTGGAAAGGTATCATTGAGGAGATTCATGTTGGGGCTCAATAATTCCTTCATATCTCATTGAGAACCTTGATCTCAAAAAACCTTCATTTGGGCCCTCAAAATGGCCCCGGAAGTTAAAAACTGCTAAAAATAGTAAATTGCCAAAATAGCAAGAAAATTGTTTTGAGCCAGTCGAAAAAAGTGGGTGGCCACCGATATCCACCTAGTTCAATCCTCCCTCCTTAAGAAGCAATGGCCTCCATTTTGTTGAGTTCTCGGGGGAGATATAAAAGCATTTGTTGAATCTGCATCTTGGTGAGCTACTTGCCTTGTTGAAGACGTTACGCTGCTCAGTTTATGGAAGTCTGTCATGAACCTGTTGAGGTTGAGGATATTGAACAAGTTGAGCTACATGAGGGGAAAGTGTGCAGAAGGAATCTTTGTGCTTTGCTGCAACCTTGTCGACCTGCTTCTGTTTGATTGAAGGTGCTTGGGGCGAGGCTGTAGTGGTTGTAGTGTCCTTCTGTTCCCCTTTTGAACAGATTGTGAAGAAGCTGAATTTTGCAGTATAAGATACTACCTTGCGACACTTTTTAGCTGGAACAGTAGTCAGAACTACCTCTGGTATTCTGTAGAGTTGACCCCCCAAAGTAACAATGACACTATGGGGTCAAGACTCATAAATAGCATGACGTCTCCACATATATGGTTGGCCCAAGAGAACATCACATACATATAGTGGGGAAACATCATGTAATACCTCATCCTTGAAGGGTTGGATGCCGTATGAAAATTGACAGTGTTGGCTAACACGAAGATCTCGTCCTTGGAGAAGCCACTCGATGTTGTATGGTTGTGGGTGTGGTGTTGTCGACAATCCCAACTGTTTAACGACCTTTGTTGAGATGAGGTTCTTCTAGTATCCCCTATCAACAATAAAATGCAACAGTGTCCCCTTCACCTACATCTGTGAGTGAAAAAAGCACTCCCCCTCTTCAAGATCTATTGGTTCTTCTAGTTGAATTGTTGCGGTCGTGACAATAGTAGTGGGGTCCACATCAATGATCTATCCTTTACTATTATTTTCAGAATCATATTCTGAATCAGGGTTCGGCTCTTTGTCTTTGATCTTGGCCACCAATGAATGTTTTGAGCGACATTCATCGGTGTTGTGCCTGGGGATTTTGTGGAACTCGCACCATTTTCCGGTGTCCTTCTTTGTCTTCCCGTGACCCTTCTTTTCCTGTTTCTTGGACTGGTTTTCGGGAGACACTTTGTTAGGGCCATCTTTTTCATACTTTGGTTGTTGGTGATTTGTAGAATGAAATTCTTGTTTGTTCTGGTGCTTAAATTTCTGCTCTATTTTAACAGCATATCGATAAGCAACACCGAGTGATGAGATGTCCAGAAAATCCATTTCAGTCTGGATGTATCTGTGTAGAGCCCCAAGGTATTTCAGAACCAAATGTCGCTCAGAGTCTTTGATACCCATATTGGTGCGCAAGGTATGGAAGGTATTGGTGAACTTTGGAACTTCTTGGCCCCTCTCTTGCCAGAGTGTGGTCCATCTCATGTACTGGTCCTCATAGTTTCCAATAGGGTAATACTGTTCCTTTACCGCATCCACAAAAAAATCCCAAGTGGGATCAGCCCCATATATTTCAGACTCCTCTATGGAACTCTGCTCCCAATAAGTTTCCCACCAATGTTTGACAAGGGGGAGAGATTTAAGGAGTGCAAAGGTGATCTTTTCTTTGTCGGAAAATTTGTGAACAGAGAAATAACCTTCTAGCAGATTTAACCATTTGTCTAGGGCTTCTGTATCTATCTGTCCTTCAAATACAGGAATATCAAAATTAAGTTGTACCTTGAAAGACGAGGTGCCTCCAAAGTGGCCATTTGATGAAGATGCGCCTATTTCTATCGGGAGGCGTTGAAGGATGTGGAAAAAATTCTCCATCATTTCATCCCTCTGGCGTGTGAGAGCTTGCTCAAGAAACAAACTGATAGTATCGTCTGGTCTGTCGTTTTTCTTTTATTCTACCATTGAGGGTTTCTTGGGTGTGTGAGAGTGATTTTCTTCAAGAGAGACAATCTCGAGACCCAACTTGCTATACTCAGACCTCATTGGGGACATGCAATGAAAAAAATGATCAAGAGCAGCCTACTCTGATACCACTGATCCAGATTATTTTCGGCACGAAATGAGAGCGGAGATACAAAAAAGAAATGAATAGAGATATCACAGATATTCAATAATATAACAAAAATGTATCAGAGATGCAACCATAAACACAGATATACAATAATACACGATTTCTATTAATCAAAGAAATGTAGGGAGACTGTAAAAATACAAAGTGAAAGACTCGCTAGAATTGTGGCAGCTTATCTCTGAGAAGAGATGTGATGGCTACTCGCATTCACAAGAAGATAATTACAATGAGGCTATGAAGGCATTTTTTTAAAATAAACTGGAATGAAAAAAACCCTAGACATCCAAAAACCTAACCCTAGGAGTTGAAGCCCCAAAAGTCATGTGGGCCCCGTTTGGGTAAGTGAGTACATCAACTTCTCGGGGTCGTAACTTTTGCATACGATCTTTGTTTTAGGCGTGTGATAGCTCGTTGGAAAGGTGTCATTGAGGAGATTCATTTTGGGGGGATCAATCATGCCTTTGGCTATGATTGAGAACCTCTATCTCAAAAAACCTTCATTTGGGCCCTCAAAATGGCCCCGGAAGTTAAAAACTGCTAAAAATAGTAAATTGCCAAAATTGCCAAAAAACTGTTTTGAGCCAGTCGAAAAAGGTGGGTGACAACCGATATCCTCCTTGATCAATCCTCCCTCCTTAGGAAGAAATGGTCTCCATTGCGTTGAGTTCTCAGGGGAGAGGGAAAAACGTTTGTTGAATCTGCATCTTGGTGAGCTTCTTGCCTTACTGGAGACATTACGCTGCTCAGTTTGTGGAAGTCTGTCACAAACCTGTTGAGGCTGAGGTTGTTGAAAAAGTTGAGCTACATGAGGGGACGGTGTGCAGAAGGAATCTTTGCCCTTTGTTGTAACCTTGTCGACCTGCTTCTATTTGATAGAAGGTTCTTGGGGCAAGGTTGTAGTGGTTGTAGTGTCCTATTCCCCTTTTGAACAGATTATGAAGAAGTTGAATTTTGTAGTATGAGATACTACCTTGCGGCACATTTTAGGTGGAACAGTAGTTGTAACTACCTCTAGTATTCTGTAGAGATGACCCCCCAAAGTAAGAATGACACTATGGGGTTGAGACTCATAAACAACATGGTGTCTCCACATATATGGTTGGCCCAAGAGAACATCATAGACATCTAGTGGGGAAACATCACATAATACCTCATCCTTGAAGGGTTGGATGTCGTATGACAATTGACATTGTTGGCTGACATGAAGATCTCGTCTTTGGTGAAGCCACTCGATGTTGTAGGTTGTGGGTGTGGTGTTGTCGACAATCCCAATTGTTTAACAACCTCTGTTGAGATGAGGTTCTTCTAGCTTCAGCTATCAACAATAAAATGCAGCGGGGTCTCCTTCACCCACATCTGTGAATGAAAAAGGCACTCCCCCTCTTCAGGATCTGTTGGTTCTTCTGGTTGAATTGTTGCGGTCGCGACAATAGCAGTGGGGCCCGCATCAATGATCTCTCCTTTACCATTATTTTTAGAATCAGATTCTGAATCAGGGTTCATCTCTTTGTCTTTGATCTCGGACACCAATGACTATTTTGAGCGAAATTCATCGGTGTTGTTCCAGGGGATTTTGTGGAACTCGTACCATTTTCCGATGTCCTTCTTTGTCTTCCCGTGACCCTTCTTTTCCTGTTGCTTGGACTGGTTTTTGGGAGACTGTTTGTTAGGGCCATCTTTGTCATACTTTGGTTGTTGGTGATTTGTAGAACCAAATTCCCATTTGTTTTGGTGCTTAAATTTCTGCTCAATTTTAATAGCATATCGATAAGCAACACCGACTGATGAGATGTCCAAAAAATTCATTTCAGTCTGGATGTATCTGTGTAGAGCCCCATGGTATTTCAGAACCAAATGTCTCTCAGAGTCTTTGATACCTAGCTTGGAGTGCAAGGTATGGAAGGTATTGGTGAACTCTGGAAATGCTTGGTCCATCTCTTGCCACAGTGTGGTCCATCTCATGTACTGGTCTGCATATTTGCCAACAAGGTAATACTGTTCCTTTACCACATCCACAAAAAAATCCCAAGTGGGATCAGCCCCATATATTTCAGACTCCTTTGTGGAACTCTACTCCCAATAAGTTTCCCACCAATGTTTGACATGGGGGAGAGCTTTAAGGACTGCGAAGGTGATATTTTCTTTGTCGAAAAATTTGTGAACAGAGAAATAACCTTCTAACATATTTAACCATTTGTTAGGGATTCTGCATCTATTTGTCCTTCAAATACAGGAATATCAAAATTAACTTGTACCTTGAAAGGTGAGGTGTCTCCAAAGTGGTCACTTGATGAAGATGTTCCTTTTGCTATAGGCAGGTGTTGAAGGATGTGGGAAAAATTCTCCATCATTTCGTCCCTCTGTCACGTGAGAGCTTGCTCAAGCAACAGACTGATAGTATCATATGCTCCGTTGTTTTTCGTTTCTTCTACCATTGAGGGTTTATTGGGTGTGCGAGAGCAATTTTCTTCAAGAGAAACAAGATCGAGACCCAACTTTCTATAATCGAACCTCGTCGGGTACATGCACTGAAAAAAATGATCAAGAGCAGCCTGCTCTGATACCACTGATCCAAATTATTTTTGGCAGGAAATGAGAGCGGAGATATAATAAATAAATGAACAAAGATATCGCATATATTCAATAATATAACAGAAATGTATCAGAGATTCAACCATAAACACAGATATACAATAATACATGATTTCTATTAATCAAAGAAATGCACAGAGACTGTAAAAATACAGAGTGAAAGACTCGCCAGAATGGTGGCAGCTTATCTCTCAGAAGAGATGTGATGGCTATTCGCATTCGCAAGAAGATCATTACAATGAAGCTCTGAAGGCCTTTTTCTAAAATAAACTGGAACTCCAAAAACCCTAGACATCCAAAAACCTAACCCTAGGAGATGAAGCACCAAAAGTCATGTGGGCCCTGTTTGGGTAATTGAGGACATCAACTTCCCGGGGTCGTAACTTTTGATATGATCTCTGTTTTAAGCATGTGATAGCTCGTTGGAAAGGTATCATTGAGGAGATTCATTTTGGGGGCTCGATCATGCTTTTGGCTATCATTGAGAACCTCAATCTCGAAAAACCTTCATTTGGGCCCTCAAAATGGCCATGGAAGTTAAAAACTACTAAAAATAGTAAATTTCCAAAATTGCCAGAAAATTGTTTTGAGCCAGTCAGAAAAGGTGGGTGGCCACCGATATCCACCTGGATTAATCCTTCCTCCTTAGGAAGAAATGGTCTCCATTGCGTTGAGTTCCTGGGGGAGAGGGAAACGCGTTTGTTGAATCTACATCTTGGTGAGTTGCTTGCCTTGCTAGAGACGTCACGTTGCTCAGTTTGAGGAAGTCTGTCACGAACCTATTGAGGTTGAGGCTGTTGAACAAGTCGAGCTACATGAGGGGACGGTGTGCAGAAGGAATCTTCATGCTTTGTTGTAACCTTGTCGACCTGCTTATGTTTGATAGAAGGTGTTTGGGGTGAGGTTGTAGTGGTTGTAGTTTCCTTTTGTTCCCCTTTTGAACAGATTGTGAAGAAGCTGAATTTTACAGTATGAGATACTACCTCGCGGCACTTTTTAGGTGGAACAGTAGTCAGAACTTACTCTGATATTCTGTAGAGATGACCCCCAAAAGTAACAATGAAACTATGGGGCCGAGACTCATAAATAGCATGGCGTCTCCACATATATGGTTGGCCCAAGAGAACACCTCAAACATCTAGTGGGGCAACATCACATAATACCTCATCCTTGAAGGGTTGGATGTTGTATGACAATCGACATTGTTGGCTGGCACGGAGATCTCGTCCTTGGCGAAGCCACTTGATGTTGTATGGTTGTGGGTGTGGTGTTGTCAACAATCCCAATTGTTTAACGACCTCTGTTGAGATGAGGTTCTTCTAGCTTCCACTATCAACAATAAAATGCAGTGGGGTCCCCTTCACCCACATATGTGAATGAAAAAGGTGCTCCCCCTCTTTAGTATCTGTTGGTTCTTCTGGTTGAATTGTTGTGGTTGGGACAATAGTAGTGGGGTCCGCATCAATGATCTGTCCTTTGCCATTATTTTCAGAATCAGATTCTGAATCAGGGTTTGGCTCTTTGTCTTTTATCTCGGACACCAATGACTGTTTTGAGTGACATTCATCGGTGTTGTGCCAGGGGATTTTGTGGAACTCGCACCATTTTCTGGTGTCCTTCTTTGTCTTCCCGTGACCCTTCTTTTCCTGTTGTTTTGACTGGTTTTCAGGAGACTATTTGTTAGGGCCATCTTTGTCATACTTTGGTTGTTGGTGATTTGCATAACCAAATTCCCATTTGTTCTGGTGCTTAAATTTCTACTCAATTTTAACAACATATCGATAAGCAGCACCGAGTGATGAGATGTCCATAAAATCCATATCAGTATTGATGTATCTGTGTAGATCCCCACGGTATTTTAGAACCAAATGTCGCTCAGAGTCTTTAATACCCAGCTTGGTGCACAAGGTATGGAAGGTATTGGTGAACTTTGGAACTGCTTGGCCCCTCTCTTGCCGCAGCGTGGTCCATCTCATGTACTGGTCAAAATAATCCCAAGTGGGATCGACCCCATATATTTCAGACTCCTCTGTGGAACTCTGCTCCCAATAAGTTTCCCACCAATGTTTGACATGGGGGAGAGCTTTAAGAAGTTCGAAGGTGATCTTTTCTTTGCCAAAAAATTTGTGAATAGAGAAATAACCTTCTAGCAGATTTTACCATTTGTCTAGGGCTTCTCCATCTATCTGTCCTTCAAATACAGGAATATAAAAATTAAATTGTACCTTGAAAGGTGAGGTGCCTCCAAATTTGTCGCTTGATTAAGTTGTGCCTGTTGCTATCGGCTGGCATTGAAGGATGTGGGAAAAATTCTCCATCATTTCGTCCCTTTGTCATGTGAGAGCTTGCTCAAGCAACAGACTAATAGGATCGTCTGCTCCATCATTTTTCTTTTCTTCCACCATTGAGGGTTTCTTGGGTGTGCGAGAGCAATTTAATTCAAGAGAGAGAAGACTGAGACCTAACTTTCTATACTCGGACCTCGTCGGGGACATGCATTGAAAAAAACGATCAAGAACAGCCTGCTATGATACCACTGATCCGGATTATTTTCGGCACAAAATGAGAGTGGAGATATAATAAATAAATGAACATAGATATCGAAGGTATTCAATAATATAACAGAAATGTATCAGATATGAAACCATAAACACAGACATACAATAATACATGATTTCTATTAATCAAAGAAATGTACATAGACTGTAAAAATATAGAGTGAAAGACTCGCTAGAATGGTGGCAGCTTATCTCTGAGAAGAGATGTGATGGCTACTCGCATTTACAAGAAGATCATTACAATGATGCTCTAAAGGCCTTTTTTTTAAATAAACTTGAATGCCAAAAACCCTAGACATCAAAAAACGTAACCCTAAGAGATGAAGCGCCAAAAGTCATGTGGGCCCTGTTTGGGTAAGTGAGTACATCAACTTCCTGGGGTCGTAACTTTTGCATATGATCTTTGTTTTAGGGGTGTGATAGATCATTGGAAAGGTACCATTGAGGAGATTCATTTTGGGGTCTCAATCATGCCTTCGACTATCATTGAGAACCTCAATCTCAAAAAACCTTCATTTGGGCCCTCAAAATGGCCCTGGAAGTTAAAAACTGCTAAAAATAGGAAATTGCCAAAATTGCCATAAAACTGTTTTGAGATAGTCAGAAAATGTGGGTGGCCACTGATATCCACCTGGATCAATCCTCCCTCCTTAGGAAGCAATGGTCTCCAATGCATCGAGTTCCCGGGGGAGAGGGAAAAGTGTTTGTTGAATCTGCATCTTGGTGCGCTGCTTGCCTTGCTGGAGATGTTGCGTTGCTCAGTTTGTGGAAGTCTGTCACGAACCTGTTGAGGCTAAGACTATTGAACAAGTTGAGATACATGAGGGGATGATGTGCAGAAGGAATATTTTCTCTTTGATGCATCCTTGTCGACCTACTTCTGTTTGATAGAAGGTGCTCGGGGCGAGGCTGTAGTGGTTGTAGTGTCCTTCTGTTCCCCTTTTGAACAGATTGTGAAGAAGCTGAATTTTGCAGTATGAGATACTACCTTGTGGCACTTTTTAGGTTGAACAGTAGTCAGAACTACCTCTGGTATTCTGTATAGATGACCCCCCAAAGTAACATTGACACTATGGGGTCGAGACTCATAAACAACATGGCGTCTCCACATATATGGTTGGCCCAAGAGAACATCACAGACATCTAGTGGGGCAACATCACATAATACATCATCCTTGAAGGGTTGGATGTCGTATGACAATCAACATTGTTGGCTGACACAGAGATATCGTCCTTGGTGAAGCCACCCGATGTTGTATGGCTACGGGTGTGGTGTTGTCGACAATCCCAACTGTTTAACGACCTCTGTTGAGATGAGGTTCTTCTAGCTTTCGCTATCAACAATAAAATACAACGGGGTCCCCTTCACCCACATCTGTGAATGAAAAAGGTGCTCCCCCTCTTCAGAATCTGTTGGTTCTTCTGGTTGAATTGCTTCGGTCGCGACAATAGCAGTGGGCTCCGCATCAATGATTTGTCCTTTACCATTATTGTCAGAATCAGATTCTGAATCAGGGTTCGGTTCTTTGTCTTTGATCTCGGACACCAATGACTGTTTTGAGTGACATTCATCGGTGTTGTGCCAGGGGCTTTTGTGAAACTTGCACAATATTCCGGTGTCCTTCTTTGTCTTCCCGTGACCCTTCTTTTCCTATTGCTTGGACTGGTTTTCGGGAAACTATTTGTTAGGGCCATCTTTGTCATAGTTTGGTTGTTGGTGATTTGCAGAACCAAATTCCTGTTTGTTCTGGTGCTTACATTTCTACTCAATTTTAATAGCATATTGATAAGAAACACCGAGTGATGAGATGTCTAGAAAATCCATTTCAGTCTAGATGTATCTGTGTAGAGCCCCATGGTATTTCAGAACCAAATGTCTCTCAGAGTCTTTGATACCCAGCTTGGTGTGCAAGGTATGGAAGGTATTGGTGAACTTTGGAACTGTTTGGTCCCTCTCTTGCCGCAGTGTGGTCCATCTCATGTACTGGTCCTCATAGTTACCAATAGGGTAATATTGTTCCTTACCGCATCCACAAAAAAATCCCAAGTGGGATCGGCTCCATGTATTTCAAACTCCTCTGTGGAAATCTTCTCCCAATAAGTTTCCCTCCAATATTTGACATGGGGGATATCTTTAAGGAGTGCGAAGGTGATCTTTTCTTTATCGGAAAATTTGTGAACAGAGAAATAACCTTCTAGCAGATTTAACCATTTGTCCAGGGCTTCTGCATCTATCTGTCCTTCAAATATAGGAATATCAAAATTAACATGTACCTTGAATGGTGAGGTGCCTCCAAAGTGGTCGCTTGATGAAGATGAACATGTTGCTATCGACAGGTGTTGAAGGATGTGGAAAAAATTCTCCATCATTTCGTCCCTCTGTCGCATGAGAGCTTGCTCAAGCAACAAACTGATAGGATCGTCTGCTCCATCGTTTTTCTTTTCTTCCACCATTGAGGGTTTATTGGGTGTGTGAGAGTGATTGTCTTCAAGAGAGAGAATCTTGAGACCCAACTTTCTATACTCGGACCTCATCGGGGACATGCACTGAAAAAAATGATCAAGAGCGGCCTGTTCTGATACCACTGATCCAGATTATTTTCGGCACAAAATGAGAGAGGAGATATAATAAAGAAATGAACAAAGATATCACAAATATTCAATAATATAACAGAAATGCATCAAAGATGCAACCATAAACACAGATATACAGTAATACATGATTTATATTAATCAATGAAATGTATAGAGACTGTAAAAATACAGAGTGAAATACTCACTAGAATGGTGGCAGCTTATCTCTGAGAAGAGATGTGATGGCTACTCGCATTCGCAAGAAAATAATTACAATGAGGCTCTGAAGGAATTTTTTTTAAATAAACTAGAATGTCAAAAACCCTAGACATTGAAAAACCTAAACCTAGGAGATAAAGTGGCAAAAGTCATGTGGGCCCCGTTTGGGTAAGTGAGTACATCAACTTCCCAGGGTCGTAACTTTTGCATACGATCTCTGTTTTAGGCGTGTGATAGCTCGTTGGAAAGGTATCATTGAGGAGATTTATTTTTGGGGTTCAATAATTCCTTCAAATATCATTTAAAACCTCTATTTCAAAAAATATTAATTTGGGCCCTCAAAATGGCCCCAGAAGTTAAAAACTGCTAAAAATAGTAAATTATCAAAATTGCCAGAAAACTGTTTTGAGCTAGTCGGAAAAGGTGGGTGGCCACCGATATCCACGTAGATCAATCCTCCCTCCTTAAGAAGCAATGGTATCCATTGCGTTGATTTCTCGGGGGAGAGGGAAAAACGTTTGTTGAATCTGCATCTTGGTGAGTTGCTTGCCTTGTTGGAGATGTCGCGTTGCTCAGTTTGTGGAAGTCTTTCACGAACCTGTTGAGGCTGAGGTTGTTGAAAAATTCAAGCTACATGAGGGGACGATGTGCAAAAGAAATATTTGTGCTTTGTTGCAATCTTGTCGACCTTCTTCTCTTTGATAGAAGGTGCTTGGGGCGAGGTTGTAGTGTCCTTTTGTTCCCCTTTTGAATAGATTGTGAAGAAGCTGAATTTTGCAGTATGAGATACTACCTTGCGGCATGTTTTAGGTGGAATAGGAGTCGGAACTACCTCTGGTATTCTATAGACATGACCCCCCAAAGTAACAATAACACTACGGGGTCGAGACTCATAAACATCATGGATTCTCCACATATATGGTTGTCCCAAGAGAACATCACAGACATCTAGTGGAGCAACATCATATAATACCTCATCCTTGAAGGGTTGGATTCCATATGACAATCAACATTGTTGGCTGACATGGAGATCCCGTCCTTGGCAAAGCTACTCGATGTTGTATGGTTGCGGGTGTTGTGTTGTCGATAATCCCAATTGTTTAACGACCTCTCTTGAGATGAGGTTCTTCTGGCTTTCGCTATCAACAATAAAATACAGTGGGGTCCCCTTCACCCACATCTGTGAATGAAAAATGTGCTCCCCCTCTTCAGGATCTGTTGGTTTTTTTGGCTGAATTGTTGCGGTTGCAACAATAGCAGTGGGGTCTGCATCAATGATCTTTCCTTTACTATTATTTTCAGAATCAGATTCTGAATCAGGGTTCATCTCTTTGTCTTTGATCTCGACCACCAATGACTGTTTTGAGCGACATTCATCGGTGTTGTGCCAGGGGTTTTTGTGGAACTCACACCATTTTCCGGTGTCGTTCTTTGTCTTCCTGTGACCCTTCTTTTCCTGTTGCTTGGACTTGTTTTTGGAAGACTGTTTGTTCGGGCCATCTTTTTCATACTTTGGTTGTTGGTGATTTGTAGAGCCAAATTTCCATTTGTTATGTTGCTTACATTTCTGCTCAATTTTAACAGCATATCGATAAGCAACATCGAGTGATGAGATGTCCAGAAAATCCATTTAAGTCTAGATGTATCTGTGTAGAGCCCCACGGTATTTCAGAACCAAATGTCGCTCATAGTCTTTGATATCCAACTTGGTGCGCAAGGTATGGAAGGAATTGGTGAACTCTGGAACTGCTTGGCTCCTCTCTTGCCACAGTGTGGTCCATCTCATGTACTGGTCCTCATAGTTTTCAATAGGGTAATATTGTTCCTTTACCGCATCCACAAAAAAATCCCAAGTGGGATTGGCCCCATATATTTCAAACTCCTCTGTGTAACTCTACTCCCAATAAGTTTCCGACCAATGTTTGACATGGGGGAGAGCTTTAAGGAGTGCGAAGGTGATCTTTTCTTTGTCGAAAAATTTGTGAACACAGAAATAACCTTGTAGCAGATTTAACCATTTGTCTAGGGCTTCTGCATCTATCTGTCCTTCAAATACAGGAATATCAAAATTAACTTGTACTTTGAAAGATGAGGTGCCTCCAAAGTGGCTTCTTGATGAAGATGTTCATATTGCTATCGACAAACGTTGAAGGATGTAGGAAAAATTCTCCATCATTTTGTCCCTCTGTTGCGTGAGATCTTGCTCAAGCAACAGACTGATAGGATCGTCTGATTCGTCATTTTTATTTTTTTCCACCATTGAGGGTTTCTTGGGTGTGCAAGAGAAATTTTCTTCAAGAGAGACAATCTCGAGACCCAACTTGCTATACTCGGACCTCGTCGGGGAGATGCACTGAAAAAAACAATCAAGAGCAACCTGCTCTGATACCACTGATCCTGATTATTTTCGGCACGAAATGAGAGCAGAGATATAATAAAGAAATGAACAGAGATATCGCAGATATTCAATAATATAACAGAAATGTATCAAAGATGAAACCATAAACAAAAATATACAGTAATACATGATTTCTATTAATCAAAGAAATGTACAGAGACTGTAAAAATACAGAGTGAAAGACTCGCTAGAATGGTGGCAGCTTATCTCTGAGAAGAGATGTGATGGCTACTCGCATTCGTAAGAAGATCATTACAATGAAGCTCTGAAGGCCTTTTTTTAAAATAAACCAGAATTCCAAAAACCCTATACATCCAAAAACCTAACCCTAGGAGATGAAGTGCCAAAAGTCATGTGGGCCCCATTTGGGTAAGTGAGTACATCAACTTCCTGGGGTCGTAACTTTTCCATACAATCTATGTTTTAGGCATGTGATAGCTCATTGGAAAGGTATCATTGAGGAGATTCATTTTGGAAGCTCAATCATTCCTTTGGCTATAATTGAGAACCTCGATCTCGAAAAACCTTCATTTGGGCCCTCAAAATAGCACCGGAAGTTAAAAACTGCTAAAAATAGTAAATTGCCAAAATTGCTAGAAAACTGTTTTGAGCCAGTCGAAAAAGGTGGGTGGCCACCAATATTCACCTAGATCAATCCTCCCTCCTTAGGAAGAAATTTTATCCATTGCGTTGAGTTCCCAGGGGAGAGGGAAAAGTGTTTGTTGAATTTGCATCTTGGTGAGTTGCTTGCCTTGCTGGAGATGTCGCATTGCTCAGTTTGTGGAAGTATGTCACAAACCTATTGAGGCTGAGGATGTTGAACAAGTCGAGCTACATGAGGGGACGGTGTGTAGAATAAATCTTTGTGCTTTGCTGCAACCTTTTCGACCTTCTTTTATTTTATAGAAGGTGCTTGGGGCGAGACTATAGTGGTTGTAGTGTCCTTCTATTCCCCTTTTGAACAGATTGTGAAGAAGTTGAATTTTGCAGTATGAGATACTAACTTGTGGCACTTTTTAGGTGGAATAGTAGTCGGAACTACCTCTGGTATTCTGTAGAGATGACCCCCCAAAGTAACAATGACACTACGGGGTCGAGACTCATAAACAACATGGCGTCTCCACATATATGGTTGGCCCAAGAGAACATCACAGACATCGAGTGGGGCAACATCACATAATACCTCATCCTTGAAGGGTTGGATGCCATATGACAATCGACATTGCTGGCTGACACAGAGATCTCATCCTTGGTGAAGCCACCCGATGTTGTATGGTTGCGGGTGTGTTTTTGTAGACAATCCCAATTGTTTAACAACCTTTGTTGAGATGAGGTTCTTCTGGCTTCCGCTATCAACAATAAAATGTAGCAGGGTCCCCTTCACCCACATATGTGAATGAAAAAGGCGCTCCCCCTCTTCAGGATCTGTTGGTTCTTCTGGTTGAATTGTTGTGGTTGCGACAATAGCAGTGGAGTCCGCATCAATGATCTGTCCTTTACCATTATTTTCATAATCAGATTCTGAATCAGGGTTCGTCTCTTTTTCTTTGATCTCGACCACCAATGACTGTTTTGAGTGACATTCATCGGTGTTGTGCCAGGGGATTTGTGGAACTCGCACAATTTTCCGATGTCCTTCTTTATCTTCCCGTGACTCTTATTTTCCTATTGCTTAGATTGGTTTTTAGGAGACTGTTTGTTAGGGCCATCTTTGTCATACTTTGGTTGTTGGTGATTTGCAGAACCAAATTCCCATTTGTTCTAGTGCTTAAATTTTTGCTAAATTTTAACAGCATATTGATAAGCAGCACCGAGTGATGAGATGTCTAGAAAATCCATTTCAGTCTGGATGTATCTGTGTAGATCCCCATGGTATTTAAGAACCAAATATTGCTCAGAGTCTTTGATATCCAGCTTCGTGCATAAGGTATGGAAGGTATTGGAGAAATATGGAACTGCTTGGCCCCTCTCTTGCCACAGTGTGGTCCATCTCGTGTACTGGTCCTCATAGTTGCCAACAAGGTAATACTGTTCCTTTACTGCATCCACAAAAAAATCCCAAGTGGGATCGACCCCATATATTTCAGACTCCTATGTGGAAATCTGCTCCCAATAAGTTTCCCACTAACGTTTGACATGGGGGAGAGCTATAAGGAGTGCGAAGGTGATCTTTTCTTTGTCCGTAAATTTGTGAATAGAGAAATAACCTTCTAGCATATTTAACCATTTGTCTAGGGCTTCTGCATCTATCTGTCCTTCAAATACAGGAATATCAAAATTAAGTTGTACCTTGAAAGGCGAGGTGCCTCCAAAGTGGTCGCTTGATGAAGATGTGCCTGTTGCTATCGGCAGGTGTTGAAGGATGTGGGAAAAAATCTCCATCATTGTGTCCCTCTGTCGTGTGAGAGGTTGCTCAAGCAACAGACTAATAGGATCGTTTGCTCCGTCGTTTTTATTTTCTTCCACCATTGAGGGTTTCTTGGGTGTGTGAGAGTGATTGTCTTCAAGAGAGAGATTCTCAAGACCAAACTTACTATACTTGGACCTCGTCAGGGACATGCACTGAAAAAAATGATCAAGAACAGCCTGCTCTGATACCACTGATTCAGATTATTTTCGGCATGAAATGAGAGTGGAGATACAATAAAGAAATGAACAGAGATATCGCAAATAATCAATAATATAAAATAAATGTATCAGAGATGCAACCATAAACAAATATATACAGTAATACATGATTTTTATTAATCGAAGAAATGTACAGAGACTGTATAAATACAGAGTGAAAGACTCGCTAGAATGGTGGTAGCTTATCTTTGAGAAGAGATGTGATGGCTACTCGCATTCACAAGAATATCATTACAATGAGGCTCTGAGGGCCTTTTTTTAAAATAAATTGAAATGCCAAAAAATCTAGACATCCAAAAACCTAACCCTAGGAGATGAAGTGCCAAAAGTCATATGGGCCCCGTTTGGGTAAGTGAGTACATCAACTTCCCGGGGTCGTAACTTTTGCATACGATCTTCGTTTTAGGTGTGTGATAGCTCGTTGAAAAGGTATCATTGAGGAGATTAATTTTGGTGTATAAATCATGCCTTTGGCTATCATTGAAAACCTCTATCTCAAAAAACCTTCATTTGGCCCCTCAAAATAGCCCCGAAAGTTAAAAACTGCTAAAAATAGTAAATTGCCAAAATTGCCAGAAAACTGTTTTGAGCCAGTCGAAAAAGGTGGGTGGCCACTGATATCCACCTGGATCAATCCTCCCTCCTTAGGAAGCAATGGTATCCATTGCGTTGAGTTCCCAAGGGAGAAGGAAAAGTGTTTGTTGAATCTGCATCTTGGTGATTTGCTTGCCTTGCTGGAGACGTCGCGCTGCTCAGTTTGTGGAAGTCTATCACGAACTTGTTGAGGCTGAGGTTGTTGAACAAGTTGAGATACATGAGGGGACAATGTACAGAAGGAATCTTTGTGCTTTACTGCAATCTTGTCGACCTACTTCTATTTGATAGAAGGTGCTTGGGGTGAGGTTGTAGTGGTTGTAGTGTCCTTTTGTTCCCCTTTTGAACAGATTGTGAAGAAGCTGAATTTTGCAATATGAGATACTACCTGGCGGCACATTTTAGGTGGAACAATAGTTGGAACTACCTTTGGTATTCTATAGAGACGACCCCCCAAAGTAACAATGACACTATGGGGTTGAGACTCATAAACAACATGGCGTCTCCACATATATGGTTGGCCCAAGAGAACATCACAAACATATAGTGGGGAAACATCACATAATACCTCATCCTTGAATGGTTGGATGACGTATGACAATAGACATTGTTGGCTGACATGGAGAGCTCATCCTTGGCAAAGCCACCCGATGTTGTATGGCTGCGGGTGTGGTGTTGTCAACAATCCCAACTGTTTAATGACCTCTGTTGAGATGAGGTTCTTTTGGCTTCTGCTATCAACAATAAAATGCAGCGGGCTCCCCTTCACCCACATCTGTGAATGAAAAAGGCACTCCCCCTCTTCATGATCTGTTGGTTCTTCTGGTTGAATTGTTGCGGTCACGACAATAGCAGTGGGGTCCGCATCAATGATCTTTCCTTTACCATTATTTTCAGAATCAGATTCTGAATCATGATTTGGCTCTTTGTCTTTGATCTCGGACACCAATGACTATTTTGAGCGACATTCATTAGTGTTGTGCCAGGGGCTTTTGTGGAACTCGCACCATTTTCCAGTGTCCTTCTTTGTCTTCCTGTGACCCTTCTTTTCTTCTTGCTTGGATTGGTTTTCTGGAGACTGTTCGTTAGGGTCATCTTTGTCATACTTTAGTTGTTGGTGATTTGCAGAACCAAATTCTCGTTTGTTATGGTGCTTAAATTTCTGCTCAATTTTAACAGCATATCGATAAGCAACACCGAGTGATGAGATGTCCAAAATATCCATTTCAGTTTGGATGTATCTGTGTAGAGCCCCATGGTATTTCAGAACCAAATTTCACTTAGAGTCTTTGATACCCAGCTTGGTGCACAAGGTATGGAAGGTATTGGTGAACTCTAGAACTTCTTGGCCCCTCTCTTGCTGCAGTGTGGTCCATCTCATGTACTGGTTCTCATAGTTGCCAACAGGGCAATATTGTTCCTTTACCGCATCCACAAAAAAATTCCAAGTGGGATTGGCCCCATATATTTCAGACTCTTTTGTGGAAATTTTCTCCCAATAAGTTTCCCACCAATGTTTGACATGGGGGAGAGCTTTAAGGAGTGCAAAGGTGATCTTTTCTTTGTCGAAAAATTTGTGAGCAGAGAAATAACCTTCTAGCAGATTTAACCATTTGTCTAGGGCTTCTGCATCTATCTGTCCTTCAAATACAAGAATATCAAAATTAACTTGTACCTTGAAAGGTTAGGTGCCTCCAAAGTGGTCGCTTGATGAATATGCACCTGTTGGTATCGACATGCGTTGAAGGATGTGGGAAAAATTCTCCATCATTTCGTCCCTCTATCGCGTGAGAGCTTGCTCAAGCAACAGACTGATAGGATCGTTTGCTCCATCGTTTTCTTTTCTTCAACCATTGAGGGTTTCTTAGGTGTGCGAGATTGAATGTCTTCAAGAGAGACAAGCTTGAGACCCAACTTTCTATACTCGGACCTCGTCGGGGACATGCACTGAAAAAAACCGATCAAGAGCAGCCTGCATTGATACCATTGATCCAGATTATTTTCAGCACGAAATGAGAGCAGAGATATAATAAAGAAATGAACAGGGATATCGCAGATATTCAATAACATAACATAAATGTATCAAATATGCAACCATAAACATAGATATGCAATAATACACGATTTCTATTAATCAAAGAAATGTACAGAGACTGTAAAAATACAGAGTGAAAGACTCACTAGAATGGTGGCAACTTATCTCTGAGAAGAGATGTGATGGCTACTCACATTCGCAAGAAGATCATTACAATGAGGCTCTAAAGGCCTTTTTTAAAAATAAACCAGAATTCCAAAAACCCTAGACATCCAAAAACCTAACCCTAGGAGATGAATCGCCAAAAGTCATGTGGGCCCTGTTTGGGTAAGTGAGTACATCAACTTCCCGGGGTCGTAACTTTTGCATACGATCTCCGTTTTAGGCGTGTGATAGCTCGTTGGAAAGGTATCATTGAGTATATTCATTTTGGGGGGCGCTCAATCATGCCTTCAGCTATCATTGACAACCTCAATCTCTAAAAACCTTCATTTGGGCCCTCAAAATGGTCCCGGAAGTTAAAAACTGCTAAAAATAGTAAATTTCCAAAATTGCCAGAAAACTGTTTTGAGCCAGTTGAAAAAGGTGGGTGGCCACCGATATCCACCTGGATCAATCCTCCCTCCTTAGGAAGCAATGGTATCCATTGCGTTGAGTTCCTGGGGGAGAGGGAAAAACGTTTGTTGAATCTTCATCTTGGTGAGCTGCTTGCCTGGCTGGAGACGGCGCGCTGCTCAGTTTGTGGAAGTCTGTCATGAACCTGTTGAGGCCGAGGCTGTTGAAAAATTCGAGCTACATGAGGGGACAGTGTGAAAAAGGAATCTTTTCACTTTGTTGCAACATTCTCGACCTGGTTCTGTTTGATAGAAGGTTCTTGGGGCGAGGCTGTAGTGGTTGTAGTGTCCTTCTATTCCTGTTTTGAACAGATTGTGAAGAAGCTGAATTTTGAAGTATGAGATACTACCTATTGGCACTTTTTAGGTGGAACAGTAGTCAAAACTACCTCTGGTATTCTATAGAGATGACCCCCCAAAGTAACATTGACACTACGGGGTCGAGACTCATAAACATCATGGCGTCTCCACATATATGGTTGGCCCAAGAGAACATCACATATATCTAGTGGGGCAACATCACATAATACGTCATCCTTGAAGGGTTGGATGTCGTATGATAATCGAAATTGTTGGCTGACATGGAGATCTCGTCCTTGGCGAAGCCACCCGATGTTGTATGGCTACGGTTGTGGTGTTGTCGACAATCCCAACTGTTTAACGACCTTTTTTTAGATGAGGTTCTTCTGGCTTCCGCTATCAACAATAAAATGCAACGGGGTTCCCTTCACCCACATCCGTGAATGAAAAAGGTGCTCCCCCTCTTTAGAATCTATTGGTTCTTCTGGTTGAATTGTTGCAGTCACGACAATAACAGTGGGTCTGCATCAATGATCTGTCCTTTACCATTATTTTCAAAATCAGATTCTGAATCAGGGTTCATCTCTTTTTCTTTGATCTCTACCACCAATGACTGTTTTGAGTGACATTCATCGATTTTGTGCCAGGAGTTTTTGTGGAACTCGCACCATTTTTCGGTGTCCTTATTTGTCTTCCCGTGACCCTTCTTTTCCTGTTGCTTGGAATGATTTTTGGGAGACTATTTGTTAGGGCCATCTTTGTCATACTTTGGTTGTTGGTGATTTGTAGAACCAAATTCCCGTTTGTTATGGTGCTTAAATTTCTACTCAATTTTAACAGCATATCGATAAGCAGCACCGAGTGATGAAATGTCCAGAAAATCCATTTTAGTTTGGATGTATCTGTGTAGATCCCCACAGTATTTCAGAACCAAATGTTGCTCAGAGTCTTTGATACCCATATTGGTGCACAAGGTATGGAAGGTATTGGTGAACTCTGTAACTTCTTGGCCCCTCTCTTGCCGCAGTGTGGTCCATCTCATGTACCGGTTCTCATAGTTGCCAACAGGGTAATACTGTTCCTTTACTGCATCCACAAAAAAATCCCAAGTGGGATCGACCCCATATATTTCAGACTCCTCTATGGAACTCTACTCCCAATAAGTTTCCCACTAATGTTTGACATGGGGGAGATATTTAACAAGTGTGAAGGTGATCTTTTCTTTGTCGAAAAATTTGTGAACAAAGAAATAACCTTCTAGCAGATTTAACCATTTGTCTAGGGCTTCTGCATCTATCTGTCCTTCAAATACATGAATATAAAAATTAACTTGTACCTTGAAAGGCAAGGTGCCTCCAAAGTGGCCGCTTGATGAAGATGCACCTATTTCTATTGACAGGCATTGAAGGATGTGGAAAAAATTCTCCATCATTTCGTCCCTCTGTCACATGAGAGCGTGCTCAAGCAAAGACTGATAGGATCGTCTGCTCCGTCGTTTTTCTTTTCTTCCACCATTGAGAGTTTCTTGGGTGTGCGAGAGGGATTTTCTTCAAGAGAGACAAGCTAGAGACCCAACCTTCTATACTCGGACCTCGTTGGGGACATGCACTGAAAAAAACGATCAAGAGCAGCCTGCTCTGATACCACTGATCCGGATTATTTTTGGCACAAAATGAGAGCGGAGATATAATAAAGAAATGAATAGAGATATCATAGATATTCAATAATATAACATAAATGTATCATATATGCAACCATAAACACAGATATACAGTAATACATGATTTCTATTAATCAAAGAAATGTACAAAGATTGTAAAAATACAGAGTGAAAGACTCGCTAGAATGGTGGCAGCTTATCTCTGAGAAGAGATGTGATGGATACTCGCATTCGCAAGGAGATCATTACAATGAGGCTCTGGAGGCCTTTTTTTAAAATAAAACAGAATGCCAAAATCCCTAGACATCCAAAAACCTAACCCTAGGAGATGAAGCGCCAAAAGTCATGTGGGCCCCGTTTGGGTAAGTGAGTACATCAACTTCCCGGGGTCGTAACGTTTGCATACAATCTCTGTTTTAGGCGTGTGATAGCTCGTTGGAAAGGTATCATTGAGGAGATTCATTTTGGGGGCTCAGTCATGCCTTTAGATATCATTGAGAACCTCAATCTTGAAAAAACTTCATTTGGGCCCTCAAAATGGCCCCGAAAGTTAAAAGCAACTAAAGATAGTAAATTGCCAAATTTAATTGCCAGAAAACTGTTTTGAGCTAGTCGAAAAAGGTGTGTGGCCACCGATATCCACCTGGATCATTAGATGTTGGGATTATTTTCCTTGTAGAGGATTCTAACTGGATTAGTTCTATGGTTGTGCAACCCAAAATGAATGGTGACATTCAAATATGTGTATATCTAGGAAGTCTCAATGCAACCTATGTCCACGACCCTTTCCCTACACCTTTCATAGATGAGGTGCTAAGAAATGTTCGTGGTCGAGAATCCTACTCTTTTACAAACAAATTTTCATGGTATCATTAGGTTCGGATCATAGAGGAGGATCAATCCAAAACCATCTTTGCGACACAATGGGGGTCCTTTGCATACACGATAATTCCCTTTGGCTTAAAGAATGCCCTTGCAGTATTTTTTTGGATATTGGTCACAACCTTCAAGGATTTCATCCACAAGTTTCTCAAATTTCACTTATATGATTGCTCCATGTCCAATTTATTGAAGGAAGACATGTAAGCTCTTTAATTGATGCTCGATCGATGCCGCCAGCTCTAGATTTTATTGAATTTGAATAAATTCATCTTTTGTACAACCTTTGGCACATTGTTGGGCCATGTCGTGTGCAAGGATAGATTGTTGGTGGATCAAGATAGCATCATTTCCATATTAGATAGAGTACCCCCCACTTCGGTTTGGGTCATGCACACCACATTGGGTCATACAGGACACTACTGACGCTTCATTCAGAATTATTCCCAGATTGTTTCCCCATTGGAAAAACTGTTATACAAAGATATTAAGTATAGTTGGACACTAGAATGAAAAAATATCAAGATACTCAAAAAGGGAATCTTGTCACCGTGCCAATTCTAGTTTTTCCTGACTGGTCTAAGCTCTTGCATGTCCACATAGATGCTTTGTCCATTGTGTTAGTGTCGGAAGTCACTCCTGGATTGCTAGCAGGAGCAGAGCCCGACACCCATCAGTTTAATGTCACGATTTGTTTATAAAGGATGATCAAATGGAGATAAGGACTTGAGGAGACATTACTCCAACTCAGGGATTGTATCTGGTATGTAAAGATCAAAGGAGGTCTGGAATCCTAACTTTAGCCAGCGGGTTGATTAAAAGGTGATCAGGTGGAAGACTTGGTAGGAAAGGTGAACAAACAGCTTTGGGTAACAAGCTTTCAGCAGCTTGCAGAAGAAAAACTCTGAATGCAAGATCCTCTTGGTTCAGGGTCTCAAGAAACTAAAAGGGACTTGACTGGATCCGCCAATTCCAAGTCACTCAGCATTGGGAAAGCACACGAACTAATTAGAAACATCGTAACTATTACAGTGATCCATTACAACATCATCCTATAACAGCTACAACTCGACTGGACCTTCCAATTCCAAGCTGTTCTAGCACAGTATAACAAAGATGTAAAAGAAACTGGCATTCATAAGGCAAGAAGTCTCAGAAGTCTATACATAACCAGAGTATCAGTGCTTCATTAGAGCTTTACAACCGAGAGCTCTTCTCAACCATCGATCCCTACAAAAATGGCGAAAATGCCTTCATATACTCAAAACAACAACAGCAACAAAATCGAGACACTGCATTAAAAGCCTTGTGTCCGCATGGCTTCTGACAATCTGCTCCTGCAATATTTGACTAATCGGGCACCTATGGCGGATGTAATCGAACTCTTGACAGTTCCGTAGGCGAATCGACGTGCTCTTAACTCGTCGTTGAACTTTCCCATTATGGCGGAGGCGATGTCTAACTACCACCAACTGCTTCAATAACTGCTTCATTGGGATTGAGGATGGCCCGACCAACTCGGCATTTCTATGACATGGCGGTTGCTTAATGGTGCCATTTGGATCAGCTTGAATGGCCTTTCTTTGGATGCTGCTTCGTTGGACTGCTGCGAAGGACCTCCTTATGAAGGATGAGGATGAGGGCATGGCGAGAATGATGGCGGGAGTCGTGCCAACAGATGAGGAATGCCACGGGAGATGGACGGGACACAGGTGGAAACAATAGGAAGTGCAGGAATCAAAGCGCATGGTAGAAGGTGTTGAGGTAGAGGAGACATATGGCAGGGGACGAGGAGACTCGGATGGTGAGTGGATGACAAGATGGGGGAAGGGACCACCTGGGTGGAACGAGGAGAGGCTAAAGGGAAAAGACCCTACCACATGGCCAGGTGGGGAATAGGTGTCAAGGAGGGAAGTGGTGCAAAAGGTGGCACGACGTGGAAGGGGGCCCGCAGGGTTAAATGAAGAAAGGCGGTGGGAGTCTGGATCGCCTGTGAGCCGTCGATCCGGGCTCACCAATCGCAGTCGTCGGGAAGATGCACCCCGGATTTCGGACCCCCCCCCCCTCCGCTTAAAGGTAGAAAAGAGAGGGGGGTCCAGAATCACCTCTCATGCCATTGATCCGGGTGCTAAGATCGTGGTCGTTGGATAGTTGTGCCCCGGATTCCGGACCCCCCCCCCTCCTCTTAAAGGTAGAAAGGCGAGGGGGGTCTGGAATCATATGTACGTCGTTGATCCGGGCGCATGGGTGCCTGTCGTCTAGATCCGTTTGCTGCTTACCACGGGTGCATTTTGCATCCTGGACTTAGGGTAAGTGGGTTTTTAACCCACTCCTTTGCATTTTACCCCCCGATACAAGAAATATCGCTAACATTTGGCTCCATGGGGGATAGAGTCGTCCCTGTGATGCTCTAAGGACTCTTTTGCATATTCAGTGCCTTGTTGTTGGGCTAAGGAGTCATTTATTAAACTGAAAACAAAAAACAATTATTTACAAAAACAAAAGAGCCGACTGCGGCTCACAAAAAACATTTTTTCAAGAAATGCCCATTTACAGGGCCACCAAAAACTTCTTCGACTTCCAAATCCTATAACCTGTAAGTGTTGTTCAAAAATACTTCAAGGATATTGAAAGGCCCAAACCAGAGGGCATCAAACTTAGTGTGCTTGCCCCTGTCCTGCCTGGGTGCATCCCATTTAAGCACCATATCACCCTGCTCGAACTCTTTCTTTCTGCTCTTCCTGTCGAAAGCCTGCTTAATCTTCTGCTGATGATGATAGGCCCTATTCATGACTTGCTCTCTAATCTGTTGCACTTCCACCATCTGATGAATCCTTATTGCCATATTGTCAGGCTCTCCTTCAAGGTCCTGGAGGAACTTTGCCATAGATAAGGCGAGCTGAGTAGGGAAAACGACCTCAGTTCGATAAACAAGTTGATACGGGGAGATGCCCAGGGATCTTTTGGTTGTCACTCGGTCGACCCACAGAGCAAATTTGAGCCTCGAATCCCAGGCCCTTTTATTGTCTTCCAGTAATTTCTTAATGAGCTTGATCGGGCTTTTATTTGAAGACTCTGCCAGTCCATTACCTTGAGGATAATAGGGAGTAGAGTGAATCAGTGAAATCTCAAACTATTCACAGAACTTGACCAGAGGCTCAGACCTGAAGGGGGCGGTGTTGTCAGTGACAATTCTTCTGGGGCAACCAAATCGGGCTATGATATCTTCCAGGAAACTGATAATCACTTTGTGGGAAGTGCTCCCGGTGGGGACAGCCTCTATCCATTTGGTGAAATAATCTGTCGCAGTGAGGATCCATCTGTGCTGGCCACTTGAGGGAGGATGAATTTCTCCAATGAAGTACAACCCCCACTACTGAAAGGGTGTTGAAACTACCACAGGCTTTAATGGCAGAGGTTTGAGCTGTTGCTTACCTGAGAACTTCTGGCATTTGATGCAAGCTCTGATTTCTCTGCAGACATCAGAGAATAAAGTAGGCCAGTAATACCTAGCTCAGAGGATCTTATGGGCTGTGGTCTTCCAGAAATGATGCCCCCCACAAAGGCCACTGTGGAAATCAAGTGTAACCTGCTGAGCTTCTTGTGGGTCCAGGCACCTTAAGAATACCCCCAGAGGATCTTTCCAGTACAAGGCTTGGTCAATGAGGCAATATCTGACCGCCTTGAGATTTAAAGCTCTCGCCTTGCTTTTTTCCATCCCATCGGGAGGCCTCAATTCTTGCAGAAAATACAAGATATCTTTGTACCAGGGGCATGCTGCTAATGATAAGGCACTTTGAGAATCCTTACTGGACAATTCGGTTTGCTCATTGATGTAGTTAATCCCCAAGGCTTTGCAATTGGATTCAGCCAGCAACTTGGCTAAACCTTGCCCCTTTATCAACTTGGTGGGCTTGATCTCCAAATCAAACTCTAGGATTTTGGCGATCCACTTTCCTCTTCTTTTGTCCATGTCGGTCTGTATAAGAATGTCCTTCACAGAGGCCGAAGGAACATATGCAATGATCTTTGAGTGCAAGACATAGACTCTGAAAGCTTTGAGAGCTTTCACAAGGGCATAGGCCTACTTTTCCATGGCCTCGTACCAGAGTTCTACGTCTCTCAATGCCTTGTTGTAGAAGGCAATAGGTTGCTCTCGTCCTTGCTCATTTTTCTGCAACAAGACTATTGCTACTGTATCACAGGAAGCAAAAGAAAAAATCAGGAAATCTTTAGAATAATTGGGACTGATTAGCACGGGTGCCTCAGTCAATGCCTTCTTGATTTGGTCAAAAGATTCCCTGGGTTCAGTAGTCCATTTCACTTCATTTCCCTTCTTGAGCATGGTTGTGATGTGCTTCACCAACTCAGCAAAATTTGAGACAAATCTCCTCAGAAAATTTATCTTTCCTAGAAAGGCTTGAACTTCCTTCTTAGATCTGGGAAGTGACAGGGTCTGAAGTGCTTCTACCCTGTTGGGGTCAATCCTTACTCCCTCTATTGATACTATATGGCATAATAGCTTCCCTTCCTTCATAGCGAACAAATATTTCTTGGGGTTTAAAGATAGGCCAAACCTTCGACACTTCAGGAAAACCCTCTTCAAGTGGTAGCAGTGCTCCTTGTCTATCCTGGAGAAGACCGTGATGTCATCTTGATAGATTACCACGAACTGATCCTTCTCCCTAATGAAGGCTATGTCCATGGCTCGTTGAAATGTTGCTCCTGCATTCATCAGTCTGAAAGGCATTTTGGCATACATGAACGTCCCCCAAGGAGTGGTGAAGGCCATTTTTTCCCTGTCCTCAGGCATGACTGATATCTGATTGTAACCAGAGAAGCCATCAATCATGGATATTCTAGATGCACCAGTGACCTTCTGCAATATGTGCTCCATGTTGGGCAGGGGGTAATTGTCTTTTCTTGAGCTCCTGTTCAGGTTCCTGAAATCAACACAGAGCCTGATTTCCCCACTTTTATTTCTTACTGGAACCAAATTGGCCACCCAATCGGAATATCTCAAGGGGACAATGATTTGGGCATCTAGCAGCTTCTTCACTTCTTTCTCCATAACAGGAAGCAACATGGGATTTATTGGTCTCAGCTTTTGCTTGAATGGCTTAGCCTCTTCCTTCAGTGGGATCTTGTGTTCAATGACTGATGTGTCATATGTCTTGAGGTATTTGTAGGTCCATGCAAACACATCAGCAAACTCCTTGAGCAACTTGGTATATTCAGCCCTCTGCTCCTTGGTCAAACTCCTTGACAGTTTGACAAACTTAGGCTCCTCTGGTGTGCCAATGTTGCACTCAGTTGTGTCAGCATCATCACCTGAAACTCTACCCTTTACTGCCACATCATTCCCATTGAACAATCTCTCTAATGGGACTAGTCCCCTCGGGGTATGATTGCCAGGCAACTGAATAATGTCATGCTTTGCTATTTTATTTAGAAACTCATTCCCATCAAACCTTACCTCAGAGACGGAATCTTGGTCGATATGCATTTCTGAAAATTCTCTGACAGTCTCCAAGAACCTCTTGATCTCAATATCATCCTCAAACACCTTCCAATGTTTAACATTGTCAGGGATGGAGGGTTTGTATTTTACTTCTACATCATACCTGAGCTTGGGCGGCAAGGGTACTTTGAAATTGCTTGCCGATGTAGCCAAGGAATCTGCCACTGTGTTCTCCTCTCTTGGGATGAAAGAAATATTAAACGCTGAGAAGAAACTATCAATAAGGTCCCATACCTCATTTCTGTAACTCTTGAGTCGAGGATGCTTGGCCCGATAAGCGCTTCTGATCTGCTGGACTACCAACTCGGCATCTCCAAACATTGTTATTTCTTGAATTCCCATTTCCCTTGCGGCTCTCAATCCTAGGATAAGAGCTTCATATTCTGCCACATTATTGGTAGCTTCAAATTCTAATTTGTATGACAGAGATATAGTTTCCTGAGCAGGTGACACAAAAACCATCCCAGCTCCAGCGCCATCTCGGGAACAGGCTCCATCAAAAAACATTTTCCAGATTGGGGTGATGGAGGGAGGAAATTCCTGGGAAGTAGTGGGCTTCTTTCTGAGTTTTAGAGGAGGCTCGGGGGCATGGGTAAGCTGTAATAAACTGGAGCCTAAATCAGTGTCCAAGGCAAAGATAGGAATATTGGTAGGGTTGGCTTCATCACTGATTATGTAGGCTGGTTGGGCTTCCCTATATAGTCTTTTATGCTCTCCTCCAAACACTGGGATAGTGGCGTATCTGAGGTCCATTTGCAAGGTTCCCCCTAGTCTTTTTATCCAAGATCTTGACAATAGCATGTTATAAAAATAGGACAGCAGAGCAATAAAATAAAACAAATGCAGAAACAAAACACAGAAGACACACAATACAAGAGAGACACAGATTTACGTGGTTCACCCAGTGTGGGCTACGTCCACCAGAGAAATTGCCAGGTCCTTCCTTTATTATTATCAAGCAAATGAAGGGATACAACCTATAGAAAAACCTGCTATAACTTCCTCTTATTTCTCTCACAGTCTCCTCTCTCGGAATACAATATTCCCCATCATCCATAGTCGCAATAAATTTCCCTCATAAAAGAGGGTTGCCTTCTAGGGCAAAAACCCTAACATAATCTCTACCGTTAGATCTGCGACCTTATAATGAACGGTCCAGATTTACAATGAAATTACAATATACTTTTACAAGGCAATTTTTATTTCAGGGGCTTCGCCCCCGAACCCCCGCTTGCCCCCAGCCGGGGGGATAGGCCCCCCGGACCCCGTAGAGGGGGTACCCCCCCTCTGCACTCCCCCGCGTGGAAGAGTGTACATACTTCTGAGGTGTAAATACTTCATGGGGTATAAACACAGCTGAAAGCAAGGACCTCTGAATCAGGAAGATAATCAAGCTCCACAACCAACAATCTCCCACTTGGAGACTGATCTCAACAACTCCACTCCTGCTGTATATGCTGGACTCTGAACCTTCTTGGACCTGGCAAATTTCTCATCTTCATCTTCATTCTTGAAGACCAACTAAAACTGATCAAGAACTCAGTTTCTCCCTGGTTACTCCCTTTGTT
>ML781433.1:704360-718185 GCA_009831015.1 Picea engelmannii | reverse complement strand
ACCAGTTGTTAGAAAAACAGGACCGCGGAGCAATAAAATAAAACAAATGCAGAAACAAAACACAGAAGACACACAATACAAGAGAGACACAGATTTACGTGGTTCACCTAGTGTGGGATATGTCCACCAGAGAAATTGCTAGGTCCTTCCTTTATTATTATCCAGCAAATGAAGGGATACAACCTACAGCAAAACCTGTTGTAACTTCCTCTTCTTTCTCTCACAGACTCCTCTCTCAGAATACAATATTCCCCATCATCCATAGCCGCAATACATTTCCCTCATAAAAGAGGGTTGCCTTCTAGGGCAAAAACCCTAACATAATCTCTACCGTTAGATCTGCGACCTTATAATGAACGGTTCAGATTTACAATGAAATTACAATATACTTTTACAAGGCAATTTTTGCTTCGGGGGCTTCGCCCCTGAACCCCCGCTTGCCCCCAGCCGGGGGGATAGGCCCCCCGGACCCCGCAGAGGGTGTACCCCCCCTCTTCACTCCCCCGCGTGGAAGAGTGTACATACTTCTGGGGTGTAAATACTTCATGGGGTATAAACATGGCTAAAAGCAAGGACCTCTGAATCAGGAAGATAATCAGGCTCCACAACCAACATAGCATACCGAACTTGGGGGGGACATCAGCTACTACGATATCCATGACCACACTTTTCATGGGCAGTTGAAACAGGGTCACAACCAGGTCTTTAATAACTCCAAGACATTGAACTCTCCTAGAGTCGAAAGAATAGAGATCATGATATGCTCGGGTGACTTCTAATCCCAATTCTTCCATGACGGTTTTGGGCATGAGGTTGTGAGAAGCCCCTGAATCCATCAAGCAGTTGTGCAGTACTTTATCATGTATGTTCAGGGATGTGTAGAAAGGGGGGGATGAATCATCTCTATCTTCTACCATGGTACCTAGGATAACTGCGGGCTTTTCATCTTGGAGGTTTATGGAGTCTACGGGAGGGGATGAGGCTTCAGACTGCAAAAGATTAGAGAAGCATTTTTTTAATTCGTCATGTTTGATTAGCTCAATGAGGGGTACAGGGATTCTGATCTTTTGAATCTCATGCTCAAAATTAAAAGAAGATGTAATCTTTGGAATTTCTCTTATTTCGGGGACATGATTGTGGAAAATAGGAGAGAGGGGTTGAGCCTTCTTACCTCTGTGACTGTCTGCTACTTCATTAGCAGGCTTCTCTGTTCTAGTGGACTGTTCAGGAATATCAGGTGCTGCTATCTTTTTGTCGGACCTCAAGTTATACCTGCCTCGACCGCCGCTAGCCTTGTCTCCCTTGCTTAGTTCATTTAGCTGACTATCCATAAGAGACTCTTCATAAGCTGCTTGAGTGAGATGAGGAAAAGGAGGAGTGTGTTATAGGTAGTGGATTTTAGGATCCAGCTCATCTGCTTCTCTTTCTTCCTCATTGGCCACTAAATTGTTCTGAAAAGGGGCCTGAATTCTTTGGTCCTCTCTGTCTCTTCCCCTCTCTCTGTGCATAGTCGGGGGAGCAATATTATTTGGCCTTCTGAAACCTCCTTTGATTTTGGTGCTCTGAGAGCCCTTGTTCACTTGCTTCCTTTCCACCTTCAGTCTCTCCATCTCTTCAGACAGAAACTTCATCATCTTGGTTAGTTCATCCACTTGAGTGTGGGGCAACGATGGGCCGGAAGTTGAGGCTTCGGACTTCCCCTTTCTTCTGTCTGCGTCGACCTTGCTCCTCAGTCTGTCAATTGCTAATATGTTGGATTCCACTTCTATGGCCGCATCTTGCATTTGAGCTAAGGAGGTGGCTCTTCTTTCTCTCAATAGAAGACAAAAATCAGGGTCGAATGCACCAGCATAGGAAATTTGGGCAGAGGCTTCTGAGGGCTTTATCTCTGCAAGAATCTTATTATACATTTTATTGAATCTTTTGGAGAAGTTAGAGACAGGATCTCCTTCCATTTTCTTCAGAGACCCAAACTCTGTCATGTAATACATGAAATCTTTCCTATCTCCCCACTGCCTCAGGAAAACACTATCCAGGGCTTCAATTCCAGCAATAGATCCGGGGGGCAATCCTCTAAACCATTTCCTCACCTCGCCATCCAAGCTCTGGACAAAGACTCTCATCCAGACATCTTCGTTCTCAATGTTTAGGTTGTCTGCATAACTGTAGAAAGAAGCCAAGTGCTCTTCTGCAGTTATGTCCCCTTCTCCAGTGAACTTAGGCATGTATTTCAAGTAGTCTCCAGCAGGGAGGGGATTCATAGGATGGGGTAGGATTAAGGGGGCATATCTAGCAGCAACTATGGCGTCCATTCTATTTAGAGGGGGATTAGCACCATCCATAGGAATATTAGGTAGAGGAGAACTTGGAGGAGAAGGAGTTCGTGAAGGGGCTACTGGGAATGAATCTCGAAGTGGAGTGGGAAACAAGAGAGGATTCAAGGATAAGGCTAACGGACTCGGGTCAGCATGTGCTTCTCTTTGTGCAGGAGTGGGGAAATATTCTGTAGTCCTGGGTCTATGCCAAGGAACAGCTTCAGAGGAGAGGGGAGTGACAAGAATTTCTCCTTCCAATCCCAGACCAGGAGGGGGAAACTCAGCAGGAACACTCCCAAAGTTCAAGAAATGGGAAGCCTCTGAAGGAGGTCTATTAAGAAACTGAGGAGGAGAAAAAGGAGTTCTTACAAAAGGAGATGGTTGATTACGTATTTCGGCGATGGAGACTTCTTCTGCAGAGCTCTTTCCTCTTCTGAGAACCACCTCTGGGTCAGCTTCAGGTGTAGCTAGAGGCAGCTATGGATGAGACCGCGTGTGTATGCCTCTGAAAGCCACAATTACTTAGCGCAGGTTCTCCCCAGTGGAATCGTCACAATGGAGTCTCCAGGTGCACAGTAGCAATCTTGATAATTCTGATATCTGATGCACCTTCAGATTCATCTGATCATTGTCATTCAATCCCGGGGAAAATATTCAACTTCGTCCCCGGCAACGGCGCCAGAAATGTTAGCATCGGAAGTCACTCCTGGATTGCTAGCAGGAGCAGAGCCCGACACCCATCAGTTTAATGTCATGATTTGTTTATAAAGGATGATCAAATGGAGATAAGGACTCGAGGAGACATTACTCTAACTCAGAGACTGTATCTGGTACGTAAAGATCAAAGGAGGTATAGAATCCTAACTTCAGCCAGCGGGTTGATTAAAAGGTGAGCAGGTGGAAGACTTGGTAGGAAAGGTGAACAAACAGCTTTGGGCAACAAGCTTTCAGCAGCTTGCAGAAGAAAAACTCTGAATGCAAGATCCTCTTGGTTCAGGGTCTCAAGAAACTGAAAGGGACTTGACTGGATCCACCAATTCCAAGTCACTCAGCGTTGGGAAAGCACACGAACTAATTAGAAACATCATAACTATTACAGTGATCCATTACAACATCATCCTATAATAGCTACAACTCGACTAGACCTTCCAATTCCAAGTTGTTCTAACATAGTATAACAAAGATGTAAAAGAAACTGGCATTCATAAGGCAAGAAGTCTCATAAGTCTATACATAACCAGAGTATCAGTGCTTCATTAGAGATTTACAACCGAGAGCTCTGCTCAACCATCGATCCCTACAAAAATGGTGAAAACGCCTTCATATACTCAAAACAAGAACAGCAACAAAATCGAGACGCTGCATTAAAAGCCTTGCGTCCGCATGGCTTCTGACAATCTGCTCCTGCAATCTTTGACTAATCGGGCACCTACGGCGGATGCAATCGAACTCCTGACAATTCTGTAGGTGAATCGACGTGCTCTTAACTCATCGTCGAACTTTCCCATTATGGCGGAGGCGATGTCTAACTACCACCAACTGCTTCAATAATTGTTTCATTGGGATTGAGGATGGCCCAACCAACTCGGCATTTCTATGACATGGAGGTTGCTTAATGGTGCCATTTGGATCAGCTTGAACAACCTTTCTTTGGATGTTGCTTCGCTGGACTGCTGCAAAGGACCTCCTTATGATGGATGAGGACGAGGGCATGGCGAGAATGATGGCGGGAGTCATGCCAGCAGATGAGGAATGCCACGGGAGATGGACGGGACACAGGTGGAAACAACAGGGAGTGCAGGAGTCAAAGCGCATGGTAAAAGGTGTTGAGGTAGAGGATACACATGGCAGGGGATGAGGAGACTCGGATGGTGAGTGGATGACAAGATGGGGGAAGGGACCACCTGGGCGGAACGAGGAGAGGCTAAAGGGAAAAGACCCTGCCACATGGTCAGGTGGGGAATAGGTGGCAAGGAGGGAAGTGGTGCAAAAGGTGGCACGACATGGAAGGGGGCATGCAGGGTTAAATGAAGAAAGGCGGCAGGAGTCTGGATTGCCTGTGAGCCGTCGATCCGGGCTCACCAATCGCAGTCGTCGGGAAGATTCACCTCGGATTCTGGACCCCCCCCTCCGCTTAAAGGTAGAAAAGCGAGGGGGGTCTGGAATCACCTCTCGCGTTGTTGATCCAGGTGCTAAGATCGTGGTCGTTGGATAGTTGCGCCCCGGATTCCAGACCCCCCCCTCCACTTAAAGGTAGAAAGGCGAGGGGGGTCCGGAATCATATGTACGCCGTTGATCTGGGTGCACGGATGCCTGTCGTCCAGATCTATTTGCTGCTTACCATGGGCACATTTTTCATCCTGGACTTAGGGTAAGTAGGTTTTTAACCCACTCCATTGCATTTTAGCCCCTGATACAAGAAATATCGCTAACACATTGCATTGGGCGTTGTTCTTGTGTAGCTGGGAGAAACCAATATTGACCATCGACTATATTTTTCCAGCTGCAAGTTGTCAAATGAAGAAAATAATTATACTACAATAGAGTGTGAGGGCCTCACCATGGTACATGCATTGCATAAGTTTCTCCATTACTTGTTGGGGACCCCTTTCAAATTATTTATACATCACTCTGCACTCAAATATTTGGTCAACAAATCAGTCGTAGGAGGAATAATGTGTCATTGGTTTTTTATTTTCCAAGAGTTCGAGTTTGAATTTGTAGTCAAACCGGTTAAATACAATGTTGGACCAGATAATTTGTCCCAACTTGAGACTGGCGAGACTAGTCAAAGCCTAGATGATGAACTCCTGGATGCTCAACTCTTCCGAGTTGAAGTAGTTCCTAATCAATTGGATGAAATCACAGAATTTCTCGTGATAGAATAATCTCCACCAAGGTACACCTAGGCTCAACATCGTCATTTGGTCACCCAAAGTGAATATTATTAGTTGATTGTCGGGTAATTGTATGAGTTAGGTGCAGACATAATCCTGCGTCAGTGTGCATTAGAACACAAGCATGTCTCAATTTTGTATGAAGCACATGAAGGTATTGTTGGAGGAGCACATGAAGGTATTACTGGAGGACACAATGCAGGTAAGGATACTATGCACAAAGTTATTTGCGTGGGGCTATAGTGTCTCTAACTCTTTTCAAATGTTAAGGACTATTGTAAATGTTGCGATGTATGCCAAAGAATTGGAAAGCCATATCGAAGAGATGAACTTCCTTTATTTCATGTGATCGCACTAGAGGCTAGATCCGTTTGACAAATGGGAAATAGATTTTGTGGGTCCCATCAATCCCCCCATGCATCACATAATATAATGCTACATTATTAATGCGACCAAATATATAATTAGATTGGATGAAGTCAGGCCAGTCAAAGATTGTACAACAAAAATGGTGGTGCACTTCATTTTTTAGAATGTAATCACCAGATTCAGATGTCTAAGGGTGGTGATGAGCAACTAGGGATCACATTTTATGAACAAGACCATTCAAAAACTAACTTAGGAGTTCATGATCGATCACCAAAAGATCACTCACTATCACCCTCAAGCCAATGGTACATTTGAAGATTTTAATAAAATTTTAGAGCATGCTTTAACCAAGGTTTGTAATGTGCAGCGTGATGACTGGAATCAACATATCCTTGCAGTATTATGGGATTATAGAACAATGTGAAAAATGATAACAAAGAACACACCATTCATATTATTCTATGGAAAATAAGTAGTCATGCCACTATAATTTGTTGTTCCTAGCCTTTGGGTTTCCCTTGCAATCCAGATGACAGATAACCAGTCCCTTCAACAAAGATTAGATGAACTCATGGAACTAGAGGAGGATATAATGATGGAAGGGTTCAACTAGGTGTTTGAAAAGGAAAGACAAAAAGTAATGGCACGATTGCAAAATTTTCCAGAAAATACTTCAACCTAGATCTTTAGTTTTGTCATATAACAACAAATATTTACAACATCCTAGCAAGCTACGCATGCGCTAGTTAGGTCCTTTCTGTCTAGTCTACATCATTGAAGCGGATGTCACCAATATGGAAACCTTACAAGGAAAACCAATCAAGGGACTCATTAATGGAAGCAGGTTGAAGTTGTAATATGTCCCACAGGGGTCATCCGTCATTTATCCCCAACTTAGCTTTGAATTTTGGTAGAACAGGACTAGTGTAGGATGTACAACATGTAGCACATCTCATAGTCGAAAAAATTTACCTTTTTGTCATAACATAATCCACATCAGTTACACATGATGTCTCCATAGATTGAAAATTTTGCAGTTTACCTTGATTTCCAAATTCATTCATTGTTATGGCACCAAGGACAGGTCATGTCTCTGACTACGAATTCATGCAGGGCTCAGTTGAGTTTCATGGCGCTCTGATTCATTGAAAGGTCAAGCAATCCAATTTGAGTAGTTGGCACATACCACAAGTATGCAGTCCATTATGTTTCCACATTTCCCATCAAGCATCACTAGTACATCATATTCGACAATTGATCACCCCATGTGTGAGGCTCCCCACCATGTTCTACTTATTCTCCAAGACACCCCCCCCCCCCNTCCCTTTCACCCCAACTTACCATTTCCCCCATTCTCCACTCTATACATACCACCTTCCTTATGCTCTCAATGGAGTAATTCTCCATGCCCCACTTTTTCCCACCCCCACTTGTGACTTCCTCCATCGTTCAATTGGCAATTTCTCCCCTTTACCCCTCCCTTCTCCAATTTTCCCAATTCTTTTTCTAGCTTCCCATTCATATCATGGCTTAGCATACTGTCCATACTCTATCATTTCGAGTTTAGTAAATCATCCCAATATCCCACACTTCAATTTTCACACAGAATGCCACTTTGTAATCAGCTGCTTGGCAGAGGTCATTCCCCCTTCTTTCCTAGCAAGAAACAACTCAATTCCACATAGTCCCATGAACTATGTTTCATACTTGCGGCCATTCATCGGCTCTTTAAGCCCAAATATGGGTGAACTGTCATCACGCATCATCACCTTCGATGATAGGAAGAGAACCTACTCTCTTATTTGTCAATATCCCCACTCTCATCTATTTCCATGGATACTCCTCCAACAATAGAGAACTCGAGGAAAACCAATACATCTAACTTAGTTGCTAGGCTCCCTATTCTCACCTATTTCCATGGATGTTGTGTTGGTTTTGTCACTTGGGTGAGAAAAACAACAACACTTGCATGCCTAGTTGGGCCTACTAGACAAGAAAGAAGTTCGTGAGTGGGTTAAACAATCCAAACACATGTAATAAACAAAGAAACAAACTAGAACAACCTATAAATAAAAGTTAGAATGCATAAGAAACTTAGAACCATAAACAATCAACCAATGACCAAGATAATGCTACCAATGAATAACTATATTAGTAGGAAAAACACCGTAGAGAAAAATGAGGACTTATGAGTCCCCTCTTCCTCCTTCGGAGGGCTCTTGAGTTCCCTAATGGAGATCTCTTCTTACAATGGAATAAAAATGAAAACTGGTAAAGAAAATCAATGCCTATTCCCTCAAGAGGTGAGTGGAATGGCCTATTGAAATGATGCTTGAATACTCCAAGGATAAAAGAGGATTCTCAAGGGGGGATTGAGGCAGCGTAACAATACTATGAAGATATCGGTTTCTTAGTGCACCCATGGCTTTCATTTATAGCATTTATTCAAGGAAAAATATAATTGGTTCTTGGTGTGAACAAGGGGCCTTTTAGGGCACCCTTTGGTCCTTGACCAACCCCCCATTCGGATTTCGCTCAGATATGGAGGTCAAATCAAGTTGGGAGATGGTCCATAAGTGGTTGGGGGACTGAAAAGAACCATAAATGCGTCGTTCATAGGAGTGCATGGATTTTCTTGTACACAGTCACGCAATGTGCGCTCTGAGGGCTTTGTTTTCCCATGCACTGTGCGCGTGCTTCCTTTAGTGAATTTGCACATATCATTTTTTGCCCAATTGTATAGTGTTTTCCTTTTGAAATGTATTTTAGTGCTACAGGTGAACTAATTTTTGTTGCCATTGTTGTGTTTCTGTAACCATTTGCATGCAATGTTGCAGACGATATTTTCAGTGATAACAGATGCCCCCTGATGTGTGAGGTTAGGAGCATACGTATAGCCAAAATACATCAATGTTTCTTCTACTGAGAGTGTCATTGTAATGAAGAGTGCTGAGAGGAACTGCAAGAGCGATCCGTCGAATGGAGAGGGGAAACTGTGGGACCCAAACCTTTTTCTAGGGAGAAAAAGGAAAATTTGTATACAAAAGAGGCGAGCATGCCCCATGCTTGTGTCATGTAATGTAAGATGATAAATGAAGATGTATGCTGGTGTAGATAACTGTAGCACCCTTCGGGGTGGTTGATAACGACATATGACAATTTTGAATGGTGAACATACTCTGAAGTGAGGCAAGGACGCCTGTAAGAAGTTTCGATGACTCATAGGCATTGATGGCCTAACGAATTCAGAGGTCTTCGGTTGGTATAAAAAAATTGCAATGGTCGCATAGTAAGACCCATCGTAACATGATATTTTTTTGAATTCGAATGTTATGGGGATCAATGGAATCAAAGATCAATGATGAGTCTCTCTGTGCCATCTGAGACTCCTCATTGTAAAGGTAATGAGAGTCAAGATATTGTCGCCCTTCTGGAATCTGTGCTGGTGTCGACAGAAAGGGAGACACGACTCCAAGAAGAAAAGGGCTTCATGAAATCCATTGAGATGAGATAAGGTACTAATAGGTAACATGGACGAAATCAAGATGTGGTGAGACTCAATACTTCCCTTGGTTGGGGAATTTTGAAGGGGGATTGGAAACATCCATAAAACAATATCTAGTGTCAAGGGGAGGACTAAATGTGGGGCTAAATTGTGCAAGAGGCTAACAAAGTGGAAAAACTCAGAGATCATGGGTACATGGAATTGGGATACTCAGGGTTTATGAATGATGTCAGAATGAAGAGAGAGAGAGTGGATGCCCCAACATAGGGTGACATGGGTTTCTTTTTATAGAAAAAGAAGTTCATCATAGGTGATGACAAAAAGCTAAGTAAAAGATGGAAATAAAGGATTTTTACAATTACCAAATAAATAAAGAACAATTTGGGATGAGTGTACATATACAGAAATGGGTGCCCCAGTGCAATATGGCTAGCCTATAAAGGTGAAAGTTGTGAAAGAGAACCGGTGAGGGTGGGGGCCTCATGGGTGGGTTTTTGTATGAGGTAAATGAATGGAGGACAATATGTAGGTGGGAAAACTAATGGTGGATGAGGAGGGATAATGATGTTGAGGAGGTGCATTCAATAGAGCCAAGATGATATAACCTAGGAGCCTATTGGGAAAGCTAGCAATATGATGGGAAGACGTATGTGGCTTATTATTGGGAGTGCAAAAGACTATTGGGACTCCCATCCCTAGGGGGTGAAATCAACATGAGTGTCAAGTTTCCAATGGGAACTATGAATGGGAAAACTCATGTGGGGAAGAGTGCTACCAGGTGATAGTACCAAAATGCGGCGGAGGTGATGGTACTACAGAGCCGGATGTAGGGACCCTAAAGGTAAACGTCAGAGGGTGTGACTGGGAGATGCAATTGATTTACAGAGGGAATAATTACATGACAATGTTGAACATATACCTATAGGGGTTGTGTCGTTGTGATGACCAAGTACTTGCAAAAAAAAAAACAAATACCCGATGTGAACAATATCTGATGATAAATAACATATAGTAGTTATTTGATAATTTTGAACATGAGCATGCGTACTTGAACATGACGTGAGAAAAAGGCTCCCCTGGGGCCAAGTTCAGATGATGACCCGGGGAATGTGACTGTGTAGATGGCGGGAACAGGATCTAGTGGCTGAGAACAGATCGGAAAATAGAGGCTCGAGGCTCCTATAACTGAGTATGGAAGTTTGGAAAAAGGGACTATATGTGGTTGGTGGGCCCACAATGCCACCTCATTTGTACCTGTAGCTATAGTGATTTGACGAGAGAAGTAGGAGGAGATATGGAGAGTATCTGTAGAGGGGATGGGGGAAGTAACTTGCATCACATGAGGTAAGGTAGTCGTATGAAGTTGAATAGGGGTTGATTGACGATGCCAATATTCAATAATCAAAGTACATTGGTATGTGAAATGAGCAAGTGAGTCACAAAGTACAAGGACATTACATCCATTCGGGGACTGACGTAGAGACATGATAGATGTCAGCAATGTGGGTAGCAGTAGGGAGAGACTGAGGGGGCCCAGGCCAGGATGTTTGGAGTACTACAACCAATGTTTGGAAAAATTGAGGTAGATCTGGGCAATGATGAGTATAATGGATGTATTCTGAGCATATGGCACAAACGAATTTGATTCACAACCCTTTGTTTCCTACAATGGAGAACTCAGGAGTAATAGTGGACGTACTCGGTGGAGTGGTGAGCGATGTGGTTTCTCTAGGGAGTTGGATCAAATTGTGTAACTTGGGGAGGGTAGGGCATCGATTAGTGGGGTTCCCATCTCTTTCACATAGTGCGCAAAGAGGTTGAACTCGGGGAGGAAGTGGAGCTGTGGGATCTTTCTTCTTTCGTCTGCCCCCAACAACGACAGAGGTGCCTACAGTGGGGGGGATGGTGGTGTGGCAAGAGCTTGTACTGGAATTTTCATCGGTATTCCCTCTGTCTGAGGAGGGAGAGATGGTTGAGGAACCATGGCAGGTGGATGTAGATACCAGACAGGGATGGAAAGCACCATGTTAGGGAGGGTAAGGTTTGCAACTACCTAGAATGATTGGACTCTAAGTGGGGGGTATAAGAAGGAAATTTGGGTAATGGCTTGGGGGACTGTCTCCCAAGCCGATATTTTCCCTTGGAGGGGGGGGGGTCATGGATAAGTGGTGTAGTGGGGTTCTCAGGGGATTCCTAAGGAAATGGTTCTTCCACGAGTGGAACAATGACGTGAGGAGATGCCTTCATAGGAGGAATGGTGTCTATGGTATCTGTCCCATTAGAAGATACTACACACACTTGTGTTGAAGGGTGTAGGAATACGGGTTGTGCTCCATGATATGCCTCCATCAAGGATGGGTATTTGAAAACTCCGGGACCCATGTCAATGACTGAAGAAGTGTCCTTGCTAGTGAGGACAAGGGGAAGAATGTTATCAATGTTGGCAGAATGGTTAGGCTCATAATGTGTGATTTGGTCGATGGTGGCGATATTCCTGTTGTGGGGGAACATCATCGTTTGAAACATAGAAGATACCACCACCTTCATAGTGTACATGTAGCTACATCCAAACAAGATATTATAATCAAGTGGGGCATCGATAACTTCAATGTCGATGAGGATATTTTTTCCCCTGAGTTTGATGGGGACATTTTGGAAGAGCCCTTCGAGGGACAAGGGTCAGTCATCATAGGCTCTCAGGGTGATAGCGGATGTTACTAGCTCAGGGGAGCCAATTTTTTGACCATACTACTTTGGACATGATGCATGTGGATGCACCTTCATTGATGATACATAGATGTACTATGATGTTCCTGATCTTAACTAGTATTTGGAAAGATACCAGGGCGGAGAGGCATGGTTCACTGTTATCTAGATCGAAGGTGATGAGTCTAGTATTAGCTGGGTCGACTGCCCCCAAGGTGGAAAGAAAGGATTTTCGTTGAGTTGGATAGGTTTGGAGGACCTCCAATACATACATGGATGCAGGAGAATGAGCTAATTCATCGACTAGACTGTAGTTATGGGCCGCCCTAGCATGACGGTTATTGACATTCTGTCATAATGGAACGCAGGGTATGTGAATGTTTGGTTCGTTGTTAGGGCGTGGAATCATCAAGGGTTTTCTGGATGTAGTTGGAGCTAATTCTGAAGTGGTGGGAGTAGATTCAGGGGGAACACCATACTGGTGACTGCATGTTTGCAAAATAATTTCTTCTTCATTGGTGATGAGGATGTTGCGATCGACCGAATTTCCAGGTTGAATGGGACCTAGATTTTGATATTCATCACGCCTTGGTGTGGAATAGAGTTTTGCAACACATTCGGAGGTGGTTGTTGCAAGTAATGTTGTGGGGCCTACTGAGGGGTAGGTGTCGGTGGAGGATGTGGCACGTTCATGGATTTTTTCATTCGTTTGAAGTCAACAATTTGGGGGCAATGGTGTGTATAGTGTCCATACTCACCACAGAGAGCACAAGGGAAGTTAGTCTGAAGATTATTGTTGGTTTTCTTCCCTTCTCGGCTATATTTGTAGGCATGCCTGCTACTAACATTTGTGTTATGTGTGATGTTACATTCTCAAGAAGCCAGACTACTACCTTTGGGTGTGAATTTTGACAATATATTGATACTAACTCCTTTGGGTGTGAATTTTGACACTCTACTGATACTAACTTTGATTTCATCACTTTGAAAGATGAAATTTTATATTGTTGGAATACTTATGTCATAACTACATCACATTTTCCAATGGTCAGTTTATCATCACAATTATGAAACACTTTGGAGACTGTTATAACCCTAATTTTCACCATACATGCTTACCTGGCATCAGGCCATCCCATATTCCTTCTTTTCCAAGCTAGTACTGAACAACTCTTCTTAAAAACACCCTTTTTAAAAGTACATGCACCCTGCTTCACTATAGCCTGTGTGTACACTCTTGCTAACCCACTACAGCCCGCGTGTACACTCTAGTTGACCCACTACAGCCCATGTGTACCTACAAAAGAACAAAAAATGAAAAGTTGTCGATGGGAACACACAGTTTTGGGTAATTTAACTAAACCTTTCGACCATGCATGGCTAGTCACTCAACCAAATACCTAGCTCCTTCTAGCCTATAAAAGAAGGGGTAGGGGTCCCATTTGAAAGGAGGAAGAAGAGTATAGAAACTCTGCCCAAATTTATCCCCTCTTTGCTCCAATTTCCTGCAATTGTATTGTGAGGTTGAGTAGTTGGTGCATTGTGAAGAGGAGCCCAGGACTAGGTTCGAGGAGCAGTGCTAGCCACATATTGTAAAGTTTACTCTTGTGAAGATTAATACAAAAAGGAATATTTTTTTCGTCCCACCATAATATGTGTTCAAATTGTGTATTTCTTTTATGATATTGTCACAACTAACCCAGCAATTAGTATATGAAATGCATGTTCATAGCTTTTTGTTTTCTCATATGTGAATGCAGGTCAGCTTTGGGAGGAGGCTTGCAATCAAAGAGCGAGTGAAAGCAAAGGGATAGACAACAAACTGTTAAGCCCTAATATTGGCTCATTACCACTTAATTGGGGCATATTAGATTAGTAATGTTATTTTAGTTATGTCGGATTTAGGCCATTAGTTGTAATTTAGATTAGTAATGTTATTTTATTTATGTCGGCTTTAGGCCATTAAACCTCCTAGTCTCCTATATATACCAAGGAGACATTTTCATTTTGAATCATCTTGTACTTGAACATTT
>ML781433.1:663712-699231 GCA_009831015.1 Picea engelmannii | reverse complement strand
TCTTGTACTTGAACATTTAAGTGGGGTAAAAGGAGGTTGCCCCCTCGAAGAGGCTTATTATCTAAAATTATCTCTTTTTCAAGGCGTTGAGTACTTTTCCTGAGGTTTTTCTATGCTATATTGATGTTTGGTTCTTAACACAAACAAAGGACTTAAGGTAGATTTACCGAATCTCATTTACCCCTTTGTATTGCATGAATGTGGGGTTTTGTGTTGGGAGAATAGGAAAGAGTAGAAGCCTTTGAAATGGTCATTTTCTACATGCATGATTAGAGCCCTTAAATGCTAATTCTGTAGGAGGGATTCCCACCCACAACAGAATTGGCGACCATACTAGGGACTCTCTAGGGTTCTTTGGGGATTTTTTATTGGGGATTTTAAAATTGGTTTTACTACCTTTTTTGAGTTTCTATAAGAAGTCTGAGTGTTCAGGGGTTCTAGTTCTCAATACTAGTCTTCCCTGCTCTACTTACAAGACTATTTCTTTTCTATTTTTGAGAGTATTAAAAGGCATATGTGCCCTATAGTGGGACAACCCGCGTATGCACGCGCCCTACCTTTAGTCAGTCCACGTATGTACACCTGCTGATGAAGTGCTAGTTGCATGTCTGAGAACTGAGGAAATCCTTCTTAGGAAGAGGCAGTCATCCTCTCCCCTGCAGAATTGATCCTTCTCAGGGATCTTCGAGGTCCTTCTAGGTCTCTGATTGAACAATCCATAGTCAGGTAAAAACCTCAGGATTAGCTTTGTTTTGCTAAATTTTTCTTGCCTCTTCTTTGTCAAAGTAAGTTTTTGCACCTTTAAGGGGTTCTGGTTTTCAATACCAGTACTCCCTGCCTAAGCTTAGCTACTTGTCCTCTTTTTTTGAGGAAAAATAGAGGTACACGCAGCCAATAGTGGGCCTAAATGTGTACATATGCATCCTATCTTTGGGCAGATCGCCTGCATACATTGGTTGTTGAAGTGACAGTCGCTTGTCTGTCTAGAGAATTTTGAGGAGGCAGTCATCCTCTTCCCTGTCAAGTTTTTACTTCCCAGGTTTTTCTTGTTTCTTTCTGGTCTCTGTCATAAGCAGTTTTAGCCTAGGTTGTATTCCAGCATAGCTTGTTTTTTCGTTTAAAAGATTTTTTATGTTTCCTATCTTTTTTAACTTATTTTTAGCTTGAAATTTTAAAATCGTGCATTCATTAGTTTCTTTTAGAATCTTTTGTTATTTCTTCTTTGATTGGAAGAAAATATACCAAAAAAAAAAAACTTAGTTTGTTAGATCTCTTTCTTTCTTGGCATTTTTTTGCATTGTTATTTGAAAAAGAAAAAGAAATTAGCATAGTGTTGTGTTTTCTTCTAATTTTAAAATCATTTCAAAAAGAAAAAAATAAGAAATATAATCATTCTTTTCCATTGTTCATATAAGTTTCAGCATTTTTTGCAAGAGTCTTAACAACATCAGTTGCACCACCGTACCCCTTTTGAGTAAATCGAGCCTTAAAAAGAACACTAATCTAAAATTAATTAGACTTTTTATGTTTGTAGGGTCAACCAACTAGTTTAGGGTTAGGGCCTTGAATTAGGTTGGAGAGGAAACTCTTCAAGGCCATTTAATCAAACATTGGAGTCTGATTTAGGGAGTTTTAAATTCTATTATCGTGGAAGTTATCCGAGACACCCCTCTAACACAGGGGATAAACACAAGGTCACGTGCGGAAAGGTAGCGGAGATAACCCCTCCAAAGTCAGACCAATCATAGTGGAGAACACATATAGAGGGCTTGTCTTGGGATTCCATCGATTGCATTTTCCACGGAGCTTCGTGGGTCTCGAATCCATTTGAGGTCCTCGGTTGTCTTCCAGACCACTTGCTTTCGATACCCTTGACAGGTTTCGAGCTTGATACCCTTCTCATTATGGTCTACCCGACTGTCGACTGTACCCGCCTGCTGACTGTTCGCGAGCTGGCAACTTAGTTTCCTTTATTCTAGGGACTTACACAAAAGACTATGGGGGTATATCATGGTACCTAGGGTATACATCGGGCCACACTTTATAGATTATACCCGGAGGGTGCTTCCGTATTCGATTTTCACTTGCATCGGTAAGTTGCTCTAGTGTTGGTTGGTGTAACTGTTCTTCCAACTAGTTAGTCATTTGCTTGATTTTGATTTGGGATTTTTTCTAGTGTGTGCTCTGTGCTCCCTAGTTTTCGATAGTGAGTTAGTCATAAATTTATTTGGGTCTCTGACCTAGGGTGGTAGACCACCCACTACACCATTCATGAGGACTTTTTGGTCTTCTGCTTAGAAATGTGGAGCCGCCTCATTATAGGTGTTGTTTTGATACCACTAGTTCGCCAGAGTCAGTGTGTGAGACTTTTACGGACTTGAACGATACCACAAGGGGATAACCTGTGCATAAGATATTCATGGATAAAGTTTCTGATGATACCAACCAAGGAACACCTTCATAAGGGGATTCTTGTTCTTTTCCCTTCTTCGAAAATGTTGGTGTCCCTTTGATGGCCACTTTGTACATTCCTGGGTTGAATGTGGGACTACCAGTTTGGTTGGGTACCATTCCAAATGTCCCGAATGCTCTTGATGCTTCTCAGTTAAGCACCTTAATTCATGGGCATCATGTTGATGTTTCTTCATCAACAAAGTCTTCTCCTCCTCCTTCTCCCACCTTTGGTGAAAGTACAGTTACTAGTAACCGGAAGTCTAAACGAAATAGAAAGAGGAATAATAGGAAGAAGAAATCACCAACCTCTGAGAGTCATGTTGTAGATAGGTCAAAAACCTCTGCAAGTCACGTTGAATACCAACACCCAGCCTCTGCAAGTTATGTTGGGGGCACGTACCCACCCTCTGCAAGTCATGCTGGGGGAAAAAGTCCAGTCACTGCTAGTCATGCAGGGGGCATTGATTATGTTGAGAAACCCAGATGAACAGGACGTAAACCTAAGTTTCCTTATAATATTTGCAAGGGAGATCAACTTACTCATGTATGCCCTAGCATTCCAGGGGTACAAATATTCTGGTCCTTGTCTGCAAGATCTTGTGATTCTTATTCTTCTGATGTTTCCTCACAGTCTATTCAACCATTGGTTGAGAAAGTGGTCACGCTGATGTAGTCTTCGGCTGATACCACTCCTCTTTTGGGGGGTGAGGTGCTTTTAGACCATGTAGTCTCGCAACCTATTCATCCATTGGTTACGAAAGTGGTCATGTCGATGCAGTCATCGGCTGATCCCACTCCTCTTTTGGGGGGTGAGGTGCCTTTAGACCTTGTAGTCTCTCAGCCTATTCAACCATTGGTTGAGAAAGTGGTCATGTCGATGCAGTCATCGGTTGATCCCACTCCTCTTTTGGGGGGTGAGGTGCCTTTAGACCATGTAATCTCGCAACCTATTCAACCATTGGTTGCAAAATTGGTCATGCCGATGCAGTCATCAGATGATCCCACTCTTCTTTTGGGGAGTGACATGTCTACCGACTATTTTTTTAGCATTTTTGGTTCAGTACTTTCAGAACAAGGGGGCATTTCGTTCATTCCGAGAACACCCCCTCCAAGCCCTAGGATGGTTTCCTTTGATTGGAATGACCTTGTTGAGCCTTGTCTTCATTCTTCCACACCTTTTCAAATAAGGGTTGAAGTTAATTCAACAAACATTTATCGATGTATTGTGGATGAAGGAGCCTCTGCAAGTATTTTATCCTCCTCGGTTTCGAAAGTCTTTGGATCTCCCGAGCTTGTGTATTCTTCACATGAACTGTTGGATTTTGACAGATGTCCTAGTGAATATTTGGGGGTTCTTCCTTAGTTTCCTATCTCGTTAGGTGGGAATATTTTGCGTGTCGATGTTATAGTGGTGCAAGGCCCATTAGATTTCAATATGCTTCTCGAGCATGATTATGTATATGCTATGAATGATGTAGTGTCTACGCTCTTCTGGGTGATGCATTTCCCTCACAATGGAAGCATTGTCACTATCGACCAGTTGGCATCTGATAATCACCATCCTAATTTGACATTATTTCAGACTACCCCTTTATATGTTCCTAGCGTTCATGTAGACTCTACCCCGCCATGGGTTAATTATGTGGCGTCTTATCCTCGGTGTTCAATTGCTTCTAAGCAGGAACTGGTGCAATTATGTGTTCCCTCTCGAGACTTGGTCTCAACAATTGATCCATTGGTTTATCCAATGGGGGCATGGGAAGCCTTGCTTCCCTCTCTTGGTCCAAGTGGGCTTGAGTATCCTTCTAAGTATGATCTCATTTTTTGTAGATCCTCAAGCCCTCGTGCTCGTGATTCTTTGTTGATAGACTCTGTCAGTCCTGGCCAGAACTTCCATTATCATATTGAGTATAGTCAGTTTACTTCACCCTTTGGGACTGTCGAACCTCGTTTGTGTGATTTCTTGGATTTTGAATTGCCTTCAGATGAGGCTATCCTTGAAGCCATGACTACGGTTTCTATACCGCAGGAGGACTTACACTGTGGTTTGTGTTTTCTTCCCTTTTGGGAGACTTTCCAAATTGATTATAGAAGAGACTCTTGGTCTGAGCCTAGCAGCGGGCTCTACCTGAACCAATTTCATACATGAGTCGTAGCCCCCAACGGGTCTTCTTTTAATCCCTTTTCAGACCCTATAAACATGAAAAGATTGTCGAGCGATCTTGTGGCCTTTCACGCTCATTAAACTGAAATTTGAAGTCACGTATATTCGGCAGTAGTTTACCCCTTTTTCGGTCCGGACGGTCAACTGTACGAACAAAGGTATACTCTAGAGGCTTCGGGTCCCTAGAAGAGTACCTTCAGGTATAATTTTACGCCTTTTTCAGGCCTGAGGGACTAAATTTACGAAAAAGGAACCCCCACAGAGTCCATATTTAAGCTCTTTTCAGACTCCCTAAAATTGAAAATATCGTCGAGTGACCTTCTTCTTTCACACTCATTAAAATGGTCTAGAAGAACATTCTTGACAGAGTCCATAGTTAATATTTTTTCAGACTCCTTAAAAATGAAAAATTTACCGAGTGATCGTGTCTTTATCACACTCATTAAAATGGTTTTGAATAGACGTCTTATTGGTGCTAGTTTACCCCTTTTTCAAATCGACTAGACTACCTTCAAAAAGGTACCCCATTGGAGTCTCCTTTTACATTTTTCAGACTCTCTAAATATGAAAACCCGTCAAGCTTACCTTCTCTAGGCTCATTAAACTTACATCGAAGGACGTTACCATTGTGTGTCTTATTAATCGCATTTGCATACCCGCGTCTTTGGCCGAATTCCAACTCCATGTTGCTCTCAACTGAACCATCTGAAGCATGCCTTATACGCAAGCCCTGTAGCACTTTGCCTCTGCGTCTTGACACCTTTGGCCCCTGGAGGATTTTTCTCGAGTGTCCTTTTCTTGCATATTTCCCTTTGCCCTTAGCATCCCTTTGTTCCATGCGCTTGGAACTAGTATGTTTGCGACACTCGATTCCTCCTTTGTAACGTAGCATTATTTTATTCTTTTTCCAAAATTATTGAAAAAGACAAAAAAATCAAATATACCCCAAAAAGAGGAAGAGAAAAGTATTTTCTTTGTATTGGAAGCATAATGAGTCGCCCTTGGATAAATCACATCTTTCAATTTTTTCGTCAAACCCTGGGATTTAATGTGACCTTAGGAAGTTGTTCCCTTTACATTGAGTTGTGTCCTCCTCCGTTTGGTTATTCTTCCAAACATATGGAGAGTTTGTGTTTCCTCCTGCCTCGTAAACTTGTGTTAATGCCATGTTGCTTGAGTCTCATATTTTGTCATGCTATTATCCAAGGGAAGTTTTTCTAAGCCTGATTCGACCCCTCTACAATTTGTCTCTTGCCCTCATGCCCAGCCATCCTCAAAGTCCAATCAAGTCTTTGTTCGAAATCAATGAATCCTTCAATCTAATCATCAAGATTCCCTAGTCCATGACCGACGAGCCATCGAAGACCTCTAGGTAGTGAATTAATACACTCATATTACACTCCTACCCTAGTTTTGAAGATTTTGAAGTTGTTGCTCGAGCTCTGAAGACCTCATCTCCATCCATCAGGCCTTATCATCTTCTAGAAGATGGATACTATACATGTATATCTTTTTTATTTTGAGATGTAGATCCACTGTGTATTGCTTGCGGCTACACTTTATATAGTTATATGACATGGATCTACATTGTATTTGATTGGTAACCATGATTTTATTTCATCCCGAGCATGGGTATTCCCACCTCAATGAGACAATTGTTATTTTGAAGATGGCACCTCCCAAATTCTAGTCCCTAGGCTCACTGGTTTAGTACGCTGATAAAGATTGATAATGTATTTCGGCCATCAGATTCTCTTCTGACCTCACACATTAGGGGGCATCTGTTATAACCCTAATTTTCACCATACATGCTTACCTGGCATCAAGCCATCTCATATTCCTTCTTTGCCAAGCTAGTACTGAACAACTCTTCTTAAAAACACCCTTTTTAAAAGTACATGCACCCTGCTCTACTACAGCCCACGTGTACACTCTTGCTGACCCACTACAACCTGCATGTACACTCTAGCTGACCCACTACAGCCCGCGTGTACCTACAAAAGCACTAAAAATGGAAAGTTGCTGACGAAACACGCAGTTTTGGGTAAGTTAACTAAACCTTTTGACCATGCATGGCCAGTCACTCGACCAAATACCTAGCTCCTTCTAGCCTATAAAATAAGGGGTAGGGGTCCCATTTGAAAGGAGGAAGAAGAGTATAGAAACTCTGCCCAAATTTATCCCCCCTTTGCTCCAATTTCCTGCAATTGTATTGTGAGGTTGAGTAGTTGGTACATTGTGAAGTGGAGCCCGGGACCATGTTCGAGGAGCAGTGCCAGCCACATATTGTAAATTTTACTCTTATGAAGATTAATACAAAAAGGAATACTTTTTTCGTCCCACCATATTATGTGTTCAAATTTTGTATTTATTTTATGATATTGTCACAACTAACCCAACAATTAGTATATGAAATGCATGATCGCAGATTTTTGTTTGCTCATATGTGAATGCAGGTCAGCTTTGGGAGGAGGCTTGCAATCAAAGAGCGAGTGAAAAAAAAGGGATTGAAAGCAAATGAATGACTTAAGGTAGAGTTACTGAATCTCATTTACCCCTTTGTATTACATGAATGTGGGGTTTTGTGTTGGGAGAATAGGAAAGAGTAGAAGCCTTTGAAATGGTCATTTTCTGCATGCATGATTAGAGCCCTTAAATGCTAAGTCTGTAGGAGGGATTCCCACTCACAACAGAGACCACATGGCAATAGAATGAATAATAATTTTTGTGCTATTACATTGGTATTTTGACACTATATCGACATCCTTCCAACCATCTTCATGACCATGTGTTATTCTGATGGACAAGCACTTTTGTAACATGATGTCGATCTTTCGACACATTACCAATGCAAAGCCAATGACCTTGATCACCACATTTCACATTCATGAATGAGCATTTTGTAACATAACATTGGTCTTCGAACACATGGCCAATGAAAAATCGACCATCCTGGTCACCATGTGTCACATGCATAAGAAATTGTTGTGTATTGTCATCCATTTTTTGATAAAGTTCAAATATTAGAGAGATGCAAAAAGTACTCAACATCATAAATATGTCAAAAAATGGAACACCTTGTCAGAACAAAGAATTCCTAAATGTGATAAAGACATCACGAATATGTTAGAAAAAATGGTGAAACAATTGCAAGTTTGTCATTAAGTTCTTGGAATTTTGATGTGCTCTTAATTTTAAAAAATAAAAACAAAACTTCACGTTTAGACTAGCTTAAACACTATGTGATGAAATTATCAATGTTTCCAATAGTTAGGCATTAAACCATAACCATAGAGCTTATACCCAAGAGAAAATGGATTTTCTAAAGAACATCGCTAGTAGACTTTTTGGGTTGAATTTGAGATTTGAAATATGGGTAAGGGAAGTTGAAATGAGAGGATCCCCCCAATATTTAACATTGTTCTCCACAAAAATCCAAAAAATCAATGTGTTTGAATCAAATGCATGAGTTTATGTTTGAAAATAGTATGGGGGGAATTGTGGTGTGAGTTAAGACTCACAGCCTACCCATTCTCTATGCAAGCCACACGTTAGCAAGGTAATACTGGAGTGATGTGCTCATAACCATAGATAGTCATGTAAGGCTTGCAAACCATAAAACTATCAACTATACAATGCAAAGGGTCATACCCATGACAATAATGAAAATAGATCTTGATAAATTAGGGTTAAGGATGGATAAATATTACCTTATATGCACATCCATTCACTACCATGCAAACATGCACAATGAAAGTCAAATGTAGGTGATTCCATGTATAGAGTTAACCTCCTACCCAATGTTTGAGTTTGATCCCAAAATTGTGATGGGTTTGAATTCCATGAGAAATTTGAGGGTTGAAGAATATAGCTAGATCGAAATGCCTCCAAAATAGGTCACATACAACATGCAAGTAGGGTCATTTAATGGAGCTTTTTATAGTCTAAAATTCCACAGCTATGTATTTTTGACATTGACCTACTCATTTACACATTTTCCAACCACTTTTGTTGAGGTTCCTCTTAAAAAAACATCTTTTTGTATGGTGTACATGCCCTGATACACATTCAGAGTGCATACATACGTGACCTGAATACCTAACAACCTGTTTGTACTCTCAAAATTTGCAAAAAATAAAAATAAAAACCCACACTTTCTGGCGGAGTTTACGGTCTATTTTGAGTTGCACAACCATTTTATCTCTTGTAGCCCTTTTGAAAATCGAATAACCATCATTTCTCCATATTAAAGGGCCCTAAGGGGGTCATTTGAAGAGATGAAAGAAGAGGCAATTGAACTCTACCAAAAAATTCTCCCTCTCTCATTCCAAGCCTTTGCATCATGTTATGAGTTTTCATCCTCAACATTCCCAATCATTTATCCTTCTTATGCAATCCATCCATTTTCTTATGTTGGCATGTTGGTTGCAAGGATCTCACTTTGGGAATGGTGTACTTGGAGTCTAATTAGAGGAACTCAAGCGAGGTTCATGGAGCCGTGTCGACAAGATTAAGATTGTATCTTATCATCTTGTTTTCAATAAAAGAGAATTTTCTTGTCCCAAATCTATGTCTTCGTGTTTATATTTATAAATTTTTTTCATGAATATTTAGGACTTTAAATGATCTTGGTGATTATGAATATGTTGTTGTATATTGTTCTCTGAAGTTGTTTAAAGCCAACATTGGGAGGAGGCCTGCAATCCAAGGGCGAACAACGAGAGGAAAGGATCTACTACAAACAAAAGGACTTAAGGTGCATACCTTGATTTACCCTTCCTTTCCTTAGTTGTCATTAGGTCTTATTAGATTTGGGTGGAATAGGGGTAATTTTGTCTTCTAAGGTGTCATTGCTCTGCCTAGTCACTAGACCCTGATTAGAGAGATTTTCCCCCAAAGTAGAGCTAGACCCTCAATACATTGATAGAAAACTTGAGTAATGGAGAGAGAAGGGTTGAGATCAAGCAAACAAACCAAGATTCTAGAATCAGAATAATAATGCATAGGGAATAAAATTCATTCATCCTAAAGCCTCCATAAACAAAGCTAAAAAAAATCCAAATAGTGAGTTCAAAGTGACCATCCCAACAAGGGTGAAAGCCATTAAAATACGAGCTTGATCCCTTGTCATTCGATCAAAATCGAAGGTCAAGAATGATCCACACAAAACCATGCAAAAATTCCATTTAATCAAAGTGTAAATGTGAACTACTCCAATACATATGACACCCTTTGATTAAATGCATTTCCAATGTAAAATGCATTTTCAAGTCAAATAATCAAATCACCATGTTTTTCCACATTTATAGTTAGGGATGAATGTAATTTGTCATTAGTCATTAAGGCAAGGTCAAGAATTTAGGTCTTGACCTTAATGCTTTGTATACATAATCTTGAAATGACTTATTCCTTGAGCTCTTATATCCTTCACTATAGTTGTAACATAGGGAACTTGTGCACAAAAAGATATGTGTTTTGTAGGTATAGCATATCACATTTTAACGAGAGACAAGGGACCATCAAACCATATTAACTCGTGAACTATATTCAAGAATACCATGCAACATTTCTACTGCTATGTATTAATTTTTCACATGTATTTGTATGACTCATGTAACCAATTAGAATGTAATCAAAATTGTGTATAACCATCACAAATAAACAACATGCCATAACCATATCATCATCATGAGCATGAAACCATCATCACCACCATGTAAAAAGTAGAGATAAATTGAAATAAGCATGAACAAAGCATCATAATGAACAAGATTTCCATAATCATATCATCCTTATATGTCCAATGCATGCTAGGTGGTGGGCCCATTAGTAGCATATCTAGGGAATAATTGGTGAGACAAATTTTCCAATGGCAAGGTCCAGCAATTCAGGGGGTTGTCCCTTTAATTTGGATTAGTTTTAGGAACTTGTTGAATAACTTTGCCATCATATTTGGGTTCACTTGAAAACGGGTCAAAAATGTCAAGTCGCACCTAGAAATATTTTGATTCTTATGTTATTTTAGAGCAAGAGAAGTCAAATCATTGTACCTCATCCTCAACCATATTCTCTAAACAATTACATTAAATTCCTAAAACATTACAACTATCGCACTAATCTAGTTGGTACATTAGCGCTAATCTAGTGTGGTACTCTGAATTTAGCGCTAATATAGTTGGCACATTGAAGGGCTCACATACATACTCAAAACTTATTTAAAATAGGGCACCAATAGGCCCCCAACTCAATGGTTGTCTTTCCCTTGAAACAATGGAATGCACTCATGAAAAATATGGCTAAAGATGAAAGTTCTTGCTTTACTTTCATGGTGAATTCTCAAAATCTCTGAGTAACCTCATTGTAAACCATTTCTATTTTTTGCATGTTTCCTTAGTACTTAGTAAGCATCTCCATAGTCACTATCTCTCTAATAGGATTTTGTTACTTAGATACTTGAACTACTTCTGATGCTATCTTACGTACCTAATTTAATTGGGCATACTTTTTATCGTCCTGGTATCGGAACTATGGTCTTGACACTGTGCCAACTTATCCACAGCTTTAAATTGTTCATAGTGCATACTCATGTTGAGAGAAGTCACTTTAGCCATACTCTCATTGCACACACTAGTGAGTAAAACTTTGATAATCTGTTTCTTTTCTAATATTTGAATTTCCTATAGTTTAATCAAATTTTATTTTTCCTACACTTCAAGAACATATTGATGGTTGTTCAAAAACTGAAAGTTGGAATTAACTAGGTTTGATAACCTAGTTGCACCATCCTTCATATGTTGAAACATATCTTCAACAATGTGGAGGTGTTCATATTACTATCCTTCTTTTTTTGGTACATTCTTGTACTTGATTTTGAATTATATGTTCTTCTTATTTAAATTTTGATATGCTTTCCTTAAAAGAGGCACCTTTTATTGAGTAAGCATAGGTGGGAGTACATATGGTTGGAAATATGAGTCTTCAATATAGAATTCATCCACCTCAGATACTAAAATTACATTTTACCGTACCACCTTGGCATGTTTCCTTGTTAAATTTTAGTAAGTTGTTCCAAGGATATGCATGTATCATATATTTCCTTTAACATATCATTAATATTTCTTGTCATGTTAGTCGAAGGAATTGCAAATCAGTCTAGGTCCATGCAAGGAAGTTGATCTAGAATTTTTCCCATCATTGGAGCCTCATAAATTACGATGGTGAGAAGGTCGATGTGAAGAACCCTCCTCTAAATGTTAAGCCCTAAATCATGGCACATTACCCCTTAATTGGGGCATATTACATTAGTATTTTTATTTTATTTATTTCGGCTTGGGTCCATTAGTTGTAACCGTACCTCCTAGTCTACTGTATATAGCAAGGAGACCTTTTCATTTGGAATCATCTTGTATTTGTGAATTCTTGTGATGTATAAGGAGGTTTCCCCCTTGAAGAGGCTTATTGTCTGAATTTCTCTCTTTTTCAAAGCATGTATTACTTATTCTAAGGTTTTTTATGTTGTTTTGATATTTAGTTCTTAACATTTGGTTTCAGAGCTAGACAATCCTCGGGACTAGCTTCTTCAAAAAAAGTCTTCTTCCAATTTTCAATACAAATTTGTTTCTGGAAGGTTTAGGGGTCTATAATTTAGATGGTGTAGAGGATACATATAGAGCTAACTGGGGTACAAATTTCATATCTTGGTTCGTTATATTTTTGGAGATACATTCTATTCAAATTAGGATTTTTGACTAGTCTTGAAACTATTTTGAAACAGGTCGTAGTGGAATTTTCACTCCCAATTTGTTTCAGCTTAGTTTTAGGTTCTGAATTTTTTACATTACGAATCGGGAATAGTGAAGTATATTGTATAAAAATTTGATCCCTTGATTCTTTGTACTCTGAAATTTATTCTCTAAATAAATTAGGGTTTTTGGCTGGTCCAGATTTCATTCTAAAACAAGTGTTTTTGGGAAAACAGTTATATATGAATCCACGAACCTCCAAATTGAGTGATACTTGTTCCATTGGTTAGGGTGTAGACCAAATTTTCACTGTTGAAAATTTCAAGTTCTGAAGTGAAGGCAGTGACATGTGGCATGCCGTACAAGTTCGATCTCCTGAAAGGGAAAAAATCAACACATCTTGGGAAAGTTATCATAAAATTCTCTTGGAGAATCCAATATTGGTTTAAAGTATGGGGCTGGAAAGAAGACACATCATGCTACCTTAGGAATAAATTTTAGACTCGAAAGGGCCGAAATTGTAGAGCTACAATAGAAGAAAGGTCGGCTAGAAGAACAGTCTCCAAATCAGGGTTTTAAAAGGTGTGTTTTGTTTTTGGAAAATTGCATATATTTTGATTAGAAGATCCAATTGGCTTGATTCAAAAAGTGGAATAAAGTGGGATAAAAAGAGTATCACATAAATTTGGGAGAATCTTAGGGATTTTTAGGTACAAATTTATTTCGACATCTCTAAACTTAGGAGTTGTCGTTACTTGTCAGCGCTACAACTCGGGGACAATGCGGTTCTTCCACGTACCTAGAGTATATCGAAAGGCCCCTTTTGAACAGTTATGCATTAGATACTACTATGAATTTGAGCTCCCATGTACTTGGAATATATCGAGAGACCCCTAGAATCCTAAGACCAACTAATTAAACCATTTGGTCATCTTTTTTCTATAGTACACCGAGAAAAACACTCAGGGAGATCACTCTCTAGTACTTGGGTAGTCAAATAGTACAACTAAAGGCATTGTAAAGCCTCCTTAGTTAGTTCCCTAAGATATTGGGTTGAGTACTATTGTTATACCCTTCATGTATATCAGAGAGCTATAGCACCTGGCACTCCCTTTTCTGTAAGGATCTTTGCCTAAGCCAATTAGGAATTCCTACCTTGCAGTGATGCTTGGCTAACATGCCACAAAAAAGAGAACTTCTACATGAAATAAGCCCTTAAAAAATCCTAATTGGACTCTTGATGAAGGTGAATAAATGCGCAAGGACATAGATGATTTAAAAAATAAGGAAATAACAAAAGATGAACTACAAAGGATGATGGATTCAACTAAAGCTAAGCTGGAAGTGATGATGGATACTAATATGGATGGATTAAAAGGGGAGATCATGGAAGGGTTGAAAAAGTTGCTAATAGAGAGGCCACCTAAAAGTGACAATGTATCCCATGAAATTCATGATGAGTACACAAGGAAAATGAATCAATATTGGAGAAAGTCCAGCTTTGGGTTGAAGACCAACCACTTTCCTAAGATCGATATGAGTAAGTTTTATGGCAAGGATCCAATCACATGGATACTCCAAATTGAGCAGTTCTTTGATCTACATGATGTACCACACACACAAAAGGTACGAATTGTGTCCTTGTATTTAGAACTTAATCATTTTGTGTGGTATCGATGGATTTGTTCTCACAAATCACTTGTCACTTGGAAAATTTCCATGGAAGAAATGATAGCACACTATGAGGATACAAGGAGCAATACCTTCTTCATCCAATTTATAAATATCAAGCAAAAAGGTTCAATTGGGGAGCACATTGAGAACTTCCAAATATTGAATATAAAGGTAAAAAATATTCCAGATGATCCCCTGATTGATGTCTTCATAGGAACTTTAAAGGATATCATTCAACATGATATTCTCCTTTGGGAATCCAAATCATTGGAGAATGCATTCAAGGTGGCAAGAAATGTTGAAAGTTAAAATCTGACTATGGATACTAGAAGGACCACCCCTAACATCCATCAAGAGAATAATTTTCCTTCTTCTAAACCACATCAACCTACAAGGTTGACACAACAACAATTGGAGGAAAGAAAAGAAAAAGTTTTATGATTTAATTGTGACAACAAGTATAGTAAGGGACATGAGTGTGGTGAGAAGAAATTATTCTACATAGTTCGTGAAGAGGAAGAAGAACAAGAACAAGAAAAATAACCTTCTCAAGATGAAGATGTAGAAGATATTTCTTCTAAAGAGATGACTCTCACCATATCATGTCATGCATTGGATGGAATTATAACTCCTCAAACCCTCAATATCGAAGGATATATAAAAAAGGAAAAGGTAATAGTGCTAATTGATTATGGTAGTACTCATAATTTCATTCACTGTGAATTAGACAAAACTCTCAATTGCTTTATATATCCAACGCCAGAGTTTCAAGTAATGATTGAAAATGGAGGAATTATCAATGGCCCAGGAAAATTCCATAATATCAATCTTACTATGGGGGAATATGTAATGAATAGTCCAATGATTTCTATACCCATGGGTGGTGTTGATTTCATACAAGGGGTCCAATGGTTACAATCATTGGGAGTAGTGGCTTTTAATTTTCAATAACTTTTCATGAAATTTTCATTCGAAGGAAATGAATTTGAGTTAAAGGGTATCATAGGGAAACCCAATAAGGTGTTAATCTCTAATGGCATGAAACAATTATTGAAAAAGGTTCATCAGCATGTAATTGTTCAACTATGCTCACTAGATGTTCAAATATCTAAGTGATCTATTCCTCTATATCTCCAAGGGATCATTGATAGGAATTCCAAAGTATTTGAAGATATTCCCATAGGTATTCGACCCACTCATGATCATTCTATTCACTTAATTCTTGGGAGTGTTCCTCCTAACATCAGGCCTTACAAATACCCTTATGCCTAGAAGAGTGAAATTGAGCATATGGTTGAAAAAATGTTAGAGATTTGAATTATTAGAACTAACCAAAGTTCTTTCTCTACACCGATGGTAATGGTACTCAAGAAAGAGGGATCATGGTGTATGTGTCCAAATTATAGAGAGATCAAAAAGATCACCATTAAAGATAAGTTTCCCATTCTCATCATTGATGAATTGTTAGATGAACTACATTGGTAAATTTACTTCACAAAGTTGGATCCTCGTTCAGGGTATAATCAAATTAGAATGAAGGAACAATGTATCCCAAAAAAAAAAATCGGAACTCATGAAGGCCATTATGAATTTTTGGTCATACCTTTTGGACTTATGAATGCACCTTCCACATTCCAAAGTTTGATGAATTTCATTTTCAAGCCCTTCCTTCAAAAATTTGTGTTAATATTTTTTTATGATATACTAATCTATAGTAAGTCTTGGGAAGATCATGTTCGACATGTTGATAGGGTTCTACAACTACTAAAGGAGAAACCACTATATTCCAAACCGTGCAAATGTTTCTTTGGGGTGAAGGATGTAGAGTATTTGGGTCATATTGTATCTCATGAAGGTGTCAAGGTATACCCTAACAAGATTAAGGCCATGATGGACTGGTTGATTCCCAAAACATTGAAGAATCTTAGAGGATTTTTAGGTTTGATAGGTTACTACCGCAAGTTTTTTTGGAACTATGGAAGAATAGTAGCACCTTTAACGACATTAGCTATGAAGGATGCATTTTCATGGACTCTAGAGGCAACTCAAGCTTTTGAAAAACTTAAAGAGGCAATATGTAAATCTCTTGTCTTGACCACACCAAAATTCACAAAAACCTTTATTGTGGAATGTGATGCCTTGGGAAATGGCATTGGTGTTGTTCTAATGCAAGAAGGAATACCCCTTTCTTTTGAAAGTTGGCCACTCAAGGTAAAGGACTTATACAAACCAATTTATGAGAAGGAAATGATGGAAATACTACATGCATTGAAGCAATGGAGCCCTTACCTTATAGGTAGGCACTTCAAGGTCAAAACAGATCATGAAAGTCTTAAATACTTCTTGGAACAAAGACTATCATCAGAAGATAAAAATAAATGGGTGACCAAGATGTTGGGTTATGACTTTGAAATCATCTACAAAAAAGGGAAGCAAAATTTTGTGGCAGATGCACTCTCAAGAAAGCATGAAGATGTTGAGGCATTTCTTTGTGCTATCTATATCAGCCAATTTTATTGGATTAAAAAAGTAAGGGATTAATGGAAGAATGACGAATAAGTGTGTGTTATCACTCCATAAATTTCCCTGGCTATGGAGGCAAGTCACAGAGGTAACCACAAACCTACTTACAACTTGAAAGCTAGCCCTTCCAACCCAAAGAGGGCTCTCTCTTTATAGCTCAGTCAAGAATGGCATGCTATCTAATCGGTACAATGGCTATATCATTGATGAGGATAGGGTATAAAATGGGGTTTGGTTGGGAAAAAGGAAAAAGACCAGTGTGCTATGGAGTCAAACCCTGAAAACAAATGAAAACAATGATTGTAGGTAGAACCTTTTAGAGGAACAAAGGATAAATTAGGTGGATGAAACCTTCAGTTTCTAATTTTTTGTAGGGGGTGAAAGAGGGAAAAGGAAACACATAAAGGAATCAGAGCACCATATAGGTGAATTTTGACCTAGTTAGGAAGAAAGGACAGAGTTTAAATTCTTTGAGTTTAGAGCACCTTTTAGATGAATTCTAACTCTTAAAAATCAATTTAAAAAGAGGAAAATATGATATGAAAGAAGAGACACATACAAAAGACAAAAAACACACTATTAGCTCATCACCATTAGAATCTCTTTCATGAAGGTTCCAAACTTCTGCATTTCATTCCATTCAGATTCAAATATTTACAATTAAGCTCAAAAAATACTATATTTCTGCCAGCTCCCCCTCCTTGAACACCTTCAAAATGCTCCAATTTATAGATAAACACCCTCACTAAGATAAATAAGTCAAACTCCTCTGCTATCCTATGATCTTGGATCTGATTACATAAAAAAGAAGACAATTTGTAAACTACTTGTTAAAAATAGAAAATTCGTTTTGTTGGAAAATATGGGTCAAAGATAACATCATATCTCTCAAATAACAATAGTTGTTATAAAATGGGGAGACGGTTTGAAGATGAACCTGTTCTTGAGAAAAATCTCTTCTAGTTTTTGAAAATTCTTCTCCATATTCTCGATATCCATGCCCAAAAATGATGACTAAAACATGAAAATATTAAATACTAATATATGGAAAAATGGACCATAAAGATTCATTTGAATCTCTCAAACTATAAAACCTATGTAAAAAATCAAAGGGGTTTTTTATTGAGATGATTCTTGACAAAAACCTCTCTGGTTTTTTCCAAACTCCTCTTCAGTTGCTCAGGAAATGAGCTTGAAGTTGACTGCAAAAACATACATTTCCAGAACTTGTGTAGCACACTTGATTTTTCTTAAAACACGTGCAAATTAAGGTGGAAACAACTTGATGAAAACTTTTTTTGACCTCCAATTTGGTACACCAATCACTTCATGTTGTCTTTTTCATTCATATCTGACTACAACATTTGTGTAGCGTTGGATCACTACACAAGTGTTGTGTAAGCGTGTTTATTAGTCAAAACTGCAACTAAGTTCAAGAGGTTGCCTCAAATGTCATTATTGTTTGAATCAGAGGCATAGAGACTTCAAAAAGATGTTTCTTATAGAAATATGTTAAACCTTTCTAATTGTGTTCCTCCTTTAATCGCCATTTAGGTTGTAGATGTAATGGCTCCTTTCCCCAAAAATGCAAAATTGTGAGTTTCCTCCCTTCATATTTGTGCTACTTATGCAAGTAGCTTTAGTATTCTTCTGGATTCATCATTAAATTGCATATTTTTCTTTAGATGCATGTTCTCCTTCCTCAATGTTAGGTTCTGCACCTTCAAATTCCCCACTTGCCTAAACAAGACTGCATTTCTCTTCAATTTTGACTCGGTGTTGGAAAGGGCTTCACAAGCATTATTAATGGTTGCCATGCATTCCTTAAAATGTTTCATCATGTTGTGTTATGATACTCTTTTCTCTTGTCTAATATGGTTAGACAGGTCTTGAGCCCCCTTTGTTGTATTTATTTTTCCCTTGAGTGGCCATGCTACAGATGTAAGATAAAACACTGAAACTAGTAAAGGAAGGGAGGTTTCAAAGGATAAAATCTATCAGTAAACTTTGCACAACAAGAAACAAGGCTAAGGTTTACTCCATTGTCAAAGGGTTCACCATAGGGTAGAGCTGAATCTAAATCTTAGACTTGCAACTGTAGGGTATTTGGTAGACACCAGGATTAACCTTTCAACACTTGCACAACAAAAACAAAGGATGTGTAGCGCACTTTAAGGTATTTGCGTAGCAGGTGGAGTAATTTAATTTTGATGTGGAGAAGAGGTCTGATCGTTGGAGGAGAATGTTGTGCAATGAGAAATAGTTGATAAAATACAAAGTAAGATGAGAAAATGGGATTTTGATAGAGATAGGTCTATTTGGGATGATAAGATACTTTGGGCAGCACCTAGGTACTTGTGCAACATATTTACACAATGTACGCAACTTTCTGCAGTTTAGGTACAAAAACCACTCCATAGGTAGTAAAAATTCCATAATGATCTTTGATGACCCAACGACCTTGACAACATTTTATGAGACACAACTCTTTTAAAGGAACACACACACTCAATGACTCAAGTTGGAATGCATTTTTCTTCTCAAGATAAAGGTATGACTTTACAAACTCTGAACAAACTCAAAACTTTACTCAAAAATAAAGATGCTATCAGTGTGGACTCTCATTCAAAGGTTTCAACAAGATTCCAGTGCATCCGATACATTTACATGGAAAAATGATTCACTATGGTACAAATATCGCTTATATTTATGTAAGAACTCCCAACTCAAACAAAAGGTATTTTTGGAATTTCACACCTCTTCGGTAGGAGGACACTCATGATTTTTGAAAACCTATCATAGGGTCAAGAGGGAATTTTTTTTGGATGTCCTTAAAACTAATGTTCAAAGTTTTGTGGGAGAATGTTTTTTTTTCCAACAAAATAAGGTGGAAACAATTAAGACCCCGGGTCTTTTACAACCATTAGCCATTCCAAGTCAGCGTTGGGAGGAGGTTTCCATGGATTTCATCATAGGGTTACCGAAGTCTGAAGGAAAGAGTGTCATCATGGTGATTGTTGATATACTTACCAAGCATGCACACTTTTTTGCACTCTCTCATCCTTTCAAAGCCAATACATTTTCTACCGCATTCATGGAGACAGTTCAAAAGCTACATGGAATCACAAAGATTATTGTAAGTGATAGAGATCCCATCTTCACTGGAAATTTTTGGACATAATTATTTTCTTGTTTGGATACTCAATTTGATCATAGATCATCTTATCATCCTCAATATGATGGAAAAAATGAGATAGTGAATAAATGTCTAGAATTCTACCTTCGTTGCTTTGTCTATGATAAAAAAAAACAATGGTTCAAGTGGTTACCCTTGGAAGAATGGTGGTATAACACGTCCTTTCGTACTCCAAAGAAAATGACACCATTTATGGAATTTTATGGATATCACCCACCATCCATCACTTCTTCTCTAAAATAAAAATCGAAGGTTAAAGCAGTGTAAGATCACATCGAGCATTAACAACTTCTCCAACTCTTAAAGGAAAACCTGACCATGGCACATAATCGCATGAAACAACAAGCAAATCAACATTGTAGTGAAAGAAGTTTTGAAGTAGGGGATTGGGTATTTTTAAAACTACAACCATACAAACATATGTCCCTCAAGAAAGCTAAGGATAATAAATTATCACCGAAGTGTTGATGTTTCGACAACATCAGGAAGACATTCTCTTAGAATAATAATTAATAATATGATTATTGATTATTAAATATCATATATAATAAAATAAATGATAATAATAAATAGTTATTGATTATTCAAGGGGCACATCCTTTCATGGATGGTCACCATAGGTTCCCTATATATGGAACACTCATCATTGTAATAATATATCGATTATATCTCATATGAATAAAAATGACATGGTATCAGAGAGGGAATGGGCTTTACTCCCTCACGGGAGGGCCTAGGAAAATGAGAGAGATAGTGACACAAGCTCAGATATAAATTTTCTTTGAAGATCATTGGGAATCTATTGGAAAGCATTGGGAAAATTTTACCAAAGAGAAAAGGAGAACAACGATCATGATGACATGATCAAGTGGAGGTTGCACACATACTTTCTATGGTGTCCGAGGGAATTGATCACATTGATGAAGGGTTTCTTGCTAGTCTACTAACAGAACAGAACCCTCTAGGATCCCTCAACCAAAATCACACACCTCAAATCTGAGCAATAAGAGCATTGAATACAAATTAAGCTTGATTCCTTTCTTTGTGATTTCTCGAGAGACCTAGACAAAAAACATGCAAATAATTTATTTTTGACATGATTAACTGGTCAAGTGGGCTCTGCACCTAGGAAAATGGTGAGATGTTTGAGTGGATTATGATTATCATCGGTGACAATGATGTAGCTGCATTTAATATGGCTCTAATTAGTGGGTTGTTTTTCTTGAAGGAGTAATATTGAAGAGACATTGAATAGAGCTATTTACATGATTGGAACGAAGGCTTCCACTATTGTTATTTTGGTATTCGTTGATTTAATTTGAAGCCAATATCTCTGGAAAAAAAAATGACAGAAATGTTCTTCACAAATCTGTCGATGGAGAACCCCTCGACCCTACTTTTGATGGATTCAAGTGCCCACAAAGACTCTAAAACCGCCAAGAACAAGCTCACTGAAGAGGGTGCAAGATCCTATGTGTTTGAGAAATCTTTCCCTCCAACTTGATTTGTTCCTAGTTCAATATGATATCGAGAATATGTATAGTTGGATCTTCAAGGAGAGGCCTAAAAATGTGTTGGTAAAGATGCAACTTCGTAGTTATATGAATGGGCATGATAGGATTAGAGAGCCACAATTCCCTTTTAGTGTCGAGATAGATTTTGTTTAGTCTCATCGGATGCAACGAAAACATTACAGAGACTTTTCCAACCCTCAATGCCTTCATGGGATTGAGGTTTTGCAATCTCCTAACTTGTTGAATTTAAGTGAATCCGATCATAAGCGATGGATGGAGGTTACTTGTAGGGGTTTTGACTTCTCTATTCCATTGGATGCATAGACATTTTCATATAGGAGGAACTTTCCTAACATCGATTTTGAGCTTGTAAATATAAACCCTTTCAACTGCTTTAAGAAGCTTCCTCCATTGAAAAACTGTCTCAATGGGTCTGGGTTAAATTTGTCTACTAAGCCCTTTAATGATGCAGTGGATATTTCTCCAAGTAATAAGAGGATAAAGGAGTTGATATCTTTGGACAACATGCTAGTAGCTATGTGCTACTAGTGGATTGCTACGTAGTCATGATAATATGGCAGTGGTTGTGCACCACTGGAAAATAGTTGTGTACTACTATGACATGGAAACATTTGTGTACTATTGGATGAAATTACAGTAGCTATGTGCTACTGGTTGATTGTAGCATAGTCATAAAGAATGTGGTGGATTATTTGAGCTACCAATGGCATGTTAGTAGAATTATTTTGTTGCAGAGTAATCAGTGGATTACTAGATGAAGGAACCAAGACATTGGTTTCACGAGAAAACCTCAATATGTCTTGGGGGACAGTGGTTCCATGAGGGAACATCAATGTTTCCTAGAGATGTTTGAGGCAGGGATCAAGAGGGAGTACACCGTTCCTCACAACCCTCAACAGAATGGGGTCATAGAGAGGAAGATCAGATATATTGTTGAGACAGTCAAGACGATGATTCATGATCAAAATTTACCTATGTTTCTTTGGGCAGAGGCATCCATGACTATAGTGTATGTTCAGAACATAAGTCCTTGACGAACATGACTCTCGAGGAGGCCTTCACCGAAGTGAAGCCTGAGGTTGGACACTTCAGGATATTTGGGTGTTTAGTATACATTCATGTACACAAGGAGAAAAGGACCAAGTTAGATCCTTCATGTAGAAAGGGTACATTTGCAGGGTACAATGAGTCTTCAAAGGAATAATAGATCTACATCCCTGGTCAGAGACAGATTGAGTGAGAAACATGAAGATATGGTACCTTCTGAGAGAGAAATATACCTGATATTCATGCTATGCCACAGCTATGAGCCACATCATTGATTCTAAACCTTCATGTTGTGAGGAGGCAACTAGTCATCCAATATGGAGAGATGCCATGATGGAGGAGTATCAGTCTATCGTGAAGAATGATGTGTGGGATATTGTTCTGAGACATGAGGGGAAGTTTGTAGTGAATTCAAAATGGATCTACAAGATCAAACACATAGTTGAAGGGAGCATCAAGAGGCACAAAATGAGATTTGTTGCTAGAGGATTCTCTCAAGAGGAGGGAATAGATTATGAGGAGACATTTTCTCTTGTTGCTCGATACACTTCTATCCAGATGATTATTTCCCCTGCAACATCCATGGGTTGGAGATTACATCAGATGGATGTAAAGACAACCTTTCTCAATAGAGAGATTGAGGAAGAAGTATATATTGAGTGTTTCATGATACATGAGATGGAGTCTCATGTGTGCAGGTTGAAGAAGGCCTTGTATGGACTCAAGCAACCACCTTGAGCTTGGTATGTGAGGATTGATGGACACCTGGTGATTTTTGGGCTTCAACAAAATTGTTTTCGATCCCAACCTATACTACAATATTGTTAATGGTGAGTCCCTTATTTTGGTCCTCTATGTTGATGATTTATTCCTCACAGATACATAGAGCCTTATTGTTGAATGCAAGTATGTGTTGGCCTCTAAGTTTGATATGAAGGAACTTAGTATGATGCACTACTTCTTGAGACTAGAGGTGTGGCAGAGAAATGATGAGATCTTCCTAATTTAGGGGAAGTACACAATTGAGATATTGAATAAGTTTGGGATGTTGAACTTGAAGCCCATGGCTACACCAATGGTGACAAATCTGAAGAAACTAAGTGTGTCTTCTTTCGATTCTAACGAAAATGATCCGACTATGTACAAACAAATGATTAGATAATTAATGTATCTAGTTAACACCAGACCAAATATTTTCTATACAGTGAGTGCACTTAGCCAATTTATGATTCAGTCGATATAAACACACTGGATTGTTGCGAAGCATGTGTTGAGATACCTGGGAGGCACAGTTGGACATGGTCTAAGATATACTTCCAGTATTGATATGATATGGAAGGAATCTATTGAATCTGATTGGGTAGGGAGTGTAGTGGACAGAAAGAGCACCTTCGGGTGTTGCTTCACTTTGGGATCTTTCATGGTTTCCTAGTCTAGTAGGAAACAAACTTTTGTGGCTTTGAACACAGTAGAAGTAGAGTACATTGCATTAAGTATGTTAGTCCATGAAGTAGTGTGGCTTTGCAAGCTCCTTGCATATTTATCCAAACATGTGTTGGGTTCCACCATTAGTCATTATGATAACCAAAGTTGTATGAAGATATCAGATAATCCAATGTTTCATGACAAATTGAACCACATTGATATCAAGTACCATTACATCTGAGACACAGTGCAGAGGAAGGAAGTATTGGTGTTATACCTTCCTACAGATGAGAAGGTTGCAGATATTCTTACCAAACCAGGACGAAGTTCAAGTACATATGTGACAGACTTGGCGTGGTAGAGAATTCCTCCTTCGTTGAGAGGGAGTGTTGTTGTTTGCAGCTTCCTAAGACATTCTCTAGATCATACTCCTCTATGACTGAGTTGAGTTGATATGTGATGACACTTATCCGAGAAGGGATAAGTGGGACACTTATCTGAGAAGGGATAAGTGTGTTTGGGCTTATATCCCAATGTCCCTTGTGGAGAGAACATGAGGACACGTCCCATGTGGAGAGCACATGAGAAAATTTCAAGGGAGTTGACCCTTGAAATCACACACTATGGGAGTTGACCCTAGTGTTTCTAGAGGGTGTAGCCTCTAGAAGTCCACATGGGAGTGTCATGTGTGACAAACTTTATCCAGATCATACTGCTATGTGAATTGAGTTGAGTTGATATGTGAGGACACTTATTCGAGAAGGGATAAGTGGGACACTTATTCAATAAGGGATATGAGCATTTGGGCTTATATCCCAATGTCCCATGTGGAGAGCACATGAGGACATGTCAAGGGAGTTGTCCCTTGACGTCACACACTATGGGGAGTTGACCCTAAGTGTTCCTAGAGGGAGTAGCCTCTAGAAGTCCATATGGGAGTGCCATGTGTGAAAAAAAAAAATCTACTATGGTGCTTGTATACCCTAGTGGAGACTGCATGTCTCTGGACAATAGTTTTGTACTACTATGTAAAATTACCTCCCTAGCTAAGAGGGAGTGTTGATGTTTCAACATTGAGCATAACTTCTCCTAGATTTGGCTACAGACCAAGGGAGATAGGATACATTTATCATAAAGGTGCATTTATGGTAAATGGGCCTAGATGTAGTCCTTCCTTGATCATGACAAGGAATAATATGGAATCGAGGTGCTTGAAGTCTTTTTTTTCCACGTGTCAGTTAGCATCAGGATGAAATTCACTCACATGTATGTACTTGTGGTGAAAGATCCTGGTATGGTCTTTTTCCTATTCATGGTGATTTGACAAGGAATGATAAAGACTCAATATTATATATTCTATTACATGCAGACCTAGAGTGAGCCTGATCTTAGAGGGAGTCAAATGGCTCAAAAGGGAGAGCCGCATAAGGAGTTTCTCCTCAGTTCAGGTGGGAGAGAGACGTCTCCCAAGGCTGACAGACAAGTGTCATGAGTCTATGGTGAAGTTTGTATACTTTAGAGACAATCTTGGAATGATGCAGAATGTCTCCCTTATTGAGAGGGAGTGTTTATGTGTGGACAACATCAGGAAGACATTCTCTTAGAATAATAATTAATAGTATGATTATTAATTATTAAATATCATATATAATAAAGTAAATGATAATAATAAATAGTTATTGATTATTCAAGGGACGCATCATTTCATGGATGGTCACCATATGTTCCCTATATATGGAACACTCATCATTGTAATAATATATCGATTATATCTCATATGAAGAAAAAAAACACGAAGTATTATGGCCTTTATAAGGTGTTGCAAAATATTGGTACTATGGAATACAATTTGGAGCTACCTACATCTTCGCGAGTACTCCTAGTTTTCCATGTTTCATGCTTAAAGAAGACTATAGGTGACAAGATCCCAATTCAAACTATATTTACAGAACTTGACGAGGAAGGAAAAATCATATTGGAGCCTGAAGCTATCACTAATACAAGAATTTTCCATCTAAGGAATAGATCAATTTCAAAGTATCTCATTAAGTGGAAGAAACTACATGTTGAAGATTCCATGTGGGAAGATGAATCTTTTATACAGAAGCATCCATAACTACTCAAGCATTGTGGACAACACTTGTCTGAAGGGAAGGGGCATGTTAAGCCCTAAATCATGGCACATTACCCCTTGATTGGGGCATATTACATTAGTATTATTATTTTATTTATGTCGGCTTGGGTCCATTAGTTGTAATTGTACCTCCTAGTCTCCTATATATACCAAGGAGACCTTTTCATTTGGAATTATCTTGGATTTGTGAATTATTGTGATGTATAAGGAGGTTTCCCTCTCAAAGAGGCTTATTATCTGAATTTATCTCTTTTCAAGGTGTGGAGTACTTATTCTGAGGTTTTTTATGTTATTTTGATATTTGGCTCTTAAAACTAAACCCTTGGGCATTGTCTTATTCTCCTCTCAATATTGGGGGAGATATTTCCTTTATTGGCCATTGGTGTGTTGGGGAATTCATGTTGTTATGTCCCCACTTCATTAAATGTCTATCCCATTGTTAAAATGACCTTCAAATTCTAGAGTTGTGTTGAATCACTCTAGAGAATGTGGGTGACATCCAAATGAGATTCTATATTATCAACTATCTATGATGTAAAATTATGTAGTTTCTTAGGTAACAACATTTTTCCTCTATCTTCTATTGTTATATCTCTAAATCATTTTCCTTAATCTACTGTAATAAGGGAATAACTATAGTTTGTTATTGTAATAACTTTGTCTTTACCGATGCTTTAGAATGATATTTTGAATGAACTGTATCTTTAGGTTCTTTGATATATTTGGGTAGTGACATGGTTCCTTTTCCCCAAGTAGGTATCCTTTCTTCTGTATGACTTCTTTAATACTATTATCAGTGCACATGGGTATTCCAACAATGCTATGACTTGGATTTTTTGTCCTTGTTGATTATGTATGCTTTCACAATTTCATCTCCTTTCCTTAGTTTCATCTCCTTCCTCTTTGCATTTGTGTTCCTCCTCCTTGAGTCTCATTGTCTTTTTGAATGGGTTAGTATGAATGAATCTATAACGGGTTTAGTATTCTTATATTTGTTTAGTGGTGTAGGTTCTTTTGTTTTTTATTTTTCCTCCTTGTGTTTGGTCTTGTCTTCTTTAACTGATGTGATCTTAACATTAGGAATAGGCTTGGGTTACTTGTCTTCAACACATTATGAAATGGCTTCTTTCATAGATTTTTATGTTAAAATGAAAGGAAGGATGTTCAGAGGTGCATGCGGATCTACATGAGGTCTCAAGTAAAAAATATGCATTTTTATTTCAAATAAGACATATTCATCATATTTATGTACAATATTTGTATGGATGTGGATAACTTTCATGGTTTCTTGAATTATTTATGTATACCAACACTGAAATGCAATGTTCATTTCATCTTGCTGGTCCTTATCCTTAGTATATTTCCAAATATTAAATTTAGGCATTGAAATTTTTTCTATAAGCTTCGTATCAAATTTTCTTCCCTGTGGAGCTTTCTAGAAAATAATGGAAAGAAGAGAAACAAACCAACCATAGTGAAAATATTTACCATTCTCCCATGAATCCTAACGATTATGCGATGAATTTATTCTGAAGGTATATGACCCATGACATCTTAATTCCTTATGTGCACCAATCTGCTGCATGGAAAATTCCAATAGGGAAATCATGTTTCCTGCATTTTTTAGATTAACTTGCAAGTTGACAACTAAGTTGCAAATTGACTTTCCAGATCAATATTAGTGAAATTGTGTTGTCACATATCCCATGGTATGTTCATATATATTTCTTGTAAATTTCTTTAGAAGTCACATTATTTGTCAAGATTACATTAGATACATCCTTTCAAATTTTAAGTAACCCTCATAGTTGATGCATGGAATCTGGTCAATGGGATATAACTTGTCCAACCATAGGAAGCGTCCATACAGTTGATTGGAAAAAAATATAACAATATTTATCATGTTCGTTATCCTTCCAAAGTTGGGAACATACAACAGAGTCAAAATCCCTGATTTAAATAACCTTCAATCCCATGGTTTCACTATTACCTTCTCATTTATTTTTGGGAGATTCCTTACCTTTGTATAATTTTCAAACTAATGTTTTGGAAAGTGTGTTGCATCTTGAAGGTTGAAATTGTGAGAATGTATTATCCCCACTTTCTCTAGCAATGGCTCCATAATATTAACTTTCTCATGAACTTCTACCACATGTATATTTTCTTCTTTATGTGATTTCTAATTAGCTCAGGATTATAGGATTAAACAAATATTACACACTCTTTGTGTGCTTAAATTTTTTAATAAGGTGAGCCACAATTGATTCTATCTCAAAATCCTCATTCCTTTTTCCTACACCTTTTCTTTCTTTATAACCATTTCTTCCAATAGTTCATGCAATTACTCCACTGACTACCCCTTATCCATCACATAACTTGATATCTTCTTTCCATGTATATTTTAAATTTCTATTTCATTCTCTTATGTTAACCATTTTTTTTCATTATTTTCCTTAGAGTTTGTGCCACCTCATTATTTGTTCTTATATGATTTATCTGGACCCAAACTTGCCAATATACTTTCAATAACCATGTCAATAAGGGATCTATTTATTCTTATCTATTTGTATATATTATGCCCCTTCTTACTTCTCCTTGATGCTTATGTACTACTCTAATCATTCAAATTCAACAACCAACTTAACACCTATGTATTTGTTTAATATTTTCACACTATTATACACACTTAATTATGTGCATACCCCCACTACACCCCATATAGGCCATGGTAAACATTTACTTTGTTTCGTTTTACTATGCTTTTCATTGGCCATCCATCCAATTTGGACAACTTAACTACACCACTTTCTATGATGTATGTTATGTAGAATGACCCTAATCGCCTAATCTTTAACTTCCCTAGGTTTTTTTAATATATGGTGTCATATAGAAAAATTAATGATCTAGGTTCCCATGTCTTAGTTATAATATTCTTGTCATGCCATGCTTTTTTTCTACACTTCTCGAATTTTGTATTAAAACCTATCATAAATTGATGTTCTTCCAGCTCCATCAATTCATTCAACCATTTTTTGAATGCATGATCATCTGTCATATTTGCAGCAAGCACAACGTGAAGAGGTTGGGAGCTACAAATTCCATTGGCATTACTTTCTTCCCATAGGCTAGGTGAAATTATGTATGTTTCATCAACCTCTTGTAGGTCATTCAATAGGCCCACAAGAATGACATTGTTTTCTTCCATAGAATAGGTGAAATGATGTATGTTTCATCAACCTCTTGTAGGTCATTCAATAGGCCCACAAAAATCCATGAATTATTTTATCCCAATCATCTCTTTTGACATTGCAAATCTTAATTATTGTATGCTATACCTCTTGTAGGTCATTCAATAGGCCCACAAGAATGCATGAATTATTTTATCCCAATCATCTCTTTTGACATTGCAAAGCTTAATTATTGTATGCTATAGGATCTTATTAAATGCATTGGTAGTCCCATTTACTTGTGGATGATAAGGAATAATAATTTTCCGATGATGTATCATAAGATATTGATTCAAGTATTTAATAGTATAATTAATAAAGTGTGTACCTTGATTGCTCATTAAAACGTTTTGGATTCTAAATTCCATCACAATGTTCTCTAAAAAAGAATCATGGATTTGTGTCATGGGTGAAATCTTTCATAGGAACATCCTCTACCCAACACACCATGTACTCCATCATCGTGGTAATTTATTGCACTCTTTATCTCCACACAAGAGGGTTTATGGGTCCTATTAAGTCAATAAACCACTTCTTGAATGGTTCTAGCACACCAATTGGAAACAATGAAACTTTGTCTAGTCTTGATGGCTTCCCAATTTGCTAGAAAATATCACATCCTTTTACATATACCTTCACATCCTAAAACAATGATGGTCACCATAGACCTACATGTAATCCATTCCTTGCTGTTTCCTTCCTTTCAGTATGTCCTCTATCCATGTCCTCATGTGCTTCATACACAATACTTTCCCATTCATGCACCAATACACATTTGTGTAGGATACCATTTGTGCCTAGTTTATATAGGTGTCATACAATAATATGATAATTTGCTAGTCTTGTTACCAACTACCTTCTATTCATAGTTGTATAATTTGTGGGTGTCGTTCTAGTGGTCAAAATTTATGTAATTTCTTTGAACTGGTATGGTATTACTTTCACTTGGAATATATTTGCATTTGGAAACTCATCAGCAATACTTCCTCCACTTTCCCCTATTTCAATCCAATATATATGATTGAGTCTCACATGATGTCTTCTTGGTTTCATTAATTTCTCGAAATCAAATTATTGGAAAAAAAGTAACCATCGACAAATATTTCCCTAGAAAACAGGTTTATTCATTATCTATTTCAATGTAGAGTGGATCATGAGAAACATGAACATATTCCTAAGTATATAGTGTCTAAGATTCCATAGGGTGTATATCATTTCAAGTCCTTCTCTTTCAATTTTTGTGTAATTGCATTTGACATCTAACTATTTTCTACTTGCAGATGATATCAAGTGGTTTATATTTCCTTCTCCTAGTCACACAAGAACTATGTCAATTGATATCATTGATGCATCCATGTGTACATGAAACAACTTCTCCCAATCAAGGAACACTATATCAACATGGTAGACAACTTTTCTTTTAATTTATTTAAGGATTCTTGGCACTCTAGGGTCTAGATAAACTTTGCATCTTTTTTCAATAATTTCTCCAAGGGAATTGTGATCACAACATAGTTTCTAATGAATTTCCTATAGTACCTGAATTGTCCTATATTCATGCATATGTTTCTATAAGGTTTCTCACATTGTGAGGGAAATCATATAAATTATGAAAATAATATTTTCTTGGTCCACTAACAATCCATCCTCATAAATGATATATCCAAGTAGCACTCCAAAAGACATATAGAAAATGCATTTCTTTAGGTTCGGGGATATCTGTAACTATTTGCATCTAGCAAACATTATACCCAACACATGTATATGATATTTTATCAAGTTGAACATTTTTATATCATCTAAGTACATTTCCAAAAAAATATGCATAAACTCTATACAAATCTTGAAAAATACCATGGGTGCATTCTTCAATCCAAAGGGCATGGGATTATATGCAAAGGATCCCCACTCTCTGGAAAATGTTGTCTTTTTTTATCTTCTTTTGTAATGATTACTGGATGATAACCTAAATACATTTGTAAATGAATATACCTCATTCCCCCCAAATGTTCCAAAATATCATCTATAAGAGGGCTAGGGAAGGGGTCATGTACACATGTTGAATTTGATCCCTTGAAATCCACACATATTTGAATCTCACTAGTCTTATTTCTCTAAATGACCGTGGGGATAATCCTCTCAAACTCCTCCAAAGAGAAAATGATTCATGTCTTCAACATCCTATCAAGCTCATGTTTAACCTATTCTTTTATTCTTGGGTTTAATCCATATGGTCTATTCTTGATAGGATTTGCATTAGGTTTCGATTGTATTTTTGTTTCTCTCGATGAAACCGCTATTCATTTCATTTCTGAGAAGTATTTTGGAATCAATTCTTCATATTATTTAGGTAATTATACCACTGGTATAACTGCTTCCTAATCCTAGTAGTCTCCAATGGTAGCCATTTTATTTTTTTGTATAGATCCAATGTTAGCCACTTTATCTTGAGTGGTTCTTTGAATTATGGCCTACTAGTGATTTCTCCTTTTTCTTTAACTTCTTATCCTTCAACTATTTCATTTGTCTTTGGGTTCCACAATTCATCCTCTTCATTTGTTTCTTCTCCTCCCATTATGTAATACAACGGTTCTTTCATCTTTTCCATTTTTATATGGTATGCACACACCACCTCTTGCACCTAACTTGGTAGCTCTTGTTTTTCCTGGAATATAAGTTTTTTTTTTTTCAAGACTATAGAAAGAACAAGGTTATTTCCCTCGATCTTGAATATTGTGAAAAACTATCTAATCATCTTAACCCAATCTCCAATATGTCTTTAGGTTTCCTCTTTTATGCACCAAATCTTGGGTACTACATCCAATGCATGAATGGATTGATGTGTCCATTCCTCTTTTGGATATCTATTTTCATTCCATATATTTTGTTATAATAAAATGTTCTCTTTTTGTTCTCTCGTTCCCTTATATCTACTCAACAATATATCTCCTTATATGGATATGGAACCTCAATGTCATGTTATTCACCATTTATTCCAATTTTTTCATGTCCTTGTGTGTGTCCCTCTATCATATAGGGGTTCCTTTTATAGTTGTGTTGAGAACTTGTAATATTTGTTCTTTTGATACAAACTCCTCCACTTCAAATGAATACATTCACTAATATAGTTCCATCCAACTTGGGGGGTCACATAGTTCAATTCTAATCTAGTGTGTTGATTTTTCAATACACATGCATCTCCTATATTGTAACGTCGTGTATTACATATATTCATTGCATCATTTGAGTCTATGTCAAAATAACATATACTCCTCCATATTATTTATCCATTTGTAGTGATATTTATATAATCTTTATTTCTTAGTATGATATTGTATATATTCTCTAAGATTGAGCTTTAGATGTCCACATTCACTGGTTTTGTAAATCTTTCTCATTCAGTAATATCTAAAGGTGAGAAGACCATTAAATCCTATATTTCAAACATATTTTTCTCTCTATTTCAAATTCGAAATTTCATTATTGTCGAATGCCCAATCTATCCCTAACAACACTATATATGGATCTTTTTCATTCATGAATTCTATTACTTTTAAATCAACTAGTGTTTTTACCCCCATCAATATCGACTTCAACATCCTCCACTCACCAAATTGGGAAAATTTATATTTATTTTTCAACCTCAGTTGGATGGGTGACCGAACTAACTTCAACTTCCCCATCAATTCCCATTATTTATTTGGGAGGATGCTCACATCAAATCTAATATCTAACTTAACATCCTTCATCTTGTATTCACCTAATTCCATCTTCCTATTAAACACCCTTCCCATTCTTTTCTTTTTTGTAACATGTCTCACATGTCTCACATGTATCATTTTCTAACATGACTATCCACCTTGTTAATATTTCTGTTAATTTTTAGGATACTTGTTGATCATTCAATACTCTAATGCATCATTTGCGAAAATTGCTTACTTGATGTTCAAGTTCGATCTCCCCATTCCTTCTTGTTTATATTTCTTTCTCCATCATCGATGTATTCTACAAAGTCTCCATTGCATCACACATAAATTTATTTTGAATTTTTGGATCAATATTTGATAGTGTTGGATCCTCTTTCCTGATTTTACTTTATAAATGCTTTTATGCATCCAATGTAGGCTTCACTCCTCTACGAGTCACTACATTGACCACTAGTACTATGTATTCTTATCCACTTTGAGGATTTAAAATGACCATGTTCACTCTCCTTTTCTCATTTATTGTTTCTATCAGTTCTAGTAAATATTCAATCTTGTGATTTTTACTATTGCAATTCTTGCACATGGCACGAGGTTTAGTATAATTTCTTGCAATATTCCCTACTTCTCTGCAATTATATAAATTTAGTGGTTGATTATAGTTTTTTATCATTAGGAGCTCATTTCTTTGGCCCTTAGTTATGAACAAGGTACACCATATATTCTCTCTTGTGGCATTTCCTTTGGCCATTTCTTGCAAATGATTGGTCAAAGTAGCCAATTGATCTTGAGCTTGTGCCAATATTGAGGATGAATAAATGAAACCCATGATACAATCGAGGTGCGTCATAATTTCTAATCCTTTTATTTGGGAGGTTGTATTTTGTTGACTGAGGGAAATTCAAATATGACAAAGTAGTATTGTAATCAACCACTCATTATGTTGGACATATTGAATCTAAAGGGTTAGTTTTCTCAACAAATCCCTAAATTTGTGATCATAGTCCCATATTGATTCTCCTACTTCCTATTTTATTTTATTTCATCTCTACAATGCTTTGATGTTGAGACTTTGGTTTCTAAAATTCCTTAATCAGGCTCATCCTTATCTTATCTAAACTTGTAATGTTTCTTGTTCATACATTGTCTTCATATTTCATGTACCATCACAAAGCTATACCTCTGAATTTGGTTTCTAGATATGTTGTCTATTGGGATTAATCTATAATATTTTTCACTGACTAAATGGTTGCACATATAAACTAATTATATTCTACAACATCCCTCCTAGTTCCATGGACCATGGGAGTTCCAATACCTCTATCATTTGTTAAACCTTCCATTATAAAGATCAATTTCCTTGCTACTATTCCACTTATATTCACTGTTACTAATTGTATTATTTGTTGTATTATATTTTTGATCTCTCTATTTTTTATATTGTCTTTTTCTTAATCGGATGAAATACATGTGGGGTGTGGTTCTGAAGGATTTTTTTCCATCTCATTCTCTCCCATTTATTCTTCACTGAATATAGAGAATTCCACAATTCTCATTCTAGCCATAACCTATGCTACCATCACAACTTCTTCACTTTTTGTGTAGTCACTTCTAGTTTCACTTAGGGCGTAGTTGTTTCATTTGAAGTAGTGCTCTTATTTTCCTTTGAATTTTTATCCTCTTCCATGAATTTCCATTGGGACTCAACATGTCCTAGTCCTATTCTACTCTATCCTATATGTTCATTGCACTCCTTTGGTGCTTCTCCACTTTGTTTTTCTCCAATTATTCTATCACTCTCTAATATGTATCCTCACCTTTTTCTTAAACTATCTAGTTGAACCTTATTGATTGCTTCTCACAATATGTTTCTTTTATCATATCTATTTTCCTTATCTTTATTTTTCTTCTTTAAATCAATATTTTACTTTTCTTTATAGGTCATATTCTCTCCCTTCTTTCCCTATCCTCCCACCTTATGAGGATTAAGCTTCCATCCTGCCTAGTGTCATATTAATAAATCATTTTTCTACAAATAACATTTCGATCCATAAAGGTATGAACTCTAGTACACTTCCTCTCACTCATTGAAAATATCTCTCAACCAAACTAAAAGAAGTATATTTCATGCTTATTTGAATAAATGTACATGTCTTTCCACCATTCCGGATCCACATGTAAATTTTGTTTTTTTGTTATATGTGAATTCAATCCCCATTTTTTCAATCCAATATTATATTTCTTAGCTCAAGGGTTTGCATGACATATTATTGTTTTCTCACGAAAAATTGTGTTATGTTCCAACAATAGAACCAATCGTTGGCACTAATATTAGACCCTAGGTTTTGCACATGTGCCAACAATAACCTACCAGTTTGGCATATTAAGTACCTAGAAAAGGAGTAAGGTATCAATTGAAATACTAATATAATTATAGAGGCAAATGCATGATATAAAATAAAATAAAAAATATAGTATAAACCATGTGCACAATATCAATCATTCATAAAAAAATATTTGGAAAAATAGTTAAGAGGGGAACCATATCATGATCATTTCTATTAAAGTCCATAAGAACATTTCATACATACTCCTTATATTTCCTACAATATCCTCAAATGGATTCAATCTCCCACTTCACCTTCCTCCATCCGCACACACATAACAAAATCCAACCTCATAACTCCTTTATAT